>CM070032.1:99213008-99227676 GCA_036250615.1 Ptychadena robeensis | reverse complement strand
AAAAGATAGGGGGCGGATCGAACTCGCCATATGTTCGCGAAATAGCGCGAACGCGAACATCACTATCCTTAAACACAGCAGTATTGTCTGAACGTTATGCTATCAATGAATACATCGTCTGTACATTCCATCTGCACTTTGATAACCCACAAATGATTCTGTTACAGCATATTGGCTCTCTGCCTTCTTTTCTTGATGTCAATATACCAGGTACATTGTGCCCTCTTTCAAGCCTTTTCTTTTGACCTGAATAATGTTACTGTTATTATATGTTGACATTTGATAAGTTCTACTAGGAGACCTTGTCCTGACATGAATATTTGGATCAAACAAGATGTAATCTGTTCCCTTGTATTTTAATTGAATTCATATGTTTCTTTTATACTCTTCAGATATGTTATTCAGTGATTTTTCCCCCAGATGTATTAGGATTGCTTTATTAAAGGAATATAGGCTGTTTTCTAAGCAAAGTTAATTATCCCTTTGTAAGGGACTCATTAACTTGTTTAGTGATAGATATGTAGCTTGGCTAACTTTAGACATGTAATCATATGAATGTAAAAATCCAGTATCTTATAAAAAAAACTTTGCATAGACCTTTGCAAATATATTTTTTACCTCATTCAGTAACTTTGGATATTCCCTTTGCAGAGTGATATACTAACCTAATTGTTTGAAACAAAAAATTTTTCTCTAGCTATAATTTTGTTTTTACTTTTTATACTGAAAACCTGTTAAACCTATACATGTAAAACACTGTCATATCTGTAACTTTTATGTTCCTGTAAAGCCAGAGGTCACATGGTTACAGATAGTGATGAGCGTCATAGGCAACATTCGTATTCGCGGCATGCCGCAAATTTTTCGGAAAACATTCGGAAAATATTCGCATTTGGCAATATTTGGGTTTCTTCTTATTGCGAATATCTGCAGTTTTTTTGCGAATTTTGCGAATATATGTTTACCTTCCATTGAGGGGCATGTTGAAAAAGTCGAATTTTGGACGCCATCTTAGTGATTTTTGCGAATTTTCAAAAGTGCAGATTTTCGCAATATTCTGAATATTCGCATCACCCCAATATTGGATTTAAAAACTGTTGATGGTCGCAGGGAGTGTTGCTAAGCTCTTGTTGTAGCCTTCCCATTCGTCCACTTGCAGAGGCATGTGTAATGGGGAAAAAAATACAGAATATCCGGAATGGCGAATATTCGGCAATATATTCACCATCTTCGTGAATTTCCGAATTGCCGATATTCGCTATTAATATTCGGAATCCGAATATTCGCGATCACTAGTTACAGACACCTCAAACCATTTGAGCTTAATTTACATAAAACCAGTTGCACATAACCAGGGGTGCACATAAGTGGTACTCTGGTACTTGAAAGGGGCCAAAAACTAGCTATGCATACCTGCATTATTGTTACAAAGCTCATATGAGTACTAACAACTTGGAGGCACTCCGTGTCTGGGTGGCCGCAGCTAAATGTTAAATGTTGTGGGGAATCAGTTCAAACGGTGCTCTCACAGCATCAATCCACACGTTTTTATCCTCTTAAGGGCTCCTGCCCATGTTTATTTGAGCACACAGTCCAAATAAAGGATTACCCTTGCAGGGGTTAATAGACATCCAAATAAACAAAAGTTAGTTGAAAATCAAACAACCGTTCCTTCCTTTAGGAACCCTTAATGGCCTGCCTCCTAGCAGCCATCAGCATGGGGCCACACACTGCCTGTGTGCCCTGCACCGAGCAGGACTGTCTCCAACCTCTCTCAGGAGCCCTGACTGAGTGGTCCCAGCTCCTTTTGTGGAGACACACCCGGCCATCTCGTTAGGGTCCAGCAGGTGTATCTAGGTGGATGCACACTGGCAGACCCCTTCACTGCCGCACATGGACCATTTCCACATGACAGACCACCGGTCTGTCACAATGTATACAATTTATGTCACTTGGATAACTGCAGGGAAACATGAATTAGGAATGTTAGTAATATTCCAAAAAAAAAAAGACTTCTAAGGGTGTTGGAGATCTGGGGAAGTCAGAGTAGGCATATGTAAGGGTAAAATCTGACAAGAGAAAAGCACTGTGTGCTGGAATAGGACTATGAAAGGTTGACATTTGGACTGCAGGTAGTCTCAGAGGTTAGTTACTAACCAAGAAAATTTCAGGGTTGTACTACTGAGGTATGAGATCTGGGGGTTCAAACATGTTGTACTGTGAGAGTTACATGTGACCCAAAGCCAGCTGGTGACCTGTGGATGGAGACAGCTGATCGGAGGATCAATTAGAAACAGGGAGGTCCATCTGCAGCAGAATCTACCATGCAGGAAGCTGACACATAGGACAGTGAAGGAGACAGTGAGGAAGACCACATACATATGGGGTGAGTACCAAACACCATCTCCTGGTACTCATCCGAGTAGCTCACTAAAAAAGTTATATGCACCCCTGTACATAACCCATTAAACATCAAGAAAACACTCCAGTGGTCAATTTGAGTATTATTTACTTCAGACCCCCTAGAGACAATGTAATCGCAATATGCATACTTCAGTGGTACAATCTCCCAAAAAAACAGTGTTGTTTACATTTGAAGGAAAGTCATGGATAAGGTAGTTGTGTTTCATGTTCTTTTTGGCTTTCTGTTGGATATCATAGATGCAGTACTTTTTATCTTTTCTTAAGGTGGAAGTGTTTGCCTTTTGGTCAGTTTAGTTATAAAGCAATTTAAATAAGATATTGGGAAGAACTTGCCACTGGAGAAATCAATTGTAATATTGACCACCACTTTTAGCATGTGCACTCTTCTGTAAGTGGTGATAATGGTTACTAGATTATTACAGAACAATATATATATATATATATATACTTGTTAGAGGAGTTAAAATTGCATGTTCATTTCTAATTGTTTTATGATGACAGTTTTCCCATTTCAATGGTTTATGCGATTTGTTGAAACAGTACTGAAACAAATAATATATTTTTTACACAGTATACAGTGTTAAATAGCTGAATAAGTCAAGAAATATAGAGGATGCTCTTACGGTCTATTTGGTCAGCAAACACTTCACCATAGATCATCCAGTAAGGCATGTAAAAAATGTTCTTTGCCAGTTTCCATGAGGGCTCCTCGTTGGGGAAGAGGATGGATTGCCGTGCCACACCAAAACTCATCAGCACCACTAACATAATAATCACAAAGTACATCATATCGATCATCTGCATAAGTGAGTACACAAAAGAGGAAAAAGGTTATATTAAATATCATCATTTCATTATTGCAACATCACAGTGAAGAAATTAGGAGATCACTCAGTTGAGTGTTGAGTACAAATATCTATAACTAAAATGAGTCCTAAATGTTCTCTCAATCAATATATAATACCCATTCATGTGCTAATAATTTAAGTAAAAGGGATTTTCTTTTCATCGGATTGAATAATTGAATTTCATTTTAACATAATGTATGTGAGAGCATCCTGATCTCCTTTAGTAAAAAAAAGTCTGTGTTACGCCAATACTGCGTCAATAAGCCAATCTGAACTCAACATTATGAAGGCAATAGCAATGAATATATAGTTAATCCATTGTAGTTTACAGAGTACTGATTTATCTGCCTGTAGGGCTTCATATTTTAGTAATTATATATATATATATATATATATAAAAATCTGCTTGTCTGCTAAAGAGCATGGTGAGGAGACCGGTATCTTACAATGGAAACGGTATAACCATATAAAAATGTGCAGCCTCACAGAGTAGCCCTTTTATTAATCAAAATATTGCAGAATAATGGGCCAAGTAACAGCCTTGAAAAGCTGACACTTCAACAAGAGCAGGTGGAAAAGTTCTAACTTGTGCTAACTATCATGTATCTAATAACTGAATAGTATTCAACAAACTTTCTACGTATTAAAAGGCCTTGGGACAAGTAGAAAAAAAAAAGCTTTAAATGCAGGCTTAAGCCCCCCATACACGTTCTGATTATTCTCCCGACCGATTTTTCGTACGATCCTGTCACCCGATTTTCACCTAAAATGTTATGGTCGGTCGGTCGGCTGGCACGAAAAATCGGAATTCTAATTTTCACCGATCCATCAGCCCGACCCTATTTATTAACAGCAGATCGACAGGTCCGATCAGATCGACAGGTAAAAAAATTTACGGACAGGTCCGAAGCGGTACCGATCGATTTTTCGGCCGATTTTGAGACATCGGGACCGGTCGGGTACATAATTCCGAATCCGATTAATCTCCCGATCGATTAATCTCCCGACCCGATCGGTCGGTCGGGCAAAATTCGTACGAAAAATCGGAACGTGTATGGGGGGGCTTTATTCATAGAAAATATATACAACAAGCATTTTCAAAATGTTTTCAAATGTGTTGCTCAATTATCTAAGCAAAAATATCTCTCTCACTCTCATTTGTTTAGCTAACAATGTATGTTAATATTCTAACAAATGAAAAAAACCCATACATTTTAGATTTTGAAAAAACATCAATTCATGTTCATATCGGAAGAGAATTAACAGATACCTGGAACAGCCCATTAATACACATTACATTTAAACAAAATCATAATCTTAATAATTAGCAAAACACTACACCAAAAAGCCAAAGTGAAAATAAATAACTTTTACGTAAGTATTCAGACCATTCAGACCACAGGACAAGCCTGTGTGGTCTTTACTGTTTGCTTTGTGTCATTTTGGAAGTTGAACATTTTGCCAAGCATGAGGTCCTGAACTAGAACAGGTTTTCATGAGTGTACCTCTGTACTTTGCACTATTCTGCTTTCTTTCAACTCTTACCACCCTTCACAGTCTTTGTTACAAAAAACATCCCCCACAGCATGATCCAACCACCACCTCAGTTTACTTTAAGGGATCGTTATAGGAAGAGGATATGTGGTACCTGGTTTCCTCCAGATATAACCTTTAGAACTGAGGTCAAACATTAAAATTTTGGTTTCATTGCACCACTGAATATTTTCCCTCACAGTCTGAGAGTCCTTGAGGTGTTTTTTTTGCAAACTATAATCTGGTGTAGCATTGAGTAAATTCTTCTAGCCACTCTTTCACAATGTGGCTAAATCAGTGGAGGATTGCTGTTATGGTTTCCCTCTGGTAGTTAGTCCCATCTTCACTAAGGTTCTATGAGGCTCAGAATGACCATTGGGTTGTTAGTCACCAATCCCATAGTTGGCTTGGCCAGGTGACTAGCCTGCAAAAGAATCCTGATTTTGCCACACTTTTTCCAATTATAAAGGCCACTGCGCTTATGAACCTTCATTGCAGCTAAAATTGTTTGTAGCTTTCTCCAGATCTTTGCTTTTCAACAATTTGGTCTCTGAGCTCTATAGTGAGGTGAGTGCCTTTCCAAATCAAGTCCCATAAAACTATTCACTTATGTTACACCTTGCGTTACATAAGTCATGCTGTGTTGGCAATACTGCAACACAAATGCGGCTAGTGTAAAAGGGCCCTCAAAACATCTCAGCAGCTACCAAGAGAAATGGGAGGGCACCAGAGCTAAATGTGTTTTTGCTCAAATTTTGGAAATGGTCTGAATAATTGTGTAAATATAATATTTGCTTTTTTGTTTCCTTCTTTTTATTACATTAACTATATTTACTATATTACTATATTTATTACTATATTATGGGGTACTGAATATAAAATAATAATAATGAAAAACCCCAAACTTATAGCATCAGGAGGCAGCCCATCAATATTCTGTAAGTGCAATGTGTGTTGTGCATATGCATCTATATGCATTAGGGCAGGACCACAGTTAAGGGGGCCCTCCATCTAGGGGGGCCCAGGGGTCCATTGCCCAGTTGGCGCAATGTGCGATGCTGTTGTTGCAATGTCGGCATGGCAACTGGGTTCCCCCAGTTATAGTAGAGGCCCCAAAAAATGATCTAGTATGGGGCCCTGAAATTTCTGATGGCCGGCCCGGCATTAGGGTAGCCCATTACAAATCATTCAACTTTCACAATGGTCACCTCAAAAAGAAAGTAAAAAACCTAAATAATTCCTTATTTAGGTTTTGTTCAAGTAGTAGTAACATGGAGCAAATGATTTACTGCTACCACCAAGCAAGCTGTGCTTTGAAACATATCTAGTTTTTTCAGGATTCCACAAGGTTGGGGTTATCCTGAGTTGTACTTTGTATTACTGATGTGTGGGGTAAAGCTTGGGCTCACCTTGGAGGAAATTGTGAATTTGCTCAATGGCATGCAAGGGGGCTGGCAATTTAGCAACTAAAAGGGAACTCTCTCAAACTTTAAATAACTAGTGTAAATAAATGTGTTTGCATATCTGGAAAGCTCTATCATTCTTTAAATTGCAGCAAGGCAAGTAAAAAAATAATAATACATTTTAACAATTTATCTGTTTTCATGGAATCCTCAAGTATCTATAGTGTACAAGCAATATTCAAATTTTCATTGTGGAAACTAGAAAATTACAGAGGTTACAGTGGAAACTATATGTATATATAACTATATATAATATAGCTATCTGTATATACAAATATATACAGACAACTGTGTCTCCAAGAATATAACCCCATTAAAATATTCCATGTTTTTCACAACAGGACTTATAAAAGCATCAAAAGGCATAAGGAATAGTTTTGAGCTCCAATATTCAAATGGTGAATATTTTTCGTGAATATCGCCAATTCAAGAATTTGGGAATATCTTGAATATTCAAATATTTGCGGTATGGCCATGTATTGTGAAAAACATATTCGCATCTCGAAAAAATACATAGCATGTGACTATTCATTCAAGTGAATATTATTTTCGCAATACAAGTTCATACCGCGAATATTTGAATTCAGGAACATCAAATTGAATATTAGTAGAGTTATTCGTGAAATATCACAAATTCGCATATTGCCTATGCCACTCATCACTAATTAGGAACTAAGGTAGCCTTTATATACTTTTAGAAAAGTGATTACTCTGCAAAATGTTGTCACATATGTGTTGTTGCCCATTTACAACAAACCCAAACTAATCAACTGCATACATTACTAAGGTTTTAGCATTTCAATTTCAATATAGCATTCAGATTGGCAGCCTTCCTTGTTTAATAAAAAACAAACCTATGCTTGTCTCAATTTGTTCTTTCTCAGACTGACAGGGAGTGGGAGGGTCTGTCATAGTTATAATAACCTGAGAATCTCGTCATTGTAATACTAAAAAGGGTATTACCGTATATGCATTCTATTAACAATGGAAAAAAAGACATCTCTTTTACAGTGGATGGATGTCTTTCTCTCTCTACTCTGACTTCTATCTGTGTATATGAATGCAAAACACATGGACAAAAATAGGATACATGGGAGTGTTCTGTACACATTTACTTTATTTACATGTTATGAATGCAATTTTCCCTTAAATCAAAGCACAGGTTGCGTTTAATCATTGCTTTAACTCACCATTTTACCAATCATCATGACATAAGGTCCAAGATACTTGTTGACACCAAAGATATCAAGCAAGCGTATATACCAGTAGATGATGTTTACGCAGTATATCACTCGCCCATAGCTGCTGTACGGTTGCTCTTGTAAGCGAAACACCATTCCAATAGAGAAAAGTAGGATGGAGATGAGATCTGTAACATTCCAGTATTCCTGTAGCCATACTTTAAACTTCTGTAATAACTTCCCAGGTTCAGACATTAAGATCTGCAGTAGACACATTGCATTGTTATAATGTATACATGAAGTTAAGATGAATTGTTAAAGTACATGCACAATGCAGTTTGGTATTGTCTTTACTTCAGTCCATCTTAAATGAGTTCAGTCCCAGAAAGAACTGGCTGTATTGCTGGATAATGTCTATTTATGGTTTCTTCTTTGCATGGGGGAGTTCTGCTTTGATTTTGTGCTATGTGCTATGGTAATTATTTCAGTGTAATCTAACAATGATTTCCTCATGTTTGTAACACCCCTTATTCTCTTTGGCCAATCACAGAAAACACAAAGCTAGGATTCTCTGATGTACATACTTGTAATTGTATTGCAAAGGTTGGTTTTGGGTGTATCTGTACTTTTTTTTAACAATAAACCCATGTAGTACACCCAATGTATTTGTATGTATCCTGTTAATTTTTGTATGTTTGGCATCAAAACGCAGTGCAAACAGTTCTCTTTCAAAATTCATTTTATCAGAAATTGTCATTATGCTGTTTACAGATGTTCAACTTTTATTGCTAAATACGATAATGTTGCTCTATGGAGTGGTACTTTGGGGGCAGTTGTTTCTGCATCTTCTCTCATAGGAAACAGCTGGTGTTGGCCAGGTCTGTAGTTCACTGATCCATCCTGTTGGATGGGGGAACACCCTCTCCCAACAGCTGTACAGATACTAGTCTATTATTTAGTGTCTGTACAAGACTTAACAGTGTTAGGCATCTAGCAGTGTGTTGTCTGCACCTCTTTTCAGTTTGCCATTGATTTGTAAAATGCAAGTAAAGGAGTGCAAATAATTTACTGTCCTTATTGCTACTTATTGCAGGTACTAAGCAGTACTAGAAGACTAAATGGACATTATTAACTGGACAGAATCTCCAGTTAATACACAGTTTCACATAATTATGAATGCTAGTAAAAATTGTATCAGACATGCAATAGGTCATAGGGAGACCAATGCCCTGGGCAAGAACTTTGTCGGACGCCCCCCCCCCTTCTTCCCCTTTCCCCCCGCTGACTGGGCAGGTTTAGATGGGTGCTTTTACTTATGGCCAGTATGGACGGATGCTGCCCCCCCCTTCCCCATGATACCACACTAGGCAGCCGCCCATACTGCCCATATGTAAAACCACCACTGCAGGCATGAACCAAACAAAATTTTTTTGGTGGTAACCAGTAAGTCAACAATTGCTGAAATGGAAAAAAGACAGAAATTGCACTTCATTTTGTTTTTTTTAGAAAGTTTAAAAGGATATCTTCTCAATGTATCTGTGTGTTACCATTTGGAATGTGCCATTTACAGGCCGCACATTCCAGACAACTGCCTATTAAGAATTTATCAGTATATGCTTTCATTGTTAAAACTGATAATGATCAGCTTTCCATTTTGGGTATTGAATAATAATGACTCTGAGCACAATTATAATTGTCTGTCATAATAATGTTATTACTTTTTCCACTTCATGATTTTTGTCCCTAAAATCCAATTTACTACAACATAGATCACCAGACAAAGAGTCTTTGTGAGTCGTTCTCAACCATTCCACTTTGACACCCGACATCTATCTATTATTACCCAACAACTGTTCCCAGCTGTGCCACTTTTAGAAAATGATTTTCAAAGTCAACTATGAACACACTAAAATTATATATATATATATATATATATATATATATATATATATATATATATTATATATATATATATATATTATTATATATTATTAAACAATATTATATATTATTAAACAATCTCAGGTAAAGGGAAATCTGTTCAATAGAACCACTCCTAAATAATTTTGCTCCCTATAATCTACATTAATTCCCTGATATGTACTATGGGGCTAGCACATTAAATGCCATACCAAAACTATACATAAAAACTATGTGCCTTTAATATAATATCACATATGAATGAAAGGAGGATGAGCTCTATGGCTACCTACAGGGGGATTTTTGGCTACCTTTAAGGGGGGGGGGGTCTGGCTACCTACAAAGGGGTGCCCTGTCTACCTATATGGAGGGGGCTTTGTGGCTACAAATAACCGGGGGCTCTGGGTCTACCATCAAGAGAGGGGCTCTATGGTTACCTTTAAGGGAGGCTTTGTGACTAAAATAACAACATGCCAACCTGACTTACCCAAACTTTCCAAGGAGATTCAAAACCATTGTTCATAGTGGTTGACAGTCATTGTCGTCACAGTATCGTGCAATAAATTTTTAAGCTTAACTAAGACTAAATAAGTTTATTAAGACAATTTAAGAGAATGTTTTTAGGGAAAGAAGACGTCATTTTTAAATTTTGACAGCACAAACCACCTCCGACTCTCAACATGTATTTCAAGCACTACACCTTTCAATAGTCAATAGAAAATCAATAGAAAAGCAGGTTGGAGGGTCTACTTCCCATCACCCTGATCTTTATCAGGGCTCTGGCTGGGTCACTTCAAAACATTAATGTTGTTGTCTGCTAACCATTTCTTCACCACTTTTGCGGTGTGTTTTGGGTCATTGTCATGCTAAAAAGGCCACTGGTGCCCAAGACCAGGTGTCTCTGCAGACTGCCTGATGATGTCTTTGATAATCCTAATGTATTGCTTTTTACATGGTGCTGTTTAATATGATTAGGTTCCCTGGTCCATTGGCTGAAAACACCCCCAAAGCATTAGGTTCCCACCACCATGTTTGACAGTGGGGATGGTGATCTTTGGGTTGAAGCCTTTTATTTTTTTCTGCCAAATGAATGAAGCATTATTGTGACCAAACAATAAAAATTAGGTCTTCATTTATAAGACCAGAAGTCTTCTACTTTGTCCAGATGAGCATTTGCAAAGGCCAAGCGAGCTTTTGTGTGCCTTATCTGGAGAGGTGGCATCCTCCTTGGTCTGCATCTATGGAACCAGCAGTGTGCAGTGTCCGTTGGATTGTCTGCCTTCAGACATTGCCACCAGCAGAGTCCAGATTGACCAGGATGACTTTGATGGTGATTCTTTTTCACCTCTCTCACTATCCTCCTGGCCAGCACAGGTGTCACTTTTGTCTTCCAACCTCTGAGTTTTTCCACAGTACGGAACATCTTGAATTTTTTAATAATACTTTGCACTGTAGTCACTGGAAATTGAAAACATTTAGACATGGCCTTTGTAGCCCTTTCCTGACTTGTGAGCAGCCACAATGTGTAGCCGCAGGTCCTCACTGAGCTCCTTTGTCTTAGCCAGGACTGTCCACAAACCAACTGCAGAGAGCTGCTGTTTTCCACCTGTTGAGTTGATTAAAACAGCTGTTTCCAATTAATCAGGATGCTTTATAACAGCTTGGACTATTTGGAATGGCATAGAACTTTGGATTTTCCCAGGGACTGTGAGATTTTGTGAAGGGTACGAATCATTTTGGACATGACTCTTTTTGCTCAAATGTAAATAAAAGCTAAGAATTTATTTTTTGTAGCATGTTGTTTTGGAATCCCCTTCCTTTTCCTATGTCTGCTGTGGGATTTTCTTTATGTTTACATTGAATATTTAGTTATTCTTGATTTTGATGTATTCTGATGTACACCATGGATATATATAACTCTTGTTTAACATATTTAAGTACTTAGTCAAGCTCCTCCAAGGTAGTGCATGCTCTTCGATGAAACACATGAAGTGTATGGTGTGTTTTAAGCTGCACCGATAACCCATGCTGTTGAATTTCTTTGCCACTACTTAAAGCAACAGTCAAGTCCTCCATGATGAATGTTTACCTTTGACACTGCACTGTGGTTATTCTCTTTAATTTAATGCAGATATTGTTATTAAGTAGTGGTTAGACTGTTTCATATAAACTATATTATCATATATTCAATTATCATATGGGCTGAAATGTGTGACACCCTATACTGACCCGTAAAGGGGATAAATACTATTAGTTCCTAAATAAATCAATCAAAACAAGCGAGTTGTTTATTATGATGGTATACATTTCTCTTGTCCCTTTCTGATACTCCACAACCCTCCAGTTATGCGTCTTAACTAGGTCTTATTTATCTTTAGACGTGGTACCATACATTTTTTTTATTTGATAATTGTCTTAGAACTTTTTGCTAGCAAAATTCAAACTGAAAAATGCATTTGTGTTTATGATGAGATGATGATGATAATGTGTTCATATTGAGCAATTCTAGGTATATGAATTTAGGTCACAAAGGCCCCTGATTTATCTAATCTAAATGTATACATTTTTTTAATCTACTAAAAGAATTGTTTTGGTGAGATTACTGCTTGTGGTGACATCATATACTACTACACAATACATATGTCTTCGGTATATAACAAATGAACATTCCAAATAGCTGGGCTGCATATTAAGGATTACAAAAAATACAGTGTGCACCCGCAGCCTGCATTTGCATGTCGTCTAGATTAGGACTCCATCAAGGTCCTATCGGGCTTACGCCCGAAAACCGACCTGTGGGCGCCTAATGTTGCGTCCGCTGGTCGTTTAAGTTTATGGGACTTTCACCTGGCGGTTGAAATTGTAAATGAGCCCTTAATGTTTGAAGTCCTGTGTGAAATTTCCACAGTCTGTGTTGATGTGGGGAGCCATGTCATCTGTTGGTGTTGGTCCACTGTGTTTCATTAAGTCCAGAGTCAACGCAGCTGTCTACCAGGAGATTTTGGAGCACTTCATGCTTCCTTCTGCAGGCGAGCTTTATGGAGATGGTGATTTCATTTTCCAGTAGGACTTGGCACCTGCCCCCACACTGCCAAAAGTACCAAAACCTGGTTCAATGACCATGGGATTACTGTGCTTAATTGGCCAGCAAACCCACCTGCCCTGAACCCCATAAAAAAAAAAATCTGGGACATTGCTAACAGAAAGATAAGAGACATGAGGGCAAACAGTGCAGAAGACCTAAAGGCTGCTATTGAAGCATCCTGGTCTTCCATAACACCTCAGCAGTGTCACAGGCTGACAGCATCCATGCCACGCCACATTGATGTAAAAGGGGCCCAAATTTTTGTACTGAGGAGTACATATACAGGATGATTGTTTTTAAAGATCTGATATTTTTCTAATTAAAATCTCTGTTTTATTGATTTCATGTAATGTTCTTTTTTCATATTTGGGGGGTTTTATACGCTGTAAGCCATAATCATCAAAATGATAACTCACTTTGCATGTATTCAGTCTATTATATATATATATATATTAGTTTCACCTTTTAATTTAAATTACTGAAATACAGGAACTTTGGCAAATCACATGTATTTGTTCAGTTAGTCTGTGTTCACTGTATCTGTGTGGGATGGTGAATGTCTGTAAATACAAATAAGCAATTAGCAAGTTAGCCAGTGTACAGACTTAGTGTGAAGTAGTGAGTAAGTGCAGCAATTCCTCAACAAGAAGCAATGGCTTGATTTTTTTTGACTAGCTGATTTAGTGAGTGATTTGCAAATCCTCTGAACATGGTTTTGTCACCAATTGCTGGAGATGTAGAGAAGGGTTGTAGGAATATTAAAAAAGTAGTACTCTCAAACATGTCCTTGTTACATAAATAAAGTTAAAAGCCAGTTACTTAACTTTGAACTAAATTTGTAATTTTGAATGCTTTGTTTCCACAGCCATTCTCTATATAACCAGCTAATCTGGTGATAATACCTTGTTTAGGGACTTTCTAATTAACTCATACATTCAACTAACCACCACAATTTGACCATGGCTATTTAAGAAAATGAAAGTAATGCAATCCCCAAACAGCAAATGCTTAATAACAATGCTCATTATATGAGATGGCATCATATCATATATGTGTAATGTTAAGTTAAATTATGTATATTTTAATATGGTGAATGCAAGGACGGTGAAAGCACTTATTTTGGAAATAACATTAATTTGATCATTAATTTATGTATTAATATGTCATGAAATATTTTTACCATCAGATCTTTAATCAGCATAATATAGCATAGGCACATAGTTCAGAAAAATTACAATGTAAAGTAAAATAAATGAGCTGTTCTACTTGTACTTTGTTGATTACTTAATCACTCCCTTATCATTACTGTAAGTGGAATGGTTGACAGTGGAAGTAATAGCACAGAACATTTACAAGATTATAGAGACCTCTAGTGGCCAAAGTGCAAACTTCTACTTGCCTTTTTTACCCAGAAGAATTAAACTGCTGTACTGTAACCGTTAAAGCAATTTGAACATTTTAGATTTGTAAGTTAGTATATAATTTCCAAATGCAAAACAGAAGCAGACATTGCATGCCATTTTGGTATAGCTAAATTTAATTTACAGTTATTATTATATATAAAAAAGGGAACATCTACAAAAAAAAGCATACAAATTGTTATAAATAAACACACAAAGAATAAAAGAGGTATTATATTTAGTGATGATAAATGATTAATGGTGTAAAACATAAGATAATATATAAGTTGAGCTTTAAATGATATTTACCTCTCTCACTTTTTCTATTCCTAGTGTAAAGATGTAGGATATAACAATCCACTCCTGTGATGAAGGCCAGCGATCCATTTTTACTAGTACTATATAATTGAAGAGCATAAGATAACCCATGTAAGCCATCTAAAAAAAGAGCGACATAACAGCATTATAAAAATGTTTGTCCATCAAATTACAAGTCTGTGAGTTATTCCACATGTGCTCAGTATTTTTCTTTTGATAATTTTGATATTGAATTATTTAGTTCAGAATAATAAATAATACATTGGGCTACAATCATTATTTCAATGACAGGGAGGGTGTTTGATGCAGAGGAAGGGCGTTAAACAGATACTGGCCTAAGAATATGAAGGAATATTCTAATAAGGAGAGTGTTCTTGGTTCCAGGAGCAGCTGTAGGAGTAGAGCTGCCAATTTTGGACATAAGCCTACCACGTTTAAAAGTAACTCTGGCTATGCTACAATCCATTTAATATAGGGCTTATGAAAACCATAAAAA
>CM070032.1:99179041-99198945 GCA_036250615.1 Ptychadena robeensis | reverse complement strand
CAAAATGGCCAAAACACTCAATTTCAGTGGGGGGTTGAATAATTTTGAACACAACTGTAGGTATCCAATAATAGGAGTGCTTTAAATATAAAGTCATGTCCAAAAAATATTAGGACATCAACACAATTCTAAAATGTTTAATTCTATACACCACCACAATGGGGTTGGAGTGAAACAAACACAGTGTGCTTTAACTGTTATGAAAATGCTTTGAAACTGCCTAATGTTGTGTTTTATGTATTGTGTCTAATTGTTATCCCTATTCTTAAATGATCCTCATTGATCATTTAAGAAGCTGTATGTATACCACAATGGAGTTGGAGTGAAACAAACACAATGTGCTTTAACTGCAGACTAACACAACATATGGCAGTTTCAAAACGTTTTCATAACACTGTGAAATTTTTAACTACTTTTAAAAATGTAAACTCTTCAAAATAATTAGGAAAAAGACAATCCCTGAACAATGACCTTTATTCCTTCCTCTCTTAATCCAGGCATAAAACTATATCTGAATGGAATGAAAAGGTGAATTACATATGCCTTGGGATGATAAGTGATAAGCAGCATAAGTAATACTTGAATTCGCAAAATATCATGAATTTTTCTTCGAATTTTTTGTAAATTCAGGAATTTCTGATCTCCAATCATTATTACCTTCATTGCGCAAAATATTTTTGCATTAAAAAGTGCAGATATTCACATATTTTTATGATCAACACTATCACATGAAAACTAATAATTTATTACCTTCCTTGCACAAATCAGCACTTGTACATGCGCATATTGGGAACGCAATGCAATCTCGAATTAAGAAGATATAGCACAATATTCGAGATCTCTGTGAATTCTTGAAGAGCAGATATTCGCAATAAAAATATCTATGTTAATATCACTATATCTAACAATAGTACAGCTACTACAATGCTACAATTAAGAAAAAGGCAATTGTGCTAATATACGCTTCACCTGTGGGAAGTACCTTATAAACCTATGGAACGAGTGCATCTAAGTTTTTCTTCAGGTGCACAGCAGCAACTTTTTGGAGTAAACAGTAAAGCGAATAAGGGTAGCCTGCGACTGTTAAATAAAAGTGTGTTTAATCCCCACTAGTGACAAGTTTAATATGTAATATGACTCAAAATAGATTCAAATATTACTCCTGAAACAAATTTGCCTACGTTGCCTTTCATGTACATCAATCACTTGACAAGATAATAACTTTGCTGCCTTAAAATAAATACTTGTTCTTTATATCTAACTTAAGAATTTAAATGATAATTCACCTTTGACTGATTTTTTATAAATTTGTAGTGCATCTATTTGGACTATATTTTCTAGACTGTGTGTATATATTAAAGTATATATTGTTTTAAAAGAATCCAGTACTTTCAAAACCTTTATTTTTGTAAGATGAAAATGACCTTGAAAAAAAAATGCCTTTAATTTCTATCACCTTACTTGACACCAACCTTAAGACCGGAATTTTTACGCATTCGTAGTCTACCCATCCACATATCTGTCAGAAGCATTTGGCTGCATGTATGAGCAATGAAGTCCCGATGCTTGGCTGCTACAGCAAGCTGCAGGCAAGTGGCGTTGCTCCAGTTTTTCAGCTCGTAGGTCAACAGTTTCATTGCCAGCTGCTCATCCTGCTTGTATGACTGGTCCAATAACTCAACCGCCAGCTGCCCAAACTCCCTGAAACATGAATACTATTCTTACTTACTGCATTTTAGAACAACATTAAAAAACATTCTTCTATTTCTCATTTTTGATGTTGACTAATGGAAGAACTACTATGGATCATCTTTACCATAAACCCCATCTGATTACATTAAGCTTTCTAATACCACTGTGATCGTAAAAAAACTGTTTATAATTTATTAACATATTATAACTAAATATATATATATATACAGTATAATGGATGTACACATCCCTGGAAAAATTGTAGGTTTTTGTGATAACAAATGAGACCACAATAAATAATATCAAAACCTTTCCCACCTTTTATGTGACCTATAAGTAAAATTTAATTAAAAAAAATGTAAATGTTTCACACTAATTTTGATTGAATTAGACCATTGAGTATTCTTGGGTTGGAGTGCATCACCATGACACATTTAAATTAAATTCTTATTCTTCTTGGGGGGTGGTTTTTGGGTGCACTTTGCTAAAACTAAGCAGCTTAAACTGTTATAATAGGATACCATTTAGATCAACAGAATTTTCTGAGATATTTATGCAATAAACATGATTTAGTAGATTATAAGTAAACAAAAAAGCTTAATCTCCCCGGCATTACAGGGAAATGCCAAAAAAACTCACTACGTATCGGAACATGAGGAAGATGACAGAGACACTGTAGCAGGTATCCTGCACTAGACACAGGTAAGAAACCTTTGTTGACATTTGGGCTGACCCTGAGTCAAGCACTGGTTATTATTATTATTATTAACATTTATTTATATAGCACCAGCATATTACGCAGCGCTGTACAATACATTAGAGTGGAGATACAACACAGTATACCCCACAGGTACAGGTAATGACACAGGAGGAGTAGAGGACCCTGCCCGTATGGGCTTACAGTCTAATAGGTTGGGGAACAAGGTATACAATAGGTGGGGGGGATGGGACTGGCATGGTGGTGATGTTAAGAAGAAGATGGGTAGGAGAGGCTGAAGAGCTTTTTTGAAGGTGGCAAAGGTAGGAGCAAGTTGACCTCTTTTGGAAAATTTTTTGCAGCCTGAGTTGGATCTATGTTGACCATCCAGGAGGTTTAAGAGAGCTGTCCTGCCATGAGGCAAGATGATCACTTTTTTCTTTTTGGTTTTAGCATTGGAATTTCTTAGTTAAAATTTAAAAAGTGTGGTAATATTGAGAATGGTATTGCAATTTAATCATGCATTATCTAGAATTAGGACATGCATAAACAGTGAACTAAAGCCATACATGGAGTTTTGTACATTTCCCTCTCCTGTAGTAAAATTGCATACACTGAATTAATTGCAAACCTTCAGCTTCTTGTGCTAAAGCCTATTGGTTTATGCCTTTTCTTTTTTGGAAAATGTATTCAACTACATTATAGATTTCAACTTACACACTTTTGTATAGAATTCGTATCTCTACGAATAAGCCCCAGAGTAAAGGGGTGAAACGTGACGAGACGAGCAGACCCCCCAGGGGAGTCAATATCATTGCTGTGTATGTTATGTATTATCAATAAGGATTTTATCAATAAAGAAGTTGGACTTTTATCCAGAGTGTGGAATCCTATACAAAAGTGTGTGAGTTGGGTTTTGGAGAGGAGATTTTAGCACCTGGGGTTTCAGCTCGACTTAATTTGGCTGGAGAGGAAGTCTGTGTTGGGATCCAAGTTTGGCGATGAGTGCGGTCTGACGTTTTTTAAGTTGGTTTATACATTATAGATTTCCTGTTGGAAAAAAAGATACCTGGAGTTGTGATTGAGTTCCTGTGATATGTCATCTACCATGTCATTTTCAGATGCTTCATGTGCCATTGCTTTACAGAGCTTGCATGCCACCAGAGCTTTGGCCATTGCCTCTTCTCCATGTTGCCAGAAGAACAAAGCCATCTTCTGTCTTTTCATTAGTACTGCCCATACCATAAGCTCATGAAAAGGGAAAGGAAAATGATTTATTTCAGGATCATCTAAATCAATGTCCACTTCTTCCTCCTTCTTCCTTGTGGTTTTTTTCTCTCGCCTCATTGGGATATCATCCTATAATAAATATTAAAATATATATATTGGTCAAGACAAAATCAAAAATTACCAGGTAAACTTTTTTATATATATATATATATATATATTCTTGATTTAATAAAATGTAATAAAATAAATATAAATTCATAATTTATATTTTCATATTCAACAAGCAGGTGGAGCTACACGTCTTTTTTTCTGCTCTTTACACTCTTGGTGGTATTCCCAAGTGTGGCTTGGGATAACTTTCAGCTGGAAAAAGCGGTAACCCCGAGAGTGTCAAGAGGAAAAAAAACTGTAGAGAAAGTGGGTAGGAGAAAAGAACTAGCAAATATATGATGACAAATTGAATAATTTTATTATTAATAGTTAATAATCATATAAGATATGAAAGATACAAGCATTTTATAGGGATTGCTTTCTTAATTTCTTAGACTCACAGCATATATAGCTGAAACAGCTTACAGCATGTCTAAATCTAAGAAAAAAATACAATCTATAGTCATAACTTAATTCAAATAATGCCTATGGCTAAAACAAACTTGGACTAATGGCACCTGTAAATGTATTTTATATTTATTCTTATTTATTAAAAAAAATCTCCTCTGAATTATACAACACTTCAAATTCATGTTTAGTGTAGCATTGTCCACTATCTGTAAGGTAGTTGACAACTTATTTTCAATAAAGGAAAGTTAACAAAACATAGAAACTGTACTTACCTCCATTCCTAATAACTTCAGTGCTTTTGGCTGTTTGGAAAACAATAATAATAAAAATCATCCAAACAGTCATAAGGTAGAACCAACAAGTCTAACATGTTCATTTACAAGTTGTATCTATGTATGCTCCATCTTTTAGGACCAACTATTTGTATGCCAATTAAATGAAGCATACATGGACATTAAACATTACATTGATGGACATCTATAGGCAAACTAGGAACACATATTGGGGTCTTGATGCTATCATCACTGCTTCTGTTCCTCTTCCTTTCTCCTCACTCAGCATCCAGCTAAGGATTACATTTCCAATGAGCACCAACTACCCAAACAAATGATGTTACATTACAGGCTTGATTTCTGTGTATATCTCTTGTGTGGTATACTCAGGGGAGAAAGAATAGAGGAGTACATATTGTAATGGCAAGGTTGATATTTGTCACTGGCTTTCAGTTTGTCCGTATATTAGTTTAGGGAATGGACACGGGGTATGTTCACATTTATTAACTTTCATAGTAAATATGAACCACCGTAGGTAATTTTTTTTTTTTTTTGCATTTACATACATAGGTCACTTAAAAAAAAAATCCTTTGGCTGCCTTACAGTCCTTACCCCGCATTGAATTTTTCATACATATTACATTATATGTACATGAGGAAGATGAGTGTTCAAGGCATTTTACAGAACTATATTAGTGTTGAGCTTGAATTGCAAATATTTTTGGCGGATATTTGCAATTTCAAATATTCGAGATATTATGCACTGGCAAACTTATGTCCATGCATTGCGATAATATAATCACAATGAATGTGATAATAAATGCAACCTGTGACCATTCATTTGATCGCAATGCATGGCCATACATGCAAATTTCATACTTACGAATACCGAATCAAATATTAGGAGAATTATTCGCGAAATATCGCAAATTCGAATATTGCCTATGCCGCTCATCACTAAACTATATGGGAGATGTCACTGCACTTCTCTGTTAAGGACATTCCATACATTCAAACTAAACCATAAAAGTAATGTTTTACCTGTGCTTCAAAGAAAAAATTTGCTAAAAACTTTTGTTAACACAGAAAAGGAAAAATATATATATATGGAGTTAAAATGTAGTAACCAAAAAGTATGATACAGTGGCATTAAATGAGTGAGATGGGCTTTAAATAATATCATATAAAATGATTTAATGTGCTCATAAAAAATATAAAAGGTAATCAGTACATGTTAATATGGTATGGGAGCTGGGGATGCCGAGTTATTGCTGAAAAGGTGGTAGCGGCTAATGATTTATATTGCCTGCTGATTTCTTAAAATTTATCCTCCCAAAGGTAAAACTATTCCTAAGACTGTGAAAATGAATTAACACAAAGACATTTTTCACTGTTTTTTTATCTATCAGGTGCTAATACTTTTACCTGTTAAAGCAGTAGGTAATCTAAAAACTGTCCAGCCTTAGAAAAGTATATAAAATATGTTTTATAGTCAAGAACACATCCTCTTTCAAACTGATTCAAATGTTGTTGGCACATTTTGGAGTAAAAAATATACCATTTTAAGATGGTCCATTAAAATATGCCAGTTACTTAGAAAGATAATGATAAAATAAATAGTTCTGCACAACCTTCAGCAGTGATTACACAGCTACAGTGATTTCAGTGGCCAGAAGGGCCCTCAGTGGGTGTATGGGGCCTGAGCAAAGATTGCAGAGTAAAATGGGGTTAATATGAGGTGTGGGTGTTTAAGTTGTGTGCAGGTGTGCAGCTCTCAAAATGGAGGAGTGTGGCCCCCTGTAACAGACAAATAAGAACAAGGACAGAGGCACACAACCTAGTACAACAAAGTAAGGTACTGTAAATGGTTAAATAATATAGAAAGAATTTAAAATGAGGGCCATGTGTTTTCCAGGATGACCTCACTTGCTGGTTGGGGATGAGATCACTTCCTGCTTAAAGAGCCTCCGCTCGAAACGCATCCCATTGTTACTGTTGAGCCCTCCAGCATCTGTAAGCAAGAAGTGATCCCCAACCAGGAAGTGAGTTCATCCTGGAAAACAGATGGCCCTGAGAGATCAATCTGTGTAAACCTCTTTTAATGTGAGTATCTTGTCTGTTGTTTTGTTTCATTTTGTTGCATTTTATTCCTTTCCATGTTCTTATTTGGCCAGTTGCTTAACTATTCTGAAACAAAGGAGAATATATGCGATTCAAACCTAAAAACCTAAAAATAAATCTTAAATAATTGTAGGTATGGTGGTAGATTTTAGCAAGACTGACTTGTATATTGACATATCTTCTTTTTTATGTCTGTCTCTTCCAATTAATAAGGAGGGGATGATCTTTGTAAAAGAAAAACAAAAAAAAACATGGCCCACTGTAGAGAAAAATTTTGCGAAAAACCCCAAACTTTAGAAGTATAGCAGTTTGGAACTTTTGAAATGGGATATGCTGAAGGTTCTAAGACACATAACATGAAACCAATAAAAAATATTTACAGCTTTGTGGAAAAGTGGCACAAATTACAGTAAATTCAGTTCAGTGTTCTCAAAGAATAACTTACTCGTTTGGGTCCAAACAAATTGTGATAAAGAGTTCGAAATCTTTTTCTGGTGTAATTGCAACGATAAGCTCCACCCATGAGGTACTCAATAACAAGACCAATATCGATCAGGCTGATTCTATAATCTGGAGGTAGATTTCCCTGTTGGAAAGGCACACACACAAAAATGGAGGAACACGAACACAAAACAGGAGGTAACAGTGTTTATCAAAATACATTTAAACAATCATCAAAGTAAATGAATTTTAATGAATTGAAATGTATGGAAACAAATGAAAGATATTAGGCTCTGTAATTCACCTTAAAATAGATCCAACCGAAACCTGGATATTCTCGCTTGGAAAGAAGACATAAATGAAATAAGAAGATGCAGCAATCGATGAACATCACAGATGATAAAGAAATTTAGTCCGGAACAACTAGCAGGCAGATGCCCTAGAAAGATTTTTTGATAACTTTAGAAGTGTGGAAAAGGCTGTCTAACATATAAAAGGGGGAAAAAGAGACCTACTGAGTTCTCTGAAAAACAATCAAAGCCTTTTAATATTGAAAATTCGTTTTTTTTAATGGTGAGTAAAAGGTTTTTGTTATACTGCTACTTCAGTGTCTCAACAAACATGGGTTATTGGAGAAGAAGTAACTCCTTTCCCCACTTTTTTATTACACGTTTACTGTCCGCAACATCTTTTTTTTACTTTAATTGAATTCAATATGAAACATGTTCTGTTAGAAACTCATTGACAACACTTTACATAAATACAACTCTATGTGCAAAAGTTGCTTTCCTGCTGGAAACACTCACTTGTAGACCTCCCCTGTGTTTGGGTGCCTGCATGCAGCGTGGGAATGCTGCCATGAAATCCATATCAGACAGAGACCAGAAAACTAAAGGCCCCCATACACGGGTAAGTTTCCCACCGGATTCCGGCCCCATCGCTTCCGGGCGCGTGCACGCGAAACGATCGTGCCGGAATCGCGTGCAGCCCACCTTGTCCGATCGACCAGGTCCGATTGATCAGGGGCCCAGAATCCGATCGTACAGAGAAACAACATGTTGGTTCCATCAGATTGATTCAGGGCCGAATCAGGGTCAATCGGGCACGTTGGTGGTGGACATCAGATGGATCACCAGCAGATCTGCACAGAGGAGTGTGATCGATCGGACACGGAATCGTGCCGTAATCCGTGGGACAAGATGGTATGCAGCGATGGATACTCTTAATTGGCCGATTGATCACACCTGCGATTCCCGGCAGAATCGCCGGAATCGATCGGATGATGAATCGATCGGACATGGAATCCGACACGTGTATGGCTAGCTTAACTGGGTGATCCCTTCCAGCTATAAGATTAATGGGCCTATTTATTTACATAGATTTGACCCAAGGTTTGGTCCAATTTCCAGAAAAATCTGTGTGAACAAAATTATAAATAGACCTACTGTATATGATTTGATTCTTATGAAGTTTTCTATAAATGAAAATTTCAGAGATTTCAATTATTTTTCTTAATTAAAAACCTCTGTTAAATATAAACCAAAATTTTTTAAAGTTTAAACCAAATGAATCCAAGTTTTATAAACTTCAAATTGACTTTGCTCACAGCTAAGTAGCCTTAAAGCAGATGCAAGGAGTTTCTCAAGAGCCCATTGGTTCATTGTTTTTTTTGTACCAAGAGGCAATTTAGCAGACAGCGCGAGGGAGTAGATACTCCTTAATCTGGGTTCGTACAGTCCCAAAGTATACCAATACAGTACAGTACTGCTGAAAAAACTCTAGGTGTGTTTACTAAAACAGCACAATTTAAGCTTACCTTTCCACCGTGAATCTTCAGGATCTTCTGACTATTTCCTGTCCAGGAAATGACTATTGCAAACTGCTTAAAATTACTTTTGTACCTTTTGCTACATGTAGCACATATATAGTACAGTTGTGCTATATATTCTGACAACACAATACCAATGTCACTTACACAACTGTAAAAGGGAAATTCACAGCTCTTATGTAGAAAACATCTACATACAGAAACTGAAACATACTTTGGTAATCGGGCTGAACACAGCATGAGCTATTTTTCAACATTTGGAAGGGACAGGGATTAACATTATTGACAGATATGTGTTACAACATATCTGCAATATTTGAACCACCTTTTACGACAGAACACAACAACTCGGATATTTAAACATTTAAGTTGTAGCCCTTTACGTGAAGTGTCAAAACTAACAATTATTAATAACTGTTTAAAAATCTGAACCAAATTCAGAGAATTCATTTACAGGCTAGAGACGTAAGCTACTATGTGCAAAGACTTTATAATAGCAATTGTTAATTTATATAATGAAGCTAGGCAGTCAACAGCTATGTATTATGGCACCAAATCAGGTGATGCTTGGCTTCTCCAGTGAAGTCATATGGCAATGAGCTCCATACATAAGGGGACATTGGTGGGCAGACGTCACCAGTGACGTCTACCTTTCAAAATCTCCTTTCGACAGGCAGCCAGCTGTAGTGACACTGGAAGGGAGGAGCGCCTCCAGATTAAGATCCAGATTGGTGGAGGGAGGAAAAAAGAAAGAGTCTTGCTCCTCTTTCTTACATTCTGGTGGTCAAGACACTCCAGGTATAGCGGCGCCAGAAGAGAGTATGAAGGAAAGTATTTTTATCTTTAGGAATCAGTTTACTGTAATGTACTGTGTATACTGTGCTTTTCAGACTATAAGATACACTTTTTACCAATAAAATCCATGGGAAAGTGTCCCTGTGCCTTGAAGTCCGGATATGTAAAAAAAAAAAAATTGTCCCTATGATCCAGGGAGCAAAAGCTATGCATCTCAGGAGGCAGACATTTGTTCCATTCCCTCCAGCCAAACCAAAAAAACACTGCCAAAAAAGAGATCTTATCTGCATTAGCACTTGCAGAACCCATTCTCTGAACACACTGACCAACTTATGGAGAGACACATTTTACAATTAGGTGACATGAGTTGTGTAATTACATTAACATTCTGCATTGCAATAAATATATTTTGTGTTAAAGACTCATATCTCCTCCCATATATAAATAGGTCAGTCAGTGTGTTCAGAGAATGGTTACTGCTAGTGTATAGACACATGCTAATGTTTCAGCCCTGATACTCTGCTGCAGTGACCTCCCTCCTGGCATTGGTCTTTTGATTGGCGGAATACAGAGTAAATACTTCATGGTCCAGTCCTGCCTCCTTTGCTGGAACATTCTGTATATTCACTTGATATCTGTTGTCTTTTCTTTTCCTTTTCCTAATTTTCGCTTCAAAACTTTGGGTGCATCTTATGGTCTAGTGCGTCTTATAGTCCAAAAAATATATTTTTTTTTAGTCTTAATCTACTTTAAAGAAAACATTTCCTTAACCTCCCTAGCGCACTGCTGAGGTCCAGATTTCTGTACCAGAAGCGCACCATTTTGTGTTGTAGGCTTGTAACTTCCAAAAATCTGTCCGTACAAGGGTCTAATAGACATCCGGACTATAATAATGTTTGAAACACACAATTATTATAAAAAAAAGTACATAAAAAAATTATGAAATGTATCATTTGAATGCTTAAATCTCTTGAATTCCCATTTGGTATGAAAGATTTCAAAACAGTATTTATTGATTTCAAAACAGTATTTATGTTTGTTTATAATAACATTT
Organism: Ptychadena robeensis; assembly: GCA_036250615.1. NCBI lineage: Eukaryota > Metazoa > Chordata > Amphibia > Anura > Ptychadenidae > Ptychadena > Ptychadena robeensis. The sequence continues at coordinate 99,188,254 of CM070032.1, read as the reverse complement.
TTATTTAGTTTTTGTTTTGAATTGTATTGGATACAGTTATCACTGTATCCAATGGCATTCTCTGAAAGGGTTAACTTCAAAGATCACATCTGGAATGACAATGGGGGTGATATTCCAGGTGTGCTCCTTGAAGATATACCAATTTGCGTATGAATATCCCAATTTGCACATGAATGTCCCGCGGCCCCCCGGGACATTGATACATGTGCAAATTGGGATATTCATGTGCAGATTAGGCTTGTAGAGAGGTGTCACAGCCGGCTTGCATAAGATCGCACAGACAGCACAGAGCAGAGTGTGCAGCCGGGAATTGTGAGCTTAGCTGGACGGCACTCGTCAGCTGCAATACTGCATAAGCAAGTGCAGGACGAGATAGTGCCGTCAAAGCGCTAGGAAGGTTAAAGTTATGGCTGCTAAAGGTGGTCTTCAACCTGAATCTTGGGGTTACATCTAAACTTGTTTTAAAAGCTACTTTGGATTAGATACTTTGTTATGTTCTGATACAGAAAATCCCAGTACTGAAGGAGAGTTGATGTTCTTGTGGCTTCTACGACCATTTACAAATCGTTTCACTTCTGATTATATTTGGGGGATTTTTTTTTCTAAAATTTAATAGATTGAAATAAAGGATTTCAAATGAATTTAAAAAGACATGACTTGCAGTCAAAATACAATACAAAATGCATTTCTTGTATTGTTCACAACACAGTTAATTAAATCAAATGTAAAGGCCCCCATACATGTGTCGGATTCCCACCGGATTCCGGCACGATCGATTCCAGGCGCGTGCATGCGAAACGATCGTGCCGGAATCGCCACCTTGTCCAATCGATCAGGTCCGATCGTTCAGGGGCCCAGAATCGGATCCGACAGAGAACCAACATGTTGGTTCCATCAGATTGATTCTGCCCAGATCAGGGGGAGTTGCCATTTGTGAGGTGGACAATCGGATACGGAATCGTCCCGGAATCCGAAGGACAAGGTGCAGCGATGGATACTCTTAATTGGCCGATTGATCACACCTGCGATTCCCGGCAGAATCGATCGGGTGAGTGATCAATTGGCCATGGAATCCGACACGTGTATGGCTTGCTTAAATAACTAAAGCCCCCCATAAAAATTTCAGCCAGTTGACCGTCATGCGCGCTCATGACAGTCAATCTGCCAAGGAATCAGCCATAAAACAAATGCTCAAACTACAAATTCGGCCATAAATTGCCCCCCCCATGTCATGTCCGTAATGTTTTGATTGATTGGCGTACATTGGATGGGAACCAGCATCCCCATCTAAAGTAAATGCTAGTACACAAAGGGTGCGCAGCCAATTTTCGGCCTGACCAGCCATGCTTGATGACGTCATTAAGTGTGGTCAATCTTCCGGGAGATTGACGGAAATTCTTAACGTGTATGAGGGGCTTAACATATTTTCTGAGCTTATAGATAACCCATGACTTTGCTATATTGTCAATAATTATCTTTGAAATGATAATTCCCCAATAAATGCACCGGGAGAACTGGCTGAATGGGGCCAGTTTTAACTCATATACAGTGGTGTGCAAAACTATTTGCCCCTTTCCTGATTTCTTATTCTTTTGCATGTTTGTCACACAAAATGTTTCTGATCATCAAACACATTTAACGGTTAGTCAAAGATAACACAAGTAAACACAAAATGCAGTTTTTAAATTATGGTTTTTATTATTTAGGGAGAAAAAAAATTTCAAACCTACATGGCCCTGTGTGAAAAAGTAATTGCCCCCTGAACCTAATAACTGGTTGGGCCACCCTTAGCAGCAATAACGGCAATTAAGCATTTGCGATTACTTGCAATGAGTCTTTTACAGCGCTCTGGAGGAATTTTGGCCCACTCATCTTTGCAGAATTGTTGTAATTCGGGTTTATTTGAGGGTTTTCTAGCATGAACTGCCTTTTTAAGGTCATGCCACAACATCTCAATAGGATTCAGGTCAGGACTTTGACTAGGCCACTCCAAAGTCTTCATTTTGTTTTTCTTCAGCCATTCAGAGGTGGATTTGCTGGTGTGTTTTTGGGTCATTGTCCTGCTGCAGCACCCAAGATCGCTTCAGCTTGAGTTGACGAACAGATGGCCGGACATTCTCCTTCAGGATTTTTTGGTAAACAGTAGAATTCATGGTTCCATCATCAGCAAGCCTTCCAGGTCCTGAAGCAGCAAAACAACCCCAGACCATCACACTACCACCACCATATTTTACTGTTGGTATGATGTTCTTTTGCTGAAATGCTGTGTTACTCTTACGCCAGAATTAACGAGACACGCACCTTCCAAAAAGTTAAACTTTTGTCTCGTCGGTCCACAAGGTATTTTCCCAAAAGTCTTAGCAATCATTGAGATGTTTTTTAGCAAAATTGAGACAAGCCCTAATGTTCTTTTTGCTTAACAGTGGTTTGCGCCTTGGATATCCGTTTTTGCCCCAGTCTCTTTCTTATGGTGTAATCGTGAACACTGACCTTAATTGAGGCAAGTGAGGCCTGCAGTTCTTTAGATGTTGTCCTGGGGTCTTTTGTGACCTCTCGGCCGGCCACTCCTGGGAAGGTTCACCACTGTTCCATGTTTTTGCCATTTGTGGATAATGGCTCTCACTGTGGTTTGCTGGAGTCCCAAAGCTTTAGAAATGGCTTTATAACCTTTACCAGACTGATAGATCTCAATTACTTTTGTTCTCATTTGTTCCTGAATTTCTTTGGATCTTGGCATAATGTCTAGCTTTTGAGGTGCTTTTGGTCTACTTCTCTGTGACAGGAAGCTCTTATTTAAGTGATTTCTTGATTGAAACAGGTGTGGCAGTAATCAGGCCTGGGGGTGACTACAGAAATTGAACTCAGGTGTGATAAACCACAGTTAAGTTATTTTTTCACACAATCACTTTTTAGATTTGGAGACAATGTAGATTTGGAGTTTTTTTTCTCCCTTAATAATGTAAACCTTCATTTAAAACTGCATTTTGTGTTCAATTATGTTATCTTTGACTAATAGTTAATGGTTTTTGATGAGCTGAAACATTTAAGTGTGACAAACATGCAAAAGAATAAGAAATCAGGAAGGGGGCAAATAGTTTTGCACACCACTGTAGTGCTTGTTAAAATTAAATATATATAAATAATTTAATGTCCACAATTTGTGCACATATAGACACATATTCAATAAAAAAAATAAAAATAAAAATACCCTAATTTGTCTACTAACTATTTGTAGTATAACATAATCTGAGTTATACTACAGATCCTGAGTTCTCTGTTTTTTCTTCTTCTAGTTTGTATAGTGCTAGAATTATCCTCAGACCAGGACAAAGTACATAAAAATATTTAACAAACTAAAAATACATAGTTTTCAAGTGTCCCCTATGGTCCAAAGGTGAGAAAGGATGCTCTAGGTCCTAGGTGCCCAACCTGCAGCCCGGGGGCTGCATGCGGCCCTTTGGGTGTTCTTTGGCATCCCTCCTCTGTCCTCCACTTGTGGCCCCTGAAACCTAACTGTTATTGCAGAGGAACTCACCTGTCTGCCCAACTTTGACGATGTATATGACACAAAATGTAAAGTATAAATTCAAAAAAGTTTTTTTTTTTTAATTAATAATGTCATTTAGCTCTGCATGCTGTCCTTTTTTTCATTAAAATGCTTATACTAGTTATTATAGATTAAAAATTTTATGTGCTGAGGGCCGCACTTGTGGCCCTCCATATCAACTCAGTTGGCCACCACTGCTCTAGGTGATAATAGGTTCATCTGGAAATTTGTCAAGTCTTGGTCTACAAATTTGGGCTGCAATGCATAGAGAAGACCACCAGATGGGGCTCACTGTCTGTTCATCTATCAAGTAGAGTTTATCCCTATATAAATATGTGCTCCATTCTGTGTATGACAGAATATGTACACCTGAAAATTGTTATACAGCACAAAACTTTTATGAGATTCGTTTTACTGTAGAAACAGGACATGTAATAGAAACTTATATACATGTTTTAAAAGATTATTTTTTAGAGATTGAAAAAAACTTATGACAATAAAAACAATGTACTTTTCTCTGATTAGGCTTAGGATTCACTGTCCACTGGGATCCGCTGGTGTCTACTGAAGCCTCCATAGGTTCCCAGAGATGTAGCTTGCTTCGCCGATTTGAAGGCAATGGAGGTTCAGTCAGCAGATCCCCTGCTCTGACGGGGACTGTCAAAGCCCCATTGCTGTCAATGGGCGACTCGTGGACTCTGTTAAAACCCCTGCTGTGAACACAGGGGTTTTAACGGACAGTTAAAGCCTTATAAGTATGAATAAAATGTTATTAAAATAATAAAAAGAGATTTCAAATTTAACAAACAGTATATACAAAACTTATTTGAAATACATTGGAGTATACCAATCTTACTGCTGTCTATGATTTTAATAGGGACAACGCTGTGTGTTGTATTAGCCATTGTTAAAAAGACTAAAATTGATAGAAATCAAAAATTATTAGCTTTACTATAACAGGAATAAAATTAAAATCTCATAATTACAGGACAGAAAGCAAAGGGATGTCCCACTATATCACCAATGGGAATAGATTGTCCTTACAACTGTCCCTATTCTCACTAGTATATAATACTATTTACAACTGTCCCTATTCTCTCTAGTATATAATACTATCTACAACTGTCCCTATTCTCACTAGTATATAATACTATTTACAACTGTCCCTATTCTCTCTAGTATATCATTTATACCTAACACAAGTACTCCTCTTGTTTTTCATGGTCATGTCATAATGCTATATATATATATATATATATATATAAAAAAAACTTATCTTTTATACACTTCTGGAATTGTATGCTTCTATGTTGCATCATATACAAATGAACCAAATACAATATATGAAGATTTGAGCATTGACAACTTTAAGTGGGCTTGTAAATGCTTGATGTAAGCATCTAGTGGGAAAGCTGTGCATACAGTGTAAATCTCTTATGACTATAAAGTTGCCAAGCAACATAGATTGCACCTCTGGTCACAAAACACAGACAACATTGTTAACCAGGGACCACACATTCCAAACAGCTCCAGAAAGCATGAAAATGCTAGGAACGTGTCAATATGCATTACTCACACACCAATAACATCTTTTACTCACAAAGAGCAAAAGAGGTTTACAAAAATGTCAGATATTTTTAGGACCCACCATCAAAAATATAATGGTATCAGTATTTATTACCATTATTGGGGGAAAATCCCAAGATATTAAGTTTAACCGCCCTAGCATTAGAGACGGCACCATCTCGTCCAGCGCTGCTACTCTCACTATTGCACTGGACGTGATGGTGCCGTCTAGTGAACTTTCACGTCACTGACAGCGCATACTTACTGTTTTGCGCTGTCCCGGTGTTCCCGATGCAACATGGCTGCTGGATCCTCTGGCTCATCCCCCCCTCTCCGAGTGATGGGGAGGCGGTGGGAAATTTGAAAGTAAATTGCACGAAAGCAGTTTTCTAGTACCTTTCAATGTGCTTCTATGTAAGAAATATCGCCAGAATAAAGTCTCTGGTGCCCCAGATGTGCCCATATGCAGTAACCCTCTCTTCCCTGGTGTGATTTTACCACATCCCTTAAACCAGGTTAGAGAGGGTTAACTGCAAATGGGCACATCTGGGGCACCAGAGACTTTATTTGGGCAAGATTTCGTACATAGCAGCATAGCTTTGTGCCCTGATTTTTGTGTTTTCTCATTAATTTTATTATAAAATAAATTTTTCTTTGCTAATTCTTATCAACCTTCAAGGTGGGAGAAAAAGATTCTGTACAAGGTGGTCATAATTTGGCTACGACAAGGCTGTGAAAACACATCTGGTCTTTCTTCAGTGTGTTTCCCCTCTCAGAGTAAGTAACATTAATAGTCTGTCCTCTATACACTCCTCAGATGCTGGCTTCTTGATAGATTTGGAAAAAGGACTTCTGGCTCTTAGGTTGGGTTAAGGTAAGGACTTGTTTATGTTTTGAGGTTTTTGCACAAATTATCATACAGTATTTATAGGGGAGTTTGGCATAACGCCTGATTTATTGTCCTACATGTGTACATGTGTATATATTGTAAGTACTGAATAAATATTTACAGTATTATATTTATTCTCTTGTTTCAGTTTACAACCTTTAAATATGATTCAGTATCATCAAAGTTGATGTAAACATTATATTTCTATTGTTATTTAAAGATAATCTAAAGGCACCTGAGAACCAGCATACACCACCAACAATTCAGCCTGGGGACCAGCCAGAGAAGCTCAGTATCCAGGGGGATTTAGGGAAGACACAAGGGCCGTACTAATAGTGGAAGGATGTAATCCTATGATATCAATACTTTTTGTAGGTCAAAACCCACCACCAATTGGGAGTAATTGCTATCAAAGATAGCCTAGGTGATCACGTGTCAGAGTGGTAGGAGTAAGTCTGGTCAAATGATCAGTATGTTCAAAAGAAAAAGGAGAGAGATAGACATAGAGGTGGTTGTATGCTGGTTGCTGTCTCGTGGTGACGCCAATGTATTGACAGTGATTGGCCGGTAAGCTACAGAACTTTATTTAGTATTCTTTGATGTTGTTTAGGAATGGTATAATACGATATAGACCTTGCAAATCCTTATAGTAGTGATTTACAGAGCTCATAGGGATTGGTGGGTGGGAGCACCGAGACAATGGGTCCAGTGTGTAAACTATAACAATGAGAATGATAGTGTAATGTGAAGAGTATAACTGTTAAATAAACACTATGAGAAGATTGTCAAAGAGAGTTAAAAGAAAAATGCACCTTATGATATACAATGATAATAGATGAAAATTTATTATGACTTAGGAAACCTATTTATGTTTAAAGAAGACACTTGGAAACTACAGGTACCACGCAAAGGTCCCTGAGGAAGTCCCCAGTGGGGGACGAAACGCGTCGGATATCTTTTGTGGCCTAAAAGTAGAGGAGACTGATGATATGTGACATTCACAATCTGGTGTTGAAACCGCCCTATCTGGGGCAAAGCATGACGTGTACCATAGGTCAATGATAGGATACGTTCGGGTTTGAATGGACGTTTTCTTTTTGTTATACTCATTTAATGTTGTTGTGATTTTTAATTATATTTGATCTGATTTTGCATGAAGTTAGGACTCAAGAATAATTTTGTGAATCCCATTCATTTGACTGGAACTTCCATTTTTGGTAAAAATAAACTCATTCCTTTCACCTCAAAAGTCACGTGAGGTGTTGGCACCTTAATAATTTGGGTTTAGAGTTCACCCATACTTTTCTTTCCAGACTGATATGTGTTGGTGAACATTTACAAAGGCTAAAGTTGTATACAGTGGAGTTACGGGGCAATATTTCTAAAACCGAAAGTTTAGCTTCTTCAATGGCTAATACAAACAGACATAAAATCTACAAAAGATTTATGTGGGTATTACCAATTTAGAGAATCTCAATTCCATTGGTCATGGTTTGTTGGCATTAAAACTTGCTGCTGAACTAGAGTTACAAGACAGCTATACTTCCCTTTATAATGTTCCATTACTGGCTCCAAAACCAACCTTTATTTATAAAAATCTCAAGGTCTCCAGAACCATTTTTATCAAGAATTTAATTTGAAAAAAGCACAAGACTGAACCAGCAACAAATTCACAAAAAGAAACAGTTCAGTGGTCCAATCTCAGTAAGTGTCACATGGTAGCCAGATTGGTACTGCATACCAGAATGAATAGTGGGGTTATTATGATGGAGCATGATGATTCAATAAAACTGTTTGGCTGTTACGTAAGGCAACTTTGAACAAAGTGGTATTAAATTATAGGCGCAACCAGTGTAGTTTCATAAGGCATTGTTATTATTGAGATATTTCAAATTGTCGCTGACAACCATTATGAAAAATTATTGTATTAGAGGGCACAAGCCTCAACTGAAAATACAGAAGGAGGGGGGGAATAATCTGAGTACCAAAATATACTACTACCATACCTGTCAAATGTTTTCTGCACTAATATGGGAAAAATACAGGAAGTGACGTCCCTGATGTCACTTCCAGTATTTGTGATGTGGCTTTTCCGCGATCCAAATGTAGGAAGTAATGCCACTGATGTCACTTTCGGTATTCAATTTAATTGTGGGCTGATTTAGGAGGGAGAGGGTGTCACCCTACACATTATGAGCACAAGCAGGATGTGAACTAAGGAGACAGAGTAATGCCCCCTTCTTCTTAAATTAATAAAAAAAAAAATCCAGGATTTATTGAAATCAGAATTTAAAAATGGGAAATCAGAATTTGAAAACGGGAAATCAGAATTTGAAAACGGGAGAGTTGATAGGTATGACTACAACTAAAGACAAATGTAAAAAAAACTATAATATTAAGAGAGTCTGTTCCTTGCAGTCTTGCTTGCCCATCAACCCTTGAAATTGTATAATTGAGGTATCATAGAAACAAACCTTATATGATAAAGTTGCTATCTTATGGTAATTTTGTTTATTTAGTGTTCATTTATCTTGGTGTTTGATGGAGATTTAAAACTGCAAGTTTTCCTACTCTAAAAAAATCAATTTTTTCTATAATTTTCTATAATATGACATTATATCATTTAAACTAGTATGTTTCACAAATGTTCCCAATCTGCAACTAGCAAGATGTTTTGGTAAAAAAAGAAAAAAGATTCTATAATCACTATAAACCAAGAGTCTACAAATATAATGGCGCATATGTGAGGACAACACACTGCAATATGTATCAAGAATATTATCAGGGTAAACAAAAAAGAAAAATATATAATTTTTACCACTTAAAGCAAAGAAAGAAGATATACTTCATTGCACAATTTCTTTAAATGCACCAAACACCTTAACAAATTGCAGGTTTGAGTAAAGATGGTTGAAAAAATGTCATTAAATTTTTACTAGCTGATTTGTGCATTACCGGCAATGCCCCTAAAACATATTATAATCACTAGTGTTGATCGCTCATTTATATAGTAAATATTGGCACTCAGAGAATTTGCGAAGATCTCCAATATATCTATTATATATATATTTATGCTATATCTTCGTAATTGAAATCGGAATAGTAATATGAAACGGTCCGAATTGTAACCATATATTGAATTGTAACCATTGTTTCATATTACTATTCAAGATTATACAATATTTATCAATACTGGCCAGGATCTCCCCTG
>CM070032.1:99158738-99178941 GCA_036250615.1 Ptychadena robeensis | reverse complement strand
TTTAGTTTTCCCTTACTGCTGATTATAAAATACATAGGAAAGATCCGCCCATGGGCAGAGCTTCCCTCCAAGTTAACTATCTGCGAGCTGATGCAGATGAAGATGGCAGAGACACCCGTGAGCGTCTCTTTCGTCCGCACAAGCTGCCCAGCTCACATACAACTCTACTGGGCTAGAGGCAGGAAAGCTGTCAGAGACAACTTCCTTGTCTCCTGCTCTGCTGATCTGAGCATGGAGATCTGGCCAGCAGAGTAGTAGTATTTTTTAGGCCATGGTACACTTCGAAGTATAGGATGCGGTAGTTGAAATTGTATTACTGACCTAAATCAAAACTACCAAATTGATTGAAAACTGTTTTACTATGTTAAAATGTTTGAAGCAAATAAAATAAAAAGCTTGATATTAAAGGTGAGAACATTTGGAAATTGAAGTACAAATTACGGTTAAAGTTTTACTCCCATTTATTAAATAAATGTTACAGCTATGTAGGTTATATATAAGTATTGTAACTAGTTTTCACTTGCGATACAAAGGAAAAGAGTGACAAACATCTTGATACATACAATGATCACTTGAAATAAATGTTGATTGAGATGAGTGTTTTGAACTGAGGTGTCAAACATAAAAGAAACATAGAAACACAAATAACACCCATCAGAAAAGCTCATGCAAAACAGAGAGTTTCTAAGATCTATAAACAAATACCAACATTACCTTGATTGGGAGCTAGAGCTTACCTTTTTCACATCCCTGACCAAATGGTATAAAGTATTTGAAGGCCCGTGTCTCTGAAATAACATTAAAAAAAAATTAGAAAAGCAGAAAACTTTTACTTTACTTTAGTGTACTATAAATATCCTTCATCCACCAAATGCCTTGTAGATGACCAGTAGCTGTTTTGATTAACTAATGGGTTATTAGTGATAGGTCTATTAGAGATAGGTCAGATATATATTCATGGAAAAAAATACCCCTTCTTTTAGATCAATGGATTTATGTATCAGGAGATCATCATTAATCCTGGTCCTTAGCAGGTTCTAAATGTTTTAATCTAATCTCAGGAGTAAAGCAATTGAATATTTTTTTTCTTCCTTTCTTCTTAAATCTTAAATATTTAAGATTAATTAAAAGTTATCCAAGAACGTGCAGATGAAAAAACACATACATTTCCATGATGAAAACAAATCTTCACCTGTTAGATTAAGCATCTGCAACGTAGATCTTATTAAGTACAGAGAACCACGAAACAGAACGTTTTCTGATAGGTATGTAGGTATCAATTTTACTGACTTCATGTATAATTTCCCTGCACAGCAATCAACAACAAGTCTGCGCTGGCTTTTATGAATAAAATTAGAGTTCCTCAATATGTATGAATCAGAGATTATTATAATGAAATACCCCGAGGGAAATGTACAAGGTGCTCACAGTCTAGAGCATCAGTAGATTCTACATTTACATAAACAGAACACGAAAAGGAAACCTCTTTCCACCAATACATTGCTTAACTGGAAAGTAATGATTATATTTGTAACATCAGCCGAGCATTCATCATGCTGTGGTAGATTTATGAAAGGGTCAGTATCGAGGAATAATAATTTAACCTTTGCAACAAGATTTTTTACTGCTGTTAAGTCATTTATGCGAACAAAATTGTACAGCGACCTTTTTATGTAATAGCCCATTGATATGAATATAATTAGAATATGTGTTTCAGACAGGGAATTGCTAACTTGTATTTAGAAATTTTATATTTTTGGAATCAGTATCATTTGGACTCTAATATGGATGCTAGGTTTATGAATATCAACACTTCTCTGAAGCTTCAAAAACTGATTTAAATTAACTATTAAAGAAAGGTCCACTTTAAAAAGTAGATGTTAGAACTCTGGGAACAGAAGGACCATTAGAAAAAATCTTTGATGGAAAACTTGACCATACACTATATGTACAAAAGTATTGTTACACAGCTCTAATGGAAAACCTGTTAGCAATCACACAAATGCACTCTTACCGTATTGTACAGCTCCTCCAATCTAGAGATGGTGAGGAAACGGTGCATGCTTACTCCATTTTCAATAAGTAATTTCACAAAATCCACTCTATCGAGTACTAGTGCATCTAACATAGCTTGCTCCAATGATCCCACCTAGATAATTTAAAGCAAAGAGATTAAATGAATGAATTTCAGAAATGCAAGATCTACATTACAGTATCTAAGCAATGATTATTTGAATTTATATGAATATTTTGCAAAAGTAAAAGTATACCGGCCATTGTTGTCCATAAATGAAGATCTGACTCCGAGCGATGTCCACTCTGTTCCAAGCTAAGGCTAGACTCAGTTGATCAGGAGCTGAGGCATTGGCACCTGTTAAAAAAAGGTGAACAAACTTGAACAAAATAAAGATTTTTAAAATTGCTGTAGTTTTGACATTGTTTTAACAATATTAGTGTTGTACCTGGTTAAGCATTCATAAATATAAAAGGTTTGGCCAAGTGATACTCTTATTGGCCAACTGGCATTAAAGAAGCAAGCTTTCTGGATGTCTCAGTTGCCTTCTTCACACTTAGCTTAGGGCATTTCTCAGACAGTTATCTGTCATTTGCTCCATAAAGTAAAATAGTGGCCAACTGAAAGCAGCCTGGAAAGAGACCATGTAAATCCAGCAATTAGCTTGCTTCTTTAATGACTTTAGTTGACAAAGGGTAGTTGATAAAGGGTATTGTATTACTTGAACCCCAAACTTTCTGTGACATAGTTTTAAACAATCCTGCAGTTAACAGCTTTTATCTAGTACATTTACAGCCGATGTGGGAAGATATACTCCCAGGTTTGTAGCACATCCATTATCTAATGTATTTTAAATGGATTTCTATAATAGTCTGTTTGTCATAATTTTATTGATATATTTATTTATATGATCATTCTGAGATTATTTGACAATGAAGGGGTGAATTTTCTATTACCTCATGGATATTTGGCGAAAATACTGGGTTCCTTTTGTACTAATATATTTCTCTGGTAAATCAAATACTGTAAATTTGGTTGCTTGAAGTTATCTCAATTTATTTTAGACTAGCTTTCATGTCTAGCAGCACAAATCCATTTGTCATTACAAATCTACTGTGATACTATTTTAGAAGCACAAGATGTTTGAAGGATAAGTGAAATTAGCAGGAAAAGAATCTCATAAATAAAATACATTATCATAAGTTACAAAAAGAACATCTGCTTATTTGGGTTGATGCAATACATTTAGCAAATTATTTTAATCTCATTGCATGATTAACTCTATGTGGTAGAAATAAGCATTTCTTGGGATTTTTAAATCAATTTCAAGGGAAGTGATGGATTTGAATACGGTAAGGTGAAGTTGTGATTACAGATTTAGGTAAAGAAACAATTCATTTAAAGTTAAATTCTAATTTGTGAACTTGAAATATACAAATTTTTCCTTTTTTTTTTATTTCTGTCTATTCATGAAGTTGATTTGATGGAGGACTTCAAAAGGATCTGAACTGTAGAGCCTTCCTTTGCTCATCCACTTAAAAAATGGTAATCTCTGCCTTTTTAATTAATTTGTGGCTTTAATAGGTAGCTATTATTTTCTATTGCAGTGTTTTTCAACCTTTTTTGAGCAAAGGCACACTTGTTTAATGAAAAAAATCGGAGGGCACCGACGATTCTCATAATCGCGGCGCACTTCCGGTCCCTGACGGAAGTACGTCATCAGCAGGTGCCCCACTGGAACGCAGATGTGTACCAGCAGAGCAAAAAGACATCTAAATCACTGTATAACACGGACCGGCTCTGTGAGGATGCGGTTGCTTAGCCCTAACTATCTAGCTGCCTCTTATAGTATAAAGACTTATACTATAGGAGGCAGCTAGTAGGAGGCCAAGGGTGGGGTCAAGACAACCAGGCAACAATGCAACATCCCAGTCCATCACAGGAACAGTGGTTTGAAAAAACTGTTCTAGAGGATGGGTTGGTAAATAATAGCATCTCAATATTTTTTAATTACACGGTTTGCAATGAAGTAGTCAGATGGGAAGGTACAAGACTTGCCTCCAGCAACGAAAAGCATAATTTAATATCTTTCGGGCCAATCAGTAATAAGGTAGGTGTCACAGAGCAGCAGGTGTGGGACCCACTGTGCCACGTGTCCTTACCTCATCTTGAGGCGCTGGTTTTTGTCTACTCTAAAGTGAACCACCGCTTCTTCAACCAATCCGGATGGGTGAGAAGACTTTCCAGAGGGGGGATCACCAGGTCACTACCTCTGTAGGAACACAGGCAGCTGGTCCAGGGGACAGCAGGGAAGGCTCCATGGACGCAGGTGTCGTCAGCCAGACAGTGTGACAGGGCGGGGCAGCGCAGGTAGCAGGAGAGTGCATCAGGCAGGTAAGGGTTAACAGGTATCAGTCTCAGAACACAGGCAGTCTCTATCTCACAGGAACAGCAATGGCAGGCAGTTCTTAGTATAACACAGAGACCTTAATACTGAGGCAAAGCTGAAAGGGCATGGTTCCTTATATAGCTGCAGGAGGTCCACTATTGGTCAGCCAGGTCACATAACGAATACCTTAAATCCCAGGAAATGACACGGTGTTTAAGGAAGTGTTTAGGAATATCAGAATCACTGCTGAACAGGGTGCCCAGATCTGCAACGGTAAGTAAGGAGGCGACGGCGGCGTACAGCAGCTGCCATTACAGTAGGAAGTTAAAGGTCAACTAAAGGTTCCCATGCACGGGTTGATTTTCCAAAGACTGATCACCGCCCGCGTTCACGGCGATCGATCACACAAAATCGGATCGGACATTGAACCAACAGGTTTGGCAATCGAAGTACGTTGGTGGACCCATAGCTCCCTATGCAGCACCTTTTCAATCGATGATTATTGTGGAATCGGACATTTTGGAGAACGGCTATATTGCGTACCTTTAGGTCACAGATTTAGGTTTGTTGTTGCACTAAAAACCCAAGTGTGCATTGCCATACATTATATAAAAAATTTCATTTGATCTACTTGCATCCATGGAACAAAAAAGATAAACTTTTTACTATTGTAGGTGCCTTTATTTTCAAAGGGTTATAATACCACAAAAAATTTATGTACTGCTTTGGGTAGGTCTTTTTTCTGGGGAGCAATGGCAGCGTATCTGTTTACCAGCTCACAAGAGCTCACTGATCTCCGCAATGCATGATGCTAATTATAAGTTATAAAAAGGGCTTCTTAAGTACCGCTTCATGCCTGCACAGTTTTCACTGTATTTTATTCGCTAGACAGATATATGATTAACATGGCCAGGACTCTGATCCCCAGACACTGTAAGCCACCGACTATGCTGGCTCTACGAGACTGAATCAGACAAATGGGCTATGTCTGTGATATGGAGGAGTTCCTTCACTTTAAAACTAAAAGTTTGCCACGATTCACCAAAATGTGGCAATGCTGGAACTATTTTGCTGAAAGCCAATCACTTCTATCCCTCACAGTAGGAGTCTCCAAGCCTTCTAGATAAGAACTCACCAGCATGATCTGTTTCCGGATGTGAGCTTTATTTACTTTGCAAAGGTTTTATTCCATGTACTGTATACTCCCTTTGTCTTAATGTATGGTCTAGATCTAAAACGGTTATTTTATTTAGCAAAGACAAGCAAACCTGCTGTGTACAAGTTTCTTTTACTTCTATGTACCTACATGTCTAGTGTCCTGTATGACATATTTACAACTTTCTGTTGCTCCTTGATATTGTTGAACACTATGGTCCGTTATTTGAAGAAAAAACAATAAAAAGTTTTTGGGAAAAAATTTTTACTTATGATGTATACACAACTGCACCACATGTGTACATGCGCAAGTGTTAACCTTACCTAACAACTGCTGTTAGTGTATTAGTTTTAGCTGCTGCTACCATTTTGCAGGTTGCCTAAATAATTAATTTTCAGTGTAAGTGTGCACTAATATAGCTTTTGTTTTCATTGTTAATGAATATGTTATTACGTAATTAAAACATTAACATAGTACATAAAATGCATGGTAAAAGACTTTGACCTTCTAAATTGATTACATAATTATTATATATCTATAAATGCCACGTAATTACCTTTAAGCAAAGCTGTGAGGATGGCTAAATCAATATCTTGATGACCTTCTGATCCCATTCTAAACACTGTAATCTGGGGTTTAGAAAAAGAAAACAAGACCAAAACATAAAAAAGACATAATTTCATTTTAACATGACAAAGGTCATCTCAGCTAAGCATTGTTCTGTACATTATGTAATTAATCATGGAATGAATTTCAGTACACTTGGATCCTTACTTTTCATATCATTATATGTACTTCTTCCTATTCATCGTTGAGCCAATGTCTTACAATGTGCATTTTAACTCCAGTGC
Organism: Ptychadena robeensis; assembly: GCA_036250615.1. Classification (NCBI taxonomy): domain Eukaryota; kingdom Metazoa; phylum Chordata; class Amphibia; order Anura; family Ptychadenidae; genus Ptychadena; species Ptychadena robeensis. Next base: position 99,172,531 of record CM070032.1, on the reverse strand, counting down.
ACCAAACATTTCTTAAATATCCAATATCCAATGTACTTTTATCCCATTTAGTGATTGTATTCCATTATAAATAATCACATCAACCAACTTAGTAAGTCCTTGTCTTTGCGCTGACACCCTTAATGTTTAGCCATGTTGCGATGAGAATAATTCTAAAGAAAATGTCACTTGACACACTTGATTAGGTAACCTGCAATTCACCCTCTCATGTGCAAACAATCTGACAGTGATTTACTAAAGTGGTGTGTTGTGAAGCTTTCATTATTTGAAATATCACTCTTAAGCCGGCCATAGACGTGCCGATTCCTGGCCATAGTTGCGGGCAATCGACCAGCGTGCACGCTCCTGCCAAACGCATAATGGTCGGTCACCCGCAACTACAGGGGTGTCCACCTTGAGGTTTCGACCCAAAAATCTGGCAGGTTGATAGGCGGGCGATCCGTCCTGCTGGTTCTTTTTGTGGTCGATCCTGTTGTAGTCAAGTAAGGTAAAAGGGGAGTCTCCTCCCCTCCAAGTTAATTGGCTACAATCTGACAGGAATTGCCTGTGTTAGTTCCCGACTCCATACAGCCTGCAGAAGTCACCATGCTGTAAGGAGTCTGCTACAATCTGGCCATGAATCTATCCAGGGAAACGAGCAGTCATTCAGGCAGAAGCCAGAGAAACGACCTGTCAAAGGCGCATTGAGATAATGACCCCATGACTGGTCTATAGGGCTAAAGCTGACCGGTGGATGCCTCATGTCGCATCTGCCAGTCGGCTGTGTTAACGTGTCGTTCTATGAATGACAGTGTAAATTGAGCCTTAGTAGTGCTTTTTTTAAATTCCTTTCTAACTTAAACTTCTTTTTATGAAAACGTTAAAATTTGCTATTCATTTTAATGTCTAAAGGCCACCATACACCTCATACCATTTCTGCACATTCTGCATTTTCTTTTGTTCTACCAAAACCATGTAATATGAGGATCTTTCTAAACCTTCCAATCACTATGTATTCTATCAGGGAGGACCCGGCACTACAGGTAGTTGGTAGATCTAATGAAAATTGTATGGAATGATCTAAAGGTGTATGGGGGCCATACAAGATTGACACTTAAAGAGATTCTATTAAAATCTCAGTAAGATATATTGTGACCTGGTTAATGTGTTTTAGCAAAAGAGTTGAGCACATGTTCCCAATTATTATTCTGCTCATAGAGTGTATTACACTTTAAAGCTGTAGGCATTCAATGTTTACAGTATAGTTTATAGCAGGCCCCTTGACTTCCTTCCATAGCTTGTGTCCAACAATGTTTGCAAGGTGTGATAAATGCAATATAACTAAAGTTTCTTGTGTGGCTTGGAGTGACATAAAAGACTTTGGCTCCATTCACACATCATTTTTCTTGTTGCATTTAAACCGTTTAAATAAGTTTTAAAATGACAAGACCTTCATGAAATAGTAGAAGAGCCATTTAAAAGCACAATTTTTCTGTTGGCGCAGTTTATAGTGGTTTATTGAATACCTAATGTTGCATTTTATGGTACTTTGGCTTTACTACTGCCCAATGTAAAAATGACAGGGTATGAAGAAGGATCATTCCTTCTAAATGCTTTTCCACACATGCATAGTAGATTTTTTAGGCATTTGTAGGAAACAACTGTATAAACTGCATTGTATTGTCTATAAAATGGACACAAGAGGGAACCTGGAGAGTGATAAACAAATTCATTAATATATGACCATGTGAATCTAGCCTTTTGTAAAAGTGTCTTGTATTTTGCATTGTATTATGCAGATGTAGATTTTTAAACATATTATAAATATTCCCCATAAACAAAAGCTACCTTTCAAACTTTAGAAAAAGAAAGAGGAACACCTTTCAGCACAGAATAAACTAATAGCATACCCTTGATGAATGATGGCTAAAAAAGTGTAGCAGTAGTAGTAGCAATACTTTCAGAAACTAAATAATGCATCTATTTGTACAGACTAGATATGCTAAGCTCTGAATATGAGAAACAGTTTGGAGTTATAATTAGAAACAGCATGTCATGTACCCCTACAGTTCTGTTATGGTGAACATGGAGCAAATGCCCTTCTTTTCCCCTTTATGAAAATAGCTCTGTAGGTATGTCACATTAACACCTCCTAGTTTATTTCACATTGACAGTACATTGGGTTGTTACAAGGCCATGACCTGGCACATAAATGAATCCAGTTATTGGATTCTGAGGCTATGGTATTAATCAATAAAGCTCTGGGACCTTTCTAAACGTATTGTTCCACAAATCCTCCATGTTCTCAGCGAAGCACAAAGCATTGACTAAAACAAATTTGTTTTATTGGAAAAAGTAAAGGCCATAGCTATAAATTCCCTGGTGATTTTCCATTGGGATAGCAATGTTTGTAGAGGACTGTAAGTCTAAATAAAGACAGATTAGAAATTCTGAACTGTCAAAAAAATCAATGGCATACAGTATGTGCAGACAACACTGACAGTGATTTCAGCTCATCTCTAATGACTGGATAAGAGATATGATTGATGTGTACTTATTTTATAAAAATAAAGGAACTTTCCAATACAAATAGCTCCAAATACTGTAAAGTAGAACAACTTTCCAAAATAATGCTCAAATAAAGTATGAAATAAAGTTAAATGTTTAAAAAAAAATATATATATTTTTTCTCTTTGTTTTTTTGTTTGTTGTTTTTTTTTGTTTTGGATAGCAATTATTTGAAGCAGAATCTGGCATTTAGCATTTGTCATATGAACAAAACCAGGGTTCACTTTGCTGATCCCCCATTGATTCTGGTTACCTGAATGCTATGTGAAAGTCAGTGTCCATAACTCTGTACAGATCAGATGGCCTAAGGCCTAAGGTGTTGACACTGAATTGACACTGATATTAGTCAAAGTTTTTCTGTTCTAACAAGTGTAATTTACATACATTTGTCAATATGTAGTATAGTATGTGTAAAGCCCCCCATCCGCGTTTAGATTGTGACCTGATGTTTTGGCCGATCTAGGTCATCATGCGCGGTCAATCTTCCGCTGTCTGGCAGATCCCTCTCGCTGCTCGTGCTGTCAGCTAGGTAGACCCAGCAGACAGCATGCCGGCTGTGATAACAGTCAGCCTAGCACAAAGGGAGAGGGAAGGGAGCTGCAAGCATCCCCCCCTTCCCCCCTCAGAAGCAAACAGGCTGTTTGCTCAACCCCAATGGATCTGAGATCCCTCGGAGCTGAGGAGACATACCCATACCTTAGACGGGGAAACTGTGTCCCTGTCTAAAGTATTAGACCGATCTTAGAATTACAGACATGTCCATAATGGCTTAGATCGATTTTGGGGCCAGTTTTTGCTCTTTAAGTTTTAGATCGGCACACAATTTTTGGTCAACCTATCGTCGAGAGCGCGCCCGGCGGTCGGTCGGCTGTAAAATCTAAGCGTGTATGGGGGGCTTAAGTAATGCCAATCTTCTGTACAATACTTTGTGTACAAGTAAATGTCCTATCCTACCTATCATTATAGGACATATACTTTTCTACCTATGATTATATGCCTCTATTTGCTCTACATAATGATCAGATATTATTATTGTTGCATTCAGTAAATATTATTATCATTGATAATGTGATTTAGAAACTTACCAGCTCTTTTTTCTTCATACACTCCATGAGGATCATAAAAAGATGTTGGGCCTGTGTTCGTGTGTAGGTGAATGTCTTCTGGATTGTAACCAAAAGTTGGTCCCTTAATGATTCATTGATAAGGCTGAAAAAAAGGATTTTTTTGTTACTGCGGTCATAAATGGTGTCCTAAAAAGTGTGAAACAAAACAGAGCACCATGTCTCTTTGAAAAAGATTAGCTATGGCATAAAAATTGTAAAATCGGCATGCAAGTTGGATGCAGACTACAGCCACCTTATAGTGAGACAATTAAACTCAGTGACTCTGTAGCTGTTGTGTTCAAATGGCTTAGATTAAATTCACTGCAACAGGCATGCAATTTGCATGCTATAATTTTATGGTACTTAAAAGGTTAACTAATTTTCAGGGCAATAAAATACCCCCGATTTTCTCACGTTGACAAAGTATGCATGAATTTACTGCATACTGGTTCTTCTTTTGTGAAATTAAGTTTCCATTTATAATTAACCTCCTCCTGAATATCTATGTCATGGTAAGTCATTGGAACATTTACCGGTACCCTAGTTAGCTCTAGCAGTGCATATTTATAGCCTATAGAGCTATAAATATAAGTGACAGGAATATACAGGATTTTTGTGCATTTTGTACATTTTGTAGAAAAGTTCAAGGGGGCGAATAGAGCCACGGTCTTTAGAATTTAGACCTTTCTTGACCAGGGTACTGCTGAGTTGCATCCGTAACCTTACAAAACACTAAAAACCCATCTCCTCCATTTGGAATAAAGACAAAACAAACTTTGAATTCTTTGGAAAAGTTTATGTATAAAGTGTGGAAAAGTACAATAAGGCCACAGATTATCAACAAATATTAAAGTCCCTTGACAGTGCCATTAACATTTAAACTAAAATATACACCAAACTTAATAATGATGAATATTAACCTTATATAACCTTCCGTACCAGCCACTAGCCCTTTTTTATCCAGCACAGTGGGTACAAAAAAACATCCCTGTTAAAACAGGAAAACATATCAAGACCTTAGGGCATAAGCTTTCTATAAAATTATCCTATTATACGCCCTTGGTGACTGCCATCCATTTGAGCATGTCACCAAAACTCCTTTTCTTTATGGCCTTACTAGGCACTGGCAAGGACCTGCCATGTTGCGACAAAGTAAACCATTAGAAATTAACAGAAATGATAATAACAGCAGTACAAAATTAACATAGGGAGGGAGGGTGGGTGATCAAATCCAAAATGGATGTCCTTTGGCAGTGCCCCTCCTATTCCTACTTGCACAAAGGCGGAGGTAGCAGTCCTGATGCTGGGTTGCTACCCTCCGAAGGCCTCCTCCTTGTCTCCTGATGTACTGGCCTGTCTCCTGATAGCGCCTCCGTGCTTTGAGGACTACGCTGACAGACACAGAAAACCTTCTTTGCTTTAGTCCATGTGTGGGAGGAGGTGATACAGGCACGTGGAGGCCACACACACTACTGAGCCCCATTTTGTCTTGATTTAAGGACATAACATCATGTTTTTTTTCCACCTTAATTTTTAGTGCGACTCTAAATCCAGACCTCCATGGGTTGATAAATGTAATTTAAATGTATATAAATCTCTATAGCTCTGAATGTACAGTATTTTGTATTATGGAGGACACTACACACAGTGTGGATTGACTACAGTCAATGTAGGGCACTCAAAGGGAACTAAACATGAAATATAAGAGATTCATGTAAATATGTGGGATGTAGCCCTAAGAAGAGTGTCTATACAATGCAGGAAGTAATTAGGGTGTGCTGGGTATGAGAAGGGCTGAACCATAAACCAAACACAAAAATATATTTGCTCCAATGTAAGTTTAAACTTATGTTGATGATGCCAATCTGTATTGCCATGGATTATCTGTATTTTTAGCCAGGGCCGTCAGGTAATGCTTTATATGTTCTAGGGTTGGGTATACAGTAGATATAGAAATTCTGGTTCCTGTGCTGAACAAAAATAATTTCAGAACTTTTTCCATGTGACCATGTGAACTGTACCACTCAAATGAAAAACAAACTGAAATCTTTTAGGTGGAGGTAGGAAAAAATATAAAAAATAAAATAATATGGTTATATGAGAGTACACACCCTTAAACTAATACTTGTTGAAGCACCTTTTAATTTTTTTACAGCACTCAGTCTTTTTTGGGTATGAGTCTATTAAATTTTGACTTGGCAAGATTTGCCCACTCTTCTTTGTCATATTGTGAGGGCATCTCCTGTGCACAGCCCTCTTCAGATTTTCAATTGGATTCAGGTCTGGGCTCTGGCTGGACCATTCCAAAACTTTAATGGTTAAACCATTCCTTTGTTGATTTGTGTTGGGTCGTTGTCATGCTGAAAGTTGAAGTTCCTCTTCATGTTCAGCTTTCTAGCAGAAAACTGAAGGTTTTGTGCCAATATTGACTGATATTTGGAACTGTTCATAATCCCCTCTATCTTAACTAAGACCTCAGTTCCAGCTAGAGAGAAGAAGCCCCAAAGCATGATGCTTCCACCACCATGCTTCACTGTGGGTATGGTGTTCTTTCGGTGATGTGCAGTATTGTTTTTGCGCCAAACATATCTTTTGGAATTCTGGCCAAAAAGTTCAACCTTGATTTCATCAGACCATGACACCTATTCCCACATGCTTTTGTGTTTTTGCAAAATGTAGCCTGGCTTAGATGTTTTTCTTCGTAAGGAAAGTTTTCCTCTCTCCACTCTTCCCCATAGCCCAATGGTAATGTCACTGTTGTGCCATATTTTCTTCACTTGATGATGACAGTCTTCATTGTGTTCCATGGTATATCTAATGCCTTGGAAATTCTTTTGTACCCTTCTCCTGATATCTTTTAACAGTGAGATCCCTCTGATGCTTTGGAAGCTCAGTGGATAATGGCCTTTGTTTAAAAAATTCAGACCAACTAGAGCAGCTGAACTTTATTTGGGGTCAATCAGAGGGACTTTAAATGATGGTGTATGTTGACTCCTATTTGACATGATTTTGAATGTGATTGCATAATTCTGAACACAGCTACATCCCCAGTTAGAGGGTGTTCACACGTGTGCAAACAGATTAGTGTTTTTGGTCACTTAAATTGTATTTTCAAGTGCAACATAATTCAAATTGTAAAGTAAGTAAATTTACTAAAATACATACATAAATAAAGTAAACGAAATACATTTTAAACCAACTGAACTAGGTGGGTCTAAAGCTAGCCATACACAGTCGGATTCCATGGCCGATCGATCACCTATCCGATCGATTCCGGCGATCTCAGCGGGAATCGGAGGTCCGATCGAACGGCCAATTAAGTGTGTCCGATCGCTACATACCACCTTGTCCCACGGATTCCTGGACGATTCCGTGTCCGATCGCTCACTTCCCAAATGGCAACTCCCCCTGATGTGTGCAGAATCGGATCAGAAAGACCAACATGTTGGTTCTCTGTCCGATCCGATTCTGGGCCCCCGAACGATCGGACGTGATCGGACGGACAAGGTGGGCTTCATGCGATTCCGGGACGATCGTTTCGCGTGCACGCGCCCGGAATCGATCGTCCCGGAATCCGATGGGAAACGGACCCGTGTATGGGCCTTAACTCTGTATTATCTTAAATATGACATTCATGGTGGCTTTGTGCTTTTGCTTACCCGGGTAATTTCCCTTGTTGCCTGGAGGTGGCTTCCTGCAAGTGTGGGCTGGGTAAACCTGCCTTGTTAGGCTATGTTCCCAAATAGGTGATTAATCGCCTGGCGCTCGCGATTTTCAATTGCCTGCGGAATCCCCTTCAATCGCCTACACTATTTTGAAGATGTTTTTTAAAAATCACAGGTGAAAATCGCCCGGCTATTGAAAATCGTGAGTGCCAAGCGATCAATAGCCTATGTAGGAACATAGCCTTAGCACAAGGCCTATATAGGTGTGCCTTACCCTTTCACACATGCCTTAGCATTGGTCCCCAGAACCTGAATCCTGTCTGCAATCCTCTGAATCTCAACTGTGGTCTCTGAACTCTGATCCTGGTCCCTGTATCCTGTTTGGTTCCAGTAAGTTTTCATTAAAACTTGTTTGCCCTGCATTTTCTGCCTGTTTTCAGTGTATGCTGCCTATCCTGGTCACCCCCTGTTTGGAATCCAGACAAAAAATCAGGAAAATTCTTCATCTGACTAGTATTGGTTTATAGAACCACTCCAGCTGACAACTGACAGTTTCAACAGCAAACTAACCCTTCCACTTATAATTTATGAGAACGTAATATATTTTTACAAGAAGTCTTGTGTGGGAAATGTTTTATTGTTTAGAAAGTCTATTCAATGTAGGTTTGTGTGGACTTTTGAAACACATTTATGTTTAAGGAATTTACAAATACATATTCTCAGTGTCTTACCATTGAGATAAATTACTTTCATAATACATTTTATGGCCAGGGAGCCATAGATTTTAACAATAGGTGGAGATGAGCAAGATATTTTACATAGGAAGAATCCAACTAACAACCTTGTCAAGGGATACCTACTTTATTTTGAAGACCTTCCTTTTCTTTGAATGTAACATTGTTTTTGCAAGATTAAATGCACCAGACCTTTAAGCTAGCCATACACGGCACGGATTCCCTGGCTGATCGATTCACCATCCGATCGATTCCGGCGATTCCGCCGGGATCCTCAGGTGTGATCGATCGGCCAATTAAGGAATCCGATCGCTGCATACCACCTTGTCCTGCCGGATCCGTGTCCGATTGATCACCTCCCGGAATGCAACTCCCGCTGATCTGGGCAGAATCGGACCCGAAAGACCAACATGTTGGTTCTCTGGCGGATCCGATTCTGAGCCCCCGATCGGTCGGACCCGATCGGACGGACAAGGTGGGCTGCACGGGATTCCGGCCCGATCGTTTCGCGTGCACGCGCCCGGAACCGATCGGGCCGGAATCCGGTGCAAATCCGACCCGTGTATGGCAGCCTTTAGACACACTTATGGTTTTTGTGATTATATAGAAAAAATTCTTAAAGGCTCATTCTGGACTGTCAGAGATATGGAGACACACAGAGCAGAGGAGAAACATTGCCTGCTCTCTGCCCCTCCCTACTGTTAAGTGGCCAGTATACACTCTTATTACAGGTACTTTCTCCTCTGCTCTGTGTGTCACTGCTTTGAGCACTTCTGGCTCTCTTCTCCTCCTTCCTTCTGAATGTCCATATCCACACTGATAAAAGAAATATGAATATTGGCACTTAGAACGACAAAGGGTCAGAAAGCAGGGAGTGTAGACACAGAGCAGAGGAGAAATACTCTCTGCATCTGCAGCAGTACTTGTATACGACATGTATACATGGATAGAATATCTTCTCTTCCTTCACTCCAGTACAGGCACAATTTTGTCCCCCCTGATGTTTGGGGGGTGTGAGTTCATATATCGGCGGGGAAATTGATCTAAGTAATTACATTATTTCTTAGATCGATCTCATTACTAATGGTGCCCGGCCGATTCTTGGCAGGAGCGGCCGTGTGTGATCAACAAAAATTATAAACGTGTGTGTCCAGCTAAACAGTGTGACAGTGTGAAGTTGCCTTCCACCCATTTAACAAAAGCGGCAAAGCAGTAAGTTGAAAGAAAATATTCAACTTAAAATGGAAACAGTGTCTGCTGTTTTATTGCTGTACTACCTTCCTGTCAAAGCATGAATAACAGTTGTTGTGACAAGCTTTGTCAATTACCTTAATTCATGACTGCTGAAGCTTTTAATTAGCTTTTTTTTTTATTGTCTGTAATACAAATTAAGCGCTATTAGACACTTCAGTAAGAAACCGAACTGAACAGAAATGCAAGACTGCACTATTTTAACAGTTAAAGTTCTGAATATTCTGAATATTGCAGTTCGTCATTGGTGATTTTTGGTCTTAACATTCTGAAGTGTTAGTTCTTAAAGTGCACCACAGTTTAACTAATATTATTTATTTACAGTTTAACTAATATTACTTATTTTTGCAAGCACTCCATCATACGGAAGATCTGTCAAAAAAGTTCAAACCTTATCTGTAATGATAACCCTGGATTTCCATTGTCGCTTCTCCCCTCCCTATAGAAAAAGTGGTGGCTAGAGTGTGTCACGCACATCCATATGTCTCCTTTACAAGCCTACAGAGCTATATTTTCACCATTAAAAACCATAAGTGGCCATACTCCAGTTAATTTACCCCCAGAAGACTGGCATCTACAGAGGATTAAACATAGCAACTGCAACAGACCAGAGCACAGCAGGTAAGTATATTTTTATAGGATCGTGGAGACATTGTGACAGCTTAAGCCAGCCCTAGTTTTGATGCTGCTCTGATTTCTCAGCAGATCGACTGCGCATGATGGCGTCATCATGCATGGCCGTTTGTGGCAAGAATCGGCCGCGCACCCTTTGTTTGTAAAAGTACAAAGTAATGAGATCAATCAAAAAATTACAGACATGTCTGTAATTTGTTAGATCGATTTATGGCCTGATATATGTCCTGATTTAAGGTGGGCGTGTTCGATTTGTGGCCTTTTTTTTATTTATTTATTTTAGGGGTGCTTTAATAAGCTAACATTAACAGATGGCAAAGGGATAGGTTTTTTTTTTATTCCACATGCATTTGACTACATTTACCCCATGAAAAAAATCATCACATAAAAAACAGTTATTCCTTAACCTCCTGAGCGTTTCGCCCTTGGCACGGTTTTTTCATTACTGTGCCACGGGCAATCGCGGTGGAGCACAATATGCTCCGCCGCGATTTCCTGCTCAGCTGGAGGACCTACACATAAGTCCGGCGTCACTGGAGACGCTGGACTTACGCTGATTTAAAGCGACGCCCCTCCAGTTAGACGGAGGTCTATGGCGGCACCTACCCCTGCCCCCTTCGCGTCACCGGTGACGCGTTCGAGGGCGGACCCCGGGTCTCGCCGCGATCGGGGGCGGACCTCTAGGTCTCACTGTCTTCTTACAGCGGACAGGAGCATCGGCATGTATGTCGATGCTCCCGACCACTGTAAGAAGACGGCGAGACCTAGAGCGCGGCTCTAGTTAACTGGGGCTGAGTTTCATGATGCATGAAACTCAGCGCGAGTTAACTCGGGCTGAACGCTCAGAAGGTTAAGGTTGCCATACACGCTATGATCCACGGTCACTTGGCCGCAAATCAGATGCGCCCACCTGGATAGATCAACCTGGATTGCACCACAAGTTGGACTGCACGGTGATTCCACTTGTTGGTAAATTCATTGCTGATCGCATTGCATTGGATGGGGACCTCTGACCGACCTGCTGCAGCATGTACCGCATCATAGTGTGTATGGCTACCTTTAGCCATGTGAAATTACAGAGATTGCAGTCACTTGATTGACAAAATGTTTTTTTGTTCTTGGGCGAAGAACCATAATGCGTATACCTTTGCTAGTTAACCTTTCTTTGCCATATGCATAAATGGCCTAAAAATCCATGTGGTGGGGTTGAAAACCCACTATAAATGGTTATTAAAGATTAGTAAGGATTTAATATGGATATAACGCTGCAACTATTGAATTTAGTTGTATGTATGTAAGTGCTACTCAGGAGTAGTAAAATGTCACCAACATGTTTTATTGCAATCAAACTGTTACAAAGCCATACCTGAAAGATATACAACATTAATCAATCAGAACCTTTATTATAAAGTCATTCTGTCTTAACCAAAGTGTTTTTACCAGGGCCAGGTTTTGGGAAAATATACATTCTTGCATTTCTCTTACCCTCTGTATTTTATATACACTGTACCATTGTATGAACCTATCAGTTGTACATAATCACAGAAGATGGTGGTCCACAGAAAATATATAGCTTACAAATGTTTGTAACACTCCATAAAACTTAAACAATTTATATTGGTAACAAAACTTTTGCCTTTGACATTTATTTCTAACTTTTCTGAAGAACTTTAGTCTTTGCCTTGGTATCTCTTTTGCCGTATATTCAGTTTCACACGTGAAGTGTTTTGACATTTAGAATTTGTTTAAACAACAGAAAAACATACTCTCTGCACAATAGGTTTTCGACAGTGTTATTTCTACTTCGATGCAAAACCTGACAGCATAGGGAGTTCTCAGGCTTAAAAGAATAAATATGTTTTTGGAATTTATAATTTTTTTTTACTGCGGGTGAGGCTCAACAGGCATACAATCATTTTATTGTGGATATTGATTCATCCAAAACCATTATTTTAGATGTCTGCTTCCTTCTTGAGATGGCCATGACAAAGAGTTTATACTCTAGACTTAAGGTAGAAGGGCTTAGGGAAGATTGAGAGTAAAAGCAGAGCAAGAAGTAACTACAGAGTACAAGATTTGGGCTACAAAAATACTTAAAAATTGGTTTAAAACTTCATAACACAGCAGTTCCCTTTTTGTGCCAATTTTAGCACATGAATATGCATGCAATAAATATCAGTCGTTGTTTATTGTTTTTCTTTTGCCTGTAAGTTAAGTATGAGTCCACTTGAATCCATTACATAAAGAGATGTGATATGTTGGCACTGATTTATTGTATTATCTTTTATGTACAACACATATATTCATGTGTTTTATTTTGTCATAAATCACATAAGTAGAACACAATCTAGAACATCTGCCTACCCTCCTTCTTCTGAGTATTTGTGACCAAAGGCAAGGATATCAGATGCACGTCCACTTCCATCACACACCACAACAGGAACTGGTGGGTTGTCACGTAGATATTCCAGGACAATTGATATCACATTTGGCCCACCTTCCACAATAAGAGCCACCACCGGGACTCCTTGACCAATTCCTGTAAAAGTAAAACAAAAGCCATGTTCCCAACATGACATAATAAATTATTTATTTCCTGTAGTATTTCTTAGGGTAAATAGTTTAGTAATACAATCCTAAAAGTCAAATGCCTTAAAAATACTACATTTATAACTTTTTTGTGAATACTTTACTTTATTATAAAAATGCTACATTGTTAACAAAATATGTGCAGCTAGTAAAATAAGTGTTTTTATTTTTATTATCCAATCCTTTTGTTTTTTATTTTCCTTGGATATTTTATTTACTGTCATTGAGCTTTTGAAAAGTTCTGATACTATAGTAAAGCAACACTGTCAGTCACATTTTATTGCCAAAGGTATAGGGGTGCATTGCCTCACATGAACTTTAATGACATCAGCTTTAACTCTTCTGAGAAGGCTTTCCGCAAGGTTATAGAAGTGTTTTGATTAGATTTTTTAACCATTCTTTTAGAAGAGCATTTTTTGGCCAGGCACTTATATGGACCTGGACTAGTTTTATTCTCTATTGAATTCCAAAGCTGTTCTCTTGGGTTGAGGTTTTGTAATCTGTGCAGGCAAGTCAAATTCCTTCACCACAACTCTTAGATGATGCTGCTCAGCTTATTATGAAATGTTTTTTGAGCTAAAATCAATCTAAAATGTGCAAGTCTATAGTTCTTGTATTTGCAGAAAGTTGGTGACTGTAAATATATGTAGCCTTCCATTTGGTGGCTGAATTGCTGCTGTTCTCAATGGCTCTTTCCTCTAACACCAAGTTGTGCGGCCGAAACCTGTTCTGGCCAGATGACCAAGTTCCTGACCTTTCCATATACAACAAGGTGCCCTAACAGGAACCAACAGCAGTTGACTTTACCTGTCTCACCCCACACAATCCATTCCTGCATTCCTGGGTTGATTGGCGTTGTTGCACAGGTAGTGCACCAACCAAGTCCAGTGACTATCTTCAAAATTTCATGCATATGTGTCCTGATTAGTGATGGCTGAACTGCCTGCAAGGCGGACAGTTCGGCCGCGAACAAGCATGTTCGCCCTCCTTCTCGCTGGCGGACAGTACGGGTGTTCGACCCGCCGTGTTCGCCAGCCAGAAGGGTCCCTCTATTCTTCCTCCGATGGGATCATTAGAAGCGAGATCCCGCCGCAGGAAGAATATTTCACTGAAGACCGGGTAGAGAACCCGGTCTATCAGTGAAAATCCGGCTCGTAAATCCGGATGTGACGTCAGTTAGAACAACCAGGAACTATGCGTTTCAGGTGCCAGATGTGACGTCACTGACGTCACATCCAGGTTTTCCGATTCAAATTCCCCGCCTAGAG
>CM070032.1:99126956-99154272 GCA_036250615.1 Ptychadena robeensis | reverse complement strand
CTACACCACTTGAGGGGTTCACATACTTTCAAGCAGCACTGTATATATATATATAAACATTTTTTATGATTCTCAAACTAATGCCTGCCATACACCCACAGACGGGTGCAGACAGACGAGCTCCGATGAGCCCCAGAATGCAAGGTGATGACATCATTGCGTTGCATTCTGGGGCTGCTTTAATCGTCCGGGCACCCTTTGTGTGCCGGCTGTTACTTTCACTTTCGGCCAGAGAACATCGGACATGTCCGTTCTCTGGCTGGCACACGGCGATTGGCGGCCGATTTTGCCACTGACCGACGATGCAAGCGCGCACGCCCGTCGGTCAGCGGAAAAATCTGCCGCTAATCGGCGTGTGTATGCCAGGCATAAGTTAGAATATTTAAAGTTATATTTTCTCCTCTATCTGCAATCTTTCTGCATGAAGCTAGATATTTGTTCATTCATCTTGTGATGAATAAAAAGATAGATCGCTAATGATATTATACATTTCCTAAGCAACACATAAAGCAATATCTTAAATACGCAGATAACATTGATTCAAGTTTATGCTGTAAGTGTACAGATGATTAATTGGCTTAACTTGACTTTTATTTGTCTTGTCCTTCAACCAATTCTTAGGGTTTTGTTTAGTTTTAATTCTCATATATAATGTTTGCACTGAATTACTAAAGTACTGAATTATTGTAATTATAGGCAATGCAAAATTGAGCTTTTGAGCTCATACTGAGCAACCTATAATCTGAAGCTTTTAACTAGGACTAAACTTGTTACATTTTCTTATCTAGGCAGTACAGTGTTTTTGTAGAGATAAGTATCAGTGAGTGTATGACCTTGACTTTGACTTGTTATTGTGACAGTAATCTGCATTAGCACAAACGGATGCTTTTATGTCAAAAGAAAGTAAAATTTGTACTTTACTAATATTTGCCTTGACACAAGGAAGTACAGATTTCAAGTTTAGTGTCAACAGGAATGGATATAATGTTTTATTTCAGTTTCTTATTCTTGGAATAAGGAATTCATATTGTGAAATGTAGCAGATATCATGCATTGTACCGTCCTGATGCCCCATCTTTTAGCCAGGTTGTATGTATGGTCAGTCTAAATGACTCATTGTGCCACATTATGTCCTAATTAAGAATGGCTCACATATTCAAACCAAACCAAACATACATTTCAGGTAAGTGGGAAGACAACAGCAATAAAGGAAATCTGTTTCTTATCTATTCTCAAATTAAGGATACATTAATCAGTTCCTTTTCTTAAGTAGTGTTGAGGGAGCATGTTTGAAATTCGAATATAGTCTACGCAATATTTCGTGAATGTGCGCTCGGATATTCGCAATGGCAGATATTCGTCATATTATGCTTCAACATCGCATACATCGTGCATATTTGTGCACACGATGAATGGATATGCGCAATACACACACTGCTTGTACTGGCTAAGATCACTGGGTAAGATCACAGAATGAAGGAGAGAAGCTGTAAAGCTGCATCGCGAATATAGTCGAAATGAATTTGACAAATTTCGAATGTTTCATTGTATATTTGTGAAATTACACAAATTTTAATATACCATATGCTGCTCAACGCTATTCTTAAGTAGACAGGAAGTGTAATATTTTAAAACAAGGCTTACAATGTTTACTGAAACTGGTTTACCAATAATGAAAGCACAGTATACTTACTGCCTGTGGCAGTTAATTTATTCTTACTCCATAATGTCAAAATAATAATCAAGCATAAGTTATTTGCCAACCATGCTAATTGTATTGTATATACCAAATTCCACCATACAGTCCTTGATGGAGTACACCTTACCTTTTCTCACACCACACAAAACTCTATCTGGTGTTGGAAATAAGTAGATGATCCAAGTCCCACATCACTGCATTTTGTTTCTTGTTTATTAGTTTTACTTGTTATAAAAGTACATGTTATAGATTTTCTTTATCTTTTTATGCCCCCTGTAAAGATTACTGTTACTACTATATGTTTGTAGAGTTCCTTTGTCTCTAGCCCCTAGTCAAATCATTGTCGGAAAATAACTAACATGTTAGCTATTATTGCTGGAACAGTGTTCTCTGGTTCTTGTGGCCCTTGTTTGTTGATGGCTTTTTGGATTTTTCATGGTGGTAAATAATATGTTGCCTCATCTATTTTATCTTCCTATTGGTTCCCTACCCATCACAAGCCAACAGTGATAAAAACAAGCCAAAAACAATAAAAATTTCCTCTCCTGGTACATACTTCTTAATCTGAATTCTCT
The DNA here is from genome assembly GCA_036250615.1 of Ptychadena robeensis. Taxonomy (NCBI): domain Eukaryota; kingdom Metazoa; phylum Chordata; class Amphibia; order Anura; family Ptychadenidae; genus Ptychadena; species Ptychadena robeensis. Next base: position 99,151,998 of record CM070032.1, on the reverse strand, counting down.
CAATTGGAAGACTTCAGATGCTCCATAAGTCATTATATGGGCTTCATGCAATTTAGGTGGTGACTACTTTGCACTCTTTTTGCAAATCTGCATATCTTTATTTATGAAAAGATCTGTGCTATATGTAAATGGGTAGAAATGATTATACACTGAACACAAATAGGTCATCCATAACTAAATGTTCCAGAAATCTTTTTTGATGACTGAAGGACTGACAACTTTAAACAAAAAAGTAAATCAAGAAAAAGTATTTAGCTGGTGCTTGCTTATTATGGACATTTTTGTTCTGAAATACCAGTTATAAATGTTTTATACTTTAATAACAACAAAAAACTACTTATCATTAATTAGATTATCATCCCTTGTAGTCTGACTAGCATGGGAATCAGAATTAATTGTTGAATTCTGGATTTGACATAGCGTGAAATACTTGAATGAAAAGAAATAGTAATTTGATAAATAGGCTTTCTTATCTGGGACACACCAGTCTCTGCTGAAGAAGACACATCTTTCTACTTGAAATTCATGTAAATGCTTTGCAGAATTTTCTTGATAATGAAATTATTTATTACTTTGTACATTTGTGTTTTGTGGACCCAAACTCACATTGTGAATCATATCTAAAACTCAGTATACATATGCAGCACCTAATATGTACAGCTGTATGAAAATAAATGATAGAAAAAGAATGTTATAACTGCTTTTCATAACATAAGAAAAGAACAAAACAATATAAACAGACAGTATCAGTAGATACTTTGTAGCCCGTCCAATGAAATAGAAAAGATCTTATCTGCTTAGGGAACCTTCGGGATGTAACACATTGCTTACATTAAAGTTACCATAAATATTAAAATGCACTAGAAAAGACTTAAAAAAAGCATAAAACATAATTGTTTCCTTAAAAAATTATTTTAATAATAATAAATTATCCATATATTTGTGCTAAGGGTCATTTAAAAAAAACTAAACTCTCTGACTTTTCAAATGCTAGTTGAAAGCACCATAACGCATGCTGCATTTACCTCTATGTATGCCATTTAAAATTTTCTAGTTTTCACATATTAATCTCAAATTTAAATATTGTGCAGCAAACTGGCATCTCGTGAGATTTTGGACAGCAATGTTGGGTCATAGTACAATCGCTGTGCCCAAGGCTTCAATTACAGCCATAGGGAGGTGACAATATTGAGTACGAATACAAATGCTGTGTCCAAAGCCCTATTATACCCACAGGGGTTTGAGGGACTACATATCCCATTAAAAGCCACAGTAAACTATATCACAGTACTGTAAACACATGCTTATTTAACCTAATGGTGCTATACAATATATTATTATATAACATTACCACTGCTGAAAACTTTATTCAGAAATGGTGAAGAACAGAATAAGGGCTTGGCTATGTTTGACTTTAACAGAGAATGTCATCTAATCATGTAATTTATTCATTAAAGTGGACCTACCACTTCGATATCTGCCCTAAAAAAATGTGTTGGCGCCCTGCCCCTCCTGTGATGTGTGGCCATCTCTGGCGACAAGAAGATTTGGGTAGGTAGACATCACTTCTCCCTAATCCCCTTGTGCCCAGCAGCCAGCCAGATTGTAATCTAGTGATACAGCATCATCAGATTCGGATCTGGAATGGTGGAGGAAGTGAGACCGGAAGAGTCTCACTCCTCCATCTTACATGGTGGAGGAAGTGAGACCGGAAGAGTCTCACTCCTCCATCTTACATGCTGGAGGACAGGACACGACAGGCATGTGAACGCTGTAGTGAGGAAGAGGGAAATATGGGATTTTTCTCTACAGGGATCAGTTTGTCTCCATATAGTTAAGTCCATATTTTTTGTTTGTTAGTCACTTTAAGCAATTCTAACCTCCTCATGAAGTGATCCCCCCCATTGCATTCTCACTCCATTTTTTCATTGCATTCACTCCAACCATTTTTAAATTCCATGCATCTATCACTGGTTAATTTCAATAGTCTCTCTCTCTCTCTAATATATAGAAATTACTTGCTAACATTACTGTATTTAACAGAAAGCAAAATGGTTATAATCATTTATAACTCTCTCTTTTTTCATTGAAATGTGGGATAATTTAAGCATTTTCTGCACTGGCTCCAAAAATGGGTGCAAAAGTATTCCAGGGAAAATGTTCCTAAATAGAAAAAGGGGGCCCTGCAAGGAATGTTTGCAAACCACTGATTTACTGCAAGATGTTTTATAGTCAGAATACACATTCACTATAACTCTTAGATACTCTTAGATAACGATTCCATTTTGTTAATTAGAATTATTTGCTGTTTGCTAGCCTGTGATATTGCTAAAGAAATGATGGCTCCTTATATTTAGCTTCTCTGCTGCTGGTTTATTTATCATCTAACATATCATAAACTCATTCTGGTTGTGTAAATTGCAGGTTAAATAAAATAAAATCTGGGTTACTTTTGTTGAATGTAGAAACATTCCATTTAAATCTAATTTGTTGGTGGGGCTTACTATTACACTGAATAAATCATAGACATAGTAACAATTTACATAACTGAAATTTCTAATCATATAATATGAGTAATAGCCTCTTTTTGTTTGTAAGTAAGGAAATGCAAACAATTTATAAAAATTCATTTAATCAATTTAGACTTTCATGGCTCCTATATGGTTATTTAGAACACATAAATATACAGCAGTAAGTTGTTATTTGCAACGTCTACCATTTTTGTGTTTTCTGTATGTTGTAGATTGCCAGCAGTAGAATGCAACCAGAGAAAACTCATTACTGGTTTTGACTTGGTGTGAGTCTCTTATAATCGTGTATACAGAGGGTTGACAGATGGAAGGACCAGCACTAGGGGACAATTAGATGTGGTGCATACAAATATGTTAACAAGAAGTAGGCTAAGGGGAAAGCAAAGAATGAGATTTTTAGTCTAGTGTTAGTCATATAAAGAATCATGACATTATCTTCTCTTGGTTAATGTAAGTTTATTCCACTGTAACAGAAGCAAACTAATCCGCAACTTGTCTCAACTCTGAGATGTTTTGCCCCATCCGCAAGGCTTGGGCTACAGTTTAACAAGGAGATGATGGGCGTGGGTGTAACTAAAACATTGTCATTTTAATAGATAAGCTGTTAGTCCACTGCTTTGTGCTGTATCTGGCAGCTCTTAATCTTGTCTACTGTTGGAAAGTATATATGGCCAGTGCCCTGTCTTAATTTTTTTCCTCTCCTCCTATATATACCACATTTACTACATACTAATAGGGAATTAAGAGAGAGAGAGAGAGCTGTCATAGGGGCTCTCCAATGCTTCAATCTACTGATTAACTCATAGTGAAACACATTGGCTGTGCAGAGTAACATAACTACTATTTTTCAAAACTGAAATGGAAATAAAGTTATAAAATCGAAATTTCGACTTAAAAATATCATCATCACGAATTTAAAATTTGCTATTAGAATATTTGTGATCAACACTATCACATGAAAACTAAAGGCTAATTTTGAAATTGATAAGTTTTAATTTTAAATTAGAAACTTCTAAGTTGAAATTTTAACTTTTAAGTAAAAATTTCTTGGTCAAATGTTTGATGAAAATTTGATGGCAATGAAACTTAGTTTACATCAATAAACAGGTTTAATTTTCAGAGGTAGTGATGAGCAACATATGCAGTATTCGTATTTGCAAAATATTGTAACATTTTTGCATATTCAAAATAAAGTTGCAAATTTGAGAATTAGGGATCTACAGTCATCATTAATTTATTTGCACAAATCAGCACTTGTACATACGCATATTGCGAATGCAATACACGATAGTTCGGGGTATTGATGTAAATAATCTCGAAAATCTTCGCAAATTCTCGAAGTGGCGAAATTCCCTGTTGTTGCCTCAACATCATTTCCTGGAAATATGGAATGCACAGTTCCTGTTCCTAAACCGGAAGTGATGTCGCTTAGACGTCACTTCCGTCCCATGCCGATATAGCACTAGAGATGTCTCTACTAAAGGTCTGGCCAGAGAAAGGGGGCGGGTCGAACACCTGTACTGTTCGCCGACTAGAATAAAAGCGGACAGTACACCTATCCCTAATTAACACTATTCAAGGGCAATTCAAAGACTAGACTTTCAAGTCCCTGAAATGGAGCTGACCAGGCTTTATCTGCTAAATGAGTAGAGTGTAAAGAGCAGGATACATTACATTGTGTTTTTCAATGCCAGGAAAAAAAGCAGTGGCTTACTTGTATTAATTTTTTGCAGGGATATGTGCTTTTCCAGTTGTCTTCTTAGTTTGACCTCAGCTCCATACTTTCCAGTGGTCCCATTATCAGCAAGAATGAAATGCGAGTGCATGCTGTTTAGTACTGTCAGTTTGCTCATTGGGTTAGACATGGTTTGATATGGTCGCACCACCTTTAGGAGTCAAATTCTAATGTTAGTAAAACAGGGAACTAGACAAACATACATACATCATTCTAACGAAGTTCCACATAGTGTTAACAAATAATTATCCCATGACTGAGGGTTTTCTTATTCCATTTGTAACACATAATACCTTCATACTTTTCATATTTTTTCCCTATTTATCTTGGTTTCTACTTTTATCATGAAGACTGACATAATTATTTCGTTTTTTTGTAATTGTAATTTTTTTGTAGTTTATTTACATAAATTATTTTGTTAAGTGTTTTCATAAGACAGACTTTTAAGTAATAATGGCTCTTACAAAAATGAATGTAATCAGATGGAGTGGAAGTTGTAGTAACACATAGTTCCCAGCTAATTAGAATCTATTGTGATATGAGTATAATGTGTTCTGATTACTGCTTTATACACTTGTGCCATCACGGCATTGCAATTGTTGAATTATGCTCAAATGCTATTCATTTCTGCATCTTTTATGATTCCTGAAAGGGTTATATACTCCTTGGAAATTATTACAAGCACCTCTAACTGTGAAGATGATTTTCACATTCCTCTTATATTATGTCACCACTATAGCGGAGCTAGCACCCAGTGATCTTCCATGGTTTACACGGAGATTGCCAGTACCTGCAGGCAGGAAGTGAGGGGTGAGACAGGACATCTTGCACCACCCCGCCTGATCGCGCCCATAGAGTGAATGGTCGCGGTTAAAATGAGACATGGTTTTTAACTGTGCCCATTCATGTCTATGGCCGTGATCAGGGGCTGTGGGGATGATTGACCAACATGGCCATGATCTCCCCTGATCTCCGTGGCACGATTATAATCGCGGGAGATCGCTATAGTGGGGACAAGCGCTTACTGAGTTTTAGCTTTAGCTCTGAGTTTTAGCTTTAGCTCTGGGATAACCCTATTACTTCCAGGTATGAGACACAACTACCTACCTGCCTCTAGTGTATTGTAGTAAATGGGATGTATCCGACCTTTAGGCGTTTATATGTTTGAAGCAATGCATTTTCAGAGTGTTAAAAAATTGGATGTTGCTTTGTGTTGCCTTTAATCATCCTGAAGCATTTCTTTTACTTTTGATTTAAAATCAAATTAAGAATATAATAGTTGCTAAAATCAAATTAAGGTCAATATGAATTTTTTTTAATAAGAGGTGGAAAGCTCAATTATATTTAAAACATTTATTATTTCAATATATTATTATATATAATATATATTATAAATATTATATATTATTCTTCATATATATTATTTCAATATACCTTAGAATCTTTGAATGAAGATTAAGGGAAATAAAAATCACATACTACCAAGACAAGGATTTTAAGATAATTAGCCCCAAAGCCCTGTTATATGAAATAATAAGAAAATGTTAGTAGTAGTATACTGTAGCCTATCTGCAATAAATATACTTCTTACTATGTTTAGAACAGTTATTATGGTTTAATAACATTTTAAAATAAGGATGTTTAAGTAATGACTTTCAAATAAGTAAATAATAATTTTGTGGACTTAGGTTCACCATCATAGGCCTATATTTGGGTGGCAAATGAGAAAGAAACTATTTATATTTTTTGCTCATTAACTTATTTTATCACATATATTTTATCCACTATGCTGCACAGCTTAAGGCAATTAAAAACTCACTTTGCTTCACTTGATTTAATCTCTGCCATGTTCTACATACATAAATACTATTGTGTTACTAGTGCATAGTGCTATCAAATTTTGTTGGCAAAAGCTACAGTATGCCATCTGCATTTCAATTCATTAGATGTTTTTGAAAATTCTAAAAATTACTTTTCTTGTATTACCTATAAATCTGACCAATTTGTCCTCTAAGCTCCTTTGATATAAAAATGTGACATTCCAGTGTAATGGTTTATCATAATTGTTCATATGATGGATAAAAGTCATAAAAATGTGCAACCAAAATGTAGGTGTACACATTTTATTTGCTATAAATGTTGGTTGCAAAAGTGTTCCTGAATGTGCTATTTGAATAAGTTTCTATAAAATAAGTATATAAAATTGTTCTTAGGTTTGTTGTAAAATTTTCAAGCAATCTTCTGTTACTTATCAAATTGATTATATGGGCACTACTGCCCTGACTGTGATTTCAGCATTACTATTGATTCTTCAGGAAGCCCCACTAAGAAAAGGAAGTTTAGGCTGGCTGGCACACAAGCTGTTGAAGTAATACTACCAGTCATTAAAGAAACTCAGAAAAACTATTGTAAGTTTATGGTGGCCATTATGCAGATAGGTTAACATCTGTGAAATATACAATAAAATGTTTTAGTTGTTCCATCTGAAACAATAGCATTGGCATCCAGTAAGAATTTAAACTGTTGACCTTACTACATATGCCTCTTTCTTCATATTGGTTGTTGAACATGTGTTTATTTTAAGACATCCCTCTTTAACCTTCTTTACTAAAGCCAACTACTTTATTCTTGTCTTCCGTCTAGTTTGCTCTTGTCATTTTTTTTCATGCTGGCCATATTTTATGTTCAAATTCCCTCCCAGCAAATATCATTTTTGAGTAGTGTCACCATACATTATTGCTCCCCTGAAACCACCAAACTACAACCAATGTCCCTACCATATTGCTGATTTTAACCCATAATGCAGGCCTCAAAGCACTATAAATGTAAACAGTAAAGCAGTTAAATGACCCCAAGTTTACTTAAGAGAGTCTATTGCTCTCATGAGAAGAAGATTGTTGGATCTCTGAACCAACAATCTAGCATTTTACTTAACCAACCCTATTCTTATATTTTGAATAAATATGGTGGATTTGCCATTCAATAATTGAGAAACTATCATATTTGTGGTTGAAATTGTACTGAAGAACTGATTTATTTAAATTAGTAGACTCCAATGCATTTCTATTAGAATGTATGGAAGTACAATCCTGTAAGTAAAGATAACTAAAGATTTTGATGCCTTACTATAAGAAACACATGACTTACGTCTTTGCCAATAAGATCCTCTTGATTTTCCACTATTCCCCAAGGAGCGATGCCAATTGTGCAGATCTTTCCTCTAGACTTTGACGCATGATCTTTTAAAGCATCACCAACATGACGAATGACACCTAAAAATTTTAGATAATAATGATAATAACGGTTGTAATGATGCCTTTTAACATAATACTTAGCATTTTGTGTCACAGGAGCTATACATTTAGTCAAATATTATTATTAAGATATAAGATTAAGATAAAAGATTTCAAATTTTGTTTGCAAATGTCTACTGAGATTTTGGTTATTTTCCTATGGCATAGACAACAGGAAATGGGGCTAAATTTCTCTAAAGTAAGAAATACACTCCAACACAGTCAGAGCAGGTGACTTTTTTGGGGTAATTTCCTGTTTATTTTTTTCTCATCTATCAACTGTAACCTTTTTGCTATTCTTTTTCTTTATGTGTTGTGTCCTTACAAATTGTAACAACTTACATAGCATTAACAACTGGTAAAAATAGGCTCATCAAAAAAAAATCTCATTATACAGGCTGCCATGGAAGACCTTCAAGCAATGTGGTCTAGCATTAAGTGTTAAATCCAGATATACCCCAGCTGATGGAACTTTCAGCAATATGTTAGTTATGGCAGCGTCTGTACTTCTCCCAAGGCAGGTGTGCTTTAATCACAATTTACGGTTCAAATTTAGAAGAAAGAGATTAACATTTTAAATAGAAAACATCTGGTTGCACTGTGTTTTTAGTGGTATTACCTTAATAAACAATAATGATATGTTTGATTCAAATCAAAACCTTAAGAAAGTGTCTGAGGGTTAATTTGTAATTACAGCTTTACTCTTCACACAATTAAATATAAATATTGGCAGAAGTATACAGGTGATTCAGGAGGGTATGCATTTCAACCAAGAATGGTAGACTCTCAAGTCTGGCTGTACAGGTATTTTGAAGTAATCAATGATACTAAAAAGCTTTGTGCATTGGGTTTTATACATATTTAGTCAAAATTCTATATTTAAATTTTTTTCTTCTATTATCAACATTTCTACCTATTGGTTTTACTATTTGGTTATACATATGTGGTTTTACTGCACCATCGGACTGTGGGGTAAGAGTTTAAAGTTTGCCTCCAATACAATGTATGGTAGGAGAAATGAACATCGGAAGTTTGCTTAGAAGATCGTGAACATGCAATGTTCGCAGTGAACCCACTAGTGGGCGAACTGTTCATCCATCACTTATGATCACTTACTTGGTCAATGAGGTTTTCTTTCAGTGTCTATGACTGTATGGACAGTATAGATGTGTAGTGCTTATGAATGTGCACAGCTCTGAACAATGCTGTAAATGCAAGTGACACATTTAATCTTATTTTTAATTAGCAACATACATTTCAGGTGTATAAGGGGTACAAAGTCTATGGATCATTTCCCACTAGCCATGCTGCAAGGTGGAAACCTGTACACCTCTCAAACTGACCCCACAGTAATGCGCAACCACGCACATTGACATTAACACCCTGCACCACCAATTTTTGCAGACACAGGGCAAGTTTCTCCCACACACTTGTATGGGAGGTGCAAGCGCAGCACAATGCTGTAATGCCCTCTTGTCAAGTCTGAACCAGAACGTTTTATCAGGGTGACAAGCATTGTTTTTTTCTGTTCTAATACATTATGGAATAAGTTGCAATAAGACCACATTAAACACCTCTTATTTTCATTATGAATGGCTGGAAAATATTCAGCCCATCAATTGGAGTAAATGTACATTTCAGTGCAGGAATGTGGTTTTTCAAATGTGTAAGATGTAGATGTACAGTATAATGTGTGTTAAGATAAGTATTTATTTTATTACCAGTGTTGACTCCACCAGTGAATATCCAAGCTCCCGTTGTCATAGCAGCCTTTATAAGGCCTTTCCCAAAAACCTGTTTGAGTTTTGGCTGGAGCTCAAAGTTTTGGAGGCCTCCATGAACAGATATGAGGAGCTTTGGCAATTCCAGTTGCCACTCTTTCGTCATTAGGTGTAGAAGCAGGTCAGGCTTGGTGTCAAATGAAACACGCACATACTGTGAAAAGGTAGAAATAGGTAGAGGCAAACAAAGTAGAAAGAAATATTTGCATCAATAATTGCAATGCGATGCATTTTAAGAAAATATCTTACAACATAAAACACATTAGCATAGAGAAAATATGTATCCTCAAAATTGGGATTAAAATAGATTATTATAAAAAGATAAATGATAAAAAGTACCATGTTATACATCTGTGTGCCAGGATTGCCTATATGAAGTACCAGTGGCCTTTATATAGACTGTATTCAAAGGTTGATCATTATGCTTCTGGATACACAAACGTATGTGAGCCAATATGCACATCAAACGACATTTAAATTACACAATGACAGTTTATCATATAAAAATCTAAAGTAGTTCAATTGGTGAATCCTTAAAGTCTTTAACAGCTCAGAAAAAATAAGGCTATTTTTTTAAACAGAAATTGAAGAACAAATAATACATATATACCATGGCCTTATTGGAGTGCCCCCCTCCTTGGAATTCAATGGTACCAAAGGCATCTGTGGGGCTCAGCTGTGTATGTTTTCCGATCGACCATTTCTCTGACTGAACATCATTACGACCCAGTCTGCCTTCATTCTTCTCATTTTGGATGATTGATATACTTGGAGTGAGCCCAACATGCTGGCCTATGAGCCGCCCACAACAACACCTACAGTACAAATAAAACAATAGACTGAGTGTTTTACAATGACAGAACAGCTTTCTGCAGAACCAAGAAAAGATGATCACATTTTCCAGGACAGTGTCTGTGCTGTGCAATGCAATTACACTATGCTGAGTAGTGGGCAAGCAATCAGATTCCGTATTTTGACTGTGCTTCTGCTGGAATTGAATTCCATCTATACTTTTACAAAATACTTTGCACTAAAATGATGCAGTTTCACAGCAACACAGATGATCTCATTTACCTATTCATGTTGAAGTTAAAAAAAATAAATTACATCTTAAACGTATGGACTTTTTACATTTCAAACCTGATAGGTATGGGGGTTTTTTTTCAGAAAGATTTTCACTTACCCCCTTTTCTGATAATAACAGTAATATTTTTAGATTAGGATCCAGTGACTCTGCCCCCCTAAAACCCCCAAAATTGTTTAGAGTGCACTGTAAGTTGCTTGATGGTTACTTGTAACATGGAAGGCCCTTTCACACTAGCTAATGTATGTTCTATAACCTATATGTCTCAATGTCTTAAAATCATACCTCTCTGTTGGATTTCCTGATGCTTTGCTACATTTCCCCGTTAATTAAGCCTAACCAAAAAATAAAGGCATGTGCATAAGATAGGCAACACTCTATGCATTGACCATGATTGGTTTATTTTTGTTATCATTAAAAAAATGATTTTATAGATTGCATAGATGACAACTTTTCCAATAGTTTTTCTTTCATTATATTATTATTTATTACAGGCAAAAGAAGAGAACAAAGTCAATTACACCAAAAAAACCCTATAGAAATATCCCAACTGGTTTGTATAATTGGATCCTCTACTAGATAATAAAAAATAAATATATCAAACTTGGCAAAAAATTTTTACATGCTCAAATGAATTTCCCCTGCAGTACCCAATTTCAGCCACAAAAAGGGTGTCACCAGAGAGCACAATTCACGGTAACTCATCTTCCTCATACACAGAGAAGGGGGGGGGGCTGCAGGGGAATCTGCACTCATATCTCCCCTCTACGCTGCGTGTGTGAGGAAACTGCCAGCGTGAGTGCAGCTTTCCCACCACACACTCTGCATTGGTTATATCAGAGGGGCTCTGAAAATATAACCAATACAGTTTAGATGGGAGATCCGGCTGTGAGCAGATCTTCCATCTGGAGAGCTGGTGGGGAGCCAAGGTGTCATCACCCACGGCCATTCTTGCACATGAGACCATAAGACACAGGCATCTTTCCTATATTTGGGGGTGAAAATTGCTTCTTATAGTCCGAAAAATAAATAATATCTGAAGCTGCACCAACTGATTTGTATTTTTTATAACAATAAAAACTTTGGACAACAACTGCAGAATATATTGATGATCATACAACTAAATTCACAACTGAAAGCTATACATTAGTTTGCTTGTCATTTTAGTCTGCAATTTTCGTAAAGCTAATAACATTCAAATAAGAAATATGCTTCTAGGTGCAGCTTTACAGCTCCATGCTTACTTCCAGATGATGATGATTCATTGTCCAATAAGGAGGATGAAGGTATAAAAAGGACATTGATTAATTGCTAAATTAGGAAAATGATGTGTGTCACCTGTCTGACTATGCAGTGTGAAAAATGCCAGGCAAAACAGCAATCCCATTTTAGATGTAATGTTGAAAAGACAGCCAAGATGGGATTCATACCTTTAACTGTCTGCTATATCTGTCTGCTTCACGGCATATGGCAGTAAAAATTAGGAATCTTAATTAAATATCTATCTTCTGCAGGTCCGTCAAACTAACAAAAATGGCCAGGAAAAAATGCATGTAGAACATGTCAGATGCCTTCATGCTGGAGAGATCTAGGGGTTGCAGACATTAGATCTGTTTTGTGTGGATCATGAACAAACATTATTTTTACAAATAATTAAAAAAAATTATTGTATTCATGACATAACTTACCTATGGTGGTCTTTGGTGCTGGGTATAATGTGCACACATTCTCTCTTGTGAAATGCTCTTTCGATCCATGATTTCTGGGCCTAAAAAATAGAAACAAAAAAAGCATTGAAAAGCTAACTTCCAGACAAGAAGGTGAAATAAATCATATGCAGCTTTTAAAAAACAGAAACAGAACATTATATGGCTAAGTACTAAACTAAGGCCTGCACACGCTAGTGTTGTTGCATTTTTGCCGCATAAAACACCACGTGTTTCTAATAAAGTGTTAATGCGGCCATTTTTTCAAATGGGATATTTTACCAGAGACTAGGCCTATATGTTGTGTATACTTCCTTCAATCATCCAAACATGCAGATTAAAGAAGTGCAGAAACAATGACTAATTTGACATAATTGGATAACTGAAATTAATATTCATACTTTATTGCATTAAGAATTCCTCCTTAAGTAAATCATCCACATTAGATCAAGGCCCAGGTAACTTAAATGATAATTATGAGATAACTTAAATGATAATAAATGTACAAGGTAGGGAGACACATATTTGTTGACCCCAACCAGCCATGAATTGCAAATGCCAGGTGGATACAACATGTCCATATAGGGTTTAGATGGTGGCAGTTAGAGGGTGTATGACAGCTGCCCATCAACTGCGCAAACAAAATTTGCAGGAACTGCATAAAGTATTGCAGTTGCAGGAGAAAAAAAAACATAAGTACATACATTTATTCAAGGCTGTATTATTAAGCGATACCTCCACACAATTGTGCTATGTACTATACTAGAACATAATTGCTACATGAGCTGTTATGTATTGTCATTGAGAAATGGCCTTCACATTTTTTAATTGGCATATGGTTTTAATATTTATTTCTTACAACCATTGCAACAGTATTTCTTGTGTACATGCTTTTCATAAATTCCAGCTCTTGCATATTTGATTGGCTCACCTTTCCAAAACTTGTGTACAGGGTAAATAACAACAAGGAGCCCAGCACTGTTATTCATGCATAGCAACGCGTCGTGTGAATAACTTTAGACCCAGCCATCAAAAACAATGGACCATGTTTCATGGACCGCTGTACCATGCCCATAGGTTTGTGTTATCACCACTTTATTGCATCCATGACGCCCAGTGGGGGACTATGCCTAACTTAGTAATCATTTGCAGGAAGATCACTGTCAGGGCCTTTATTAGTACCCAAGGAACGCAATCAAATTAATTATTTTCAAACATGTTGCAGCCGACTTGTAAAATATGTTATTGTTAGAAAACCAGCTTAAAGGGCAGCAAAAGTATACATTGCGGATTTTGTTGCATTCACTTGTTTTGCAATGATGTTTTTGTGCTAGAACAGAGCAAGATTTCTATAGAACCTGAGGGAACTCGACATCAAACATTTACAAGAGTCATTTTCTGCAATCGTACTTTTATTTCGCCCTAGGCATTCTGGACCAACTGAGGCGATGAAGGGACATATGATTTTTCTCTTGACAAATGAATGTTCAATTCTCTTTTTAATACCAGCACATACCTCAGACAATGCTACGTGGTAATTGAAAAAAGCCTATATGTTTTACAAGGAGATAACTAATCAATACTACCCTGTTTATTACATCCACAACATCATCTTTTTGGAAATGCATTCGCTTATATTGTTCATAAAACGCCTTTTTTTCTTTGACATGCATTTTTTGGAATGCTGCAATCGAATTTAAAAACAGGGCTGACATGTAAATTAGTTTGTTAGCCTACAAATTTTATATAATATAAATAATAATATATTAACTAATTAACTAAATATATTAACTAATTATAGAGGATGTATCATCAGAAAAAAACCTCTAAGCTGGAATGATGGTGGAAAAATTCTCCAAAATCCTGAAATGAATATACTTACCTGGTTTTCCTTGTTTCCTTGAACCTCAGCAGTTCCCTTCTTTCTACTGGCAAAAGAATATTATGTCTGCAATACTACAAATAAACACTAGGTGGTGCTATATAATTGTGGGAATAATCTGAGACAATCAATATTTATTGATTATAGTTAAGATATGTTTTATTTTTATTAAACATATGTGTATAATGTGTTATTTGATTGGGAGAGAAATGGAGCACCATAGGTGAGTATAGGCTTGATTTAAGAATATCAGGCCCAGTGTTATATTTATAGGCTTATATATAGACCTTTACATGATAAAAAAAATTCACACACACTCACAAATTGTCCTGTGACCTCCTGCAAAGTGAGGAACCCAAGGGTACATATATCTTTCCTTCTTAAAGCAGACCGAAAGTCACATTACTTTTGTCTTATAGGGCAGATAACAAACTGTCTGTGACTGTATAGGTTAAATGTTTTCCGGTTATCTAATTTATAAAAAAAAAAATCAGCCTTACCACTGGAGCCATATACTGCTGAGGAAGTGCCATGGAGACTGTTCATTTTTGTACATTTTGTTGGGTTTTTAAAGTATATGTAGCTTCATCGAATATTCTGAGCTACATGAACTCATAACTTTTGTTCTCTAAATTCTCTACTGTTTAGGTAAACCCATGGAATTCAGCTCCATTCACTACAATCATCTAATCTTGTTTAGATTATTCTAGTGTAGTGAAAATCCTGTTTTCTAAATGTTTGAAGACAAGGGGGTTTAGATACTGGAATATTTACTAAGTGAACTATACTAATGCCTGCCATACACATGCCGATAAGCGGCAGATTTTTCACCTGACCGATGGGCGTGCGCGCTCGCGCCGTCGGTCAGCGGAAAAATCGGCCGCTAATCGGCATGTGCCCACATGGAGCGACAGATCCGGCGGGCCAAAGAATGGACATGTCCGATAATCTCTGGCCAATGGAAGCCGATGGCATTAGCTTCAATGAAGTCCGGCGTCTTCATTGAAGCTAATGCCAGCACACAAAGGGTGCCGGCTGACTGAAGGGGCCCCATAATGCACCGGGGTGCAAACGTGATGACGTCATCACGTTTGCATTCCGGTGCATATCGGAGTAGGTCTGTCTGACCTACTCGGGCTGTGTATGGCAGCCTTAAGTGAACATTATGTAATCTTTTCGTAACTCAACTTGCACACTGTCTTTATAATATACCTTTATAATTTTTTTTATTTTTCTACCTGTTCTTTGACGGTAACGGTCACATGTACTGATATTTGTAAGGTTTCTGTAGCAATAAGGTTCAGGAAAGCCTTTGAACAGAAGGTTTTATTCTTGTAAAACTCCACCACCGATAAAAACCTCATTGGCTATGATGATAATACACGACTACATTCTATCTTGAGCTTTATTATACTGACATTTTTAACCAGCCAGTTTATCTATATATTAAACTTTAATAAAAAAAAGCTGAAAGTAGAGCATTGAGAATTCAAATGAAATACTGCAAAATATATGAGACATCAATTTTCTTATGACATTTCATTTCTTAATATTGAGCTGAATATTACTATCCAAATGGTATACTTTTCTCTGTAGCTATAGCAGTTGTAAGGAATCTAATGCACACTTAAAAGCACCCATTTTAGTTATTATGGTATAAAATAGAAACAGGATTTTGATTATAAGTTTGGACATGGGCATTGACAACTTTAAGGTGATTTTGACTTCTATATGTCCTGAAAGCTATCACTGTGATGGACTGTAGCCTTTGTTTTAATGTTTAATGTTAGCAATGGTCAGATTGCCATCTACACCTTAGAAAAGGAAAACAATCAATGCTGCCAAGAACCTTTCCATCAAACTAGAGAACCTCTTCAATTAGTTTACTACTCAGCGGCTGAAATAAAAGAAAGGCTAAAAATCTACCTCTAGAGCCAAACAAATGCTTTCCAGTATTTGTAAAGAAATGTTGCCTGTGAAGGTTACAGGAAACTGTAATACATGACTTGTACTATAATATACCTAAACACCTTTTTAAACTCTAATGTAAAAAATACATATTCTATCCCCTTACGCCATTGGCAAACACCAGTAGAGTCGTCCCCTCCCACATGGCCAACACCTCCTCATATCCCACATCTCCTGTCACTGGAAGACACTGCATTAGCATTAATAAAAGGAAAATAATGTAAGTCTATCCCCTATGCCACATGTTCTTTTGCTAGTTGTATTACACTGCCTGTCCAAACAAAAAAAGGTCACACACTCTAATATTTCATTGTACTGCCTTAAGCTTTGATTACAGCACGCATTCGCTGTGGCATTGTTTCAATAAGCTTCTGCAATGTCACAAGATTTATTTCCATCCAGTGTTGCATTACTTTCTCACCAAGATCTTGCACTGATGATGGTAGATTCTGACCACTGCACAAAGCCTTCTCCAGCACATCCCACAGATTCTCAATGGGATTAAGGTCTGGACTCTGCGGTGGCCAATCCATGTGTGAAAATGGTGTCTCATGCTGCCTGAACTCTTTCACAATTTGAACCTGATGAATCCTGGCATTGTCATCTTGGAATATGCCCGTGCCATCAAGGAAGAAAAAATCCATGGATGAAATAACCTGGTCATTTAGTATATTCAGGAAGTCAGCTGACCTCATTCTTGGAGCACATACTGCTACTGAACATGCAGTATTTAGTGAGTGAAAAAGCCCAAAACCTATTCCTAGCCTCAGGCTACAAGCACCATGATTATTTCTGCCTGTAGTCCACCATGCATCAGCAATGCAGAGGGTGTGCTCCAGGAGAGCCCAGTCCTACCCTCAGCAGTACAGCCTTCTGATTGGGAGGGAGAACATGGGGAGAGACTGTATGTTGCCTGCAGTGTGAAGAAGGAAAGTGCAGACATTGGGGAGATTACACTTACCTGCCAATTCTCCATGTTGATGCCAGTTCCCTTTGTGACATATAGTCACAATACTCACATTCTAAAATGGGCATGTACACTCATAAGTGGCTACATACAGAGCTCCCAATAGATGCAGAAAGTATCTAATAGTCACCACAACACAGAAAGTTTCTTGCATTAACGCAAGGTACACAGTTTCCATAGCTGGCTTCGCTAGTGTGAATCTGCAAATACCCTGCAGAGCAAAATTTTGTGCCATAGTGCTTGTACATTTGTATGGGACACTGTAAGTGCAGAGCAATTCATAGTACAAGGTTTCTTACCATGTGTGTTCACGGGTAATTGAAATGTGGATGTTGTCAGTAAAAATCACAGCTGTAGCCATGGCACGGCTAATGTGAAAGGGTTCTTTAGTGTATTACTTACATGTATCTTTCCTAAAAAATTATACTGTGCGATACATGTGGTTTCTTTTCTTTAAAAACAAAAAAAAAATGTAGCCATGTAAAATCATTCTATGTCTTTTATGGCTTTTGGGAGATATTTCCTAGATGCCTGCAGATATTTTGGAACAATGCTAAATAATTAGTCCATCAAAATAACAGCTGGGATAAGAATGGCTTGTGCAGGGGTTTGAACTTGCAGCCTAGACATGAACAGACACATGTTATCCCCTAGAACAATACACCATTCTTCAGCAAGAGTCACTAGCCTACCACTGTGTATAGCAGAACTATGAAGACCACGTGCGAATGTTCGGCTTTACTAATCTCCACAGTTGTTCAACTTTTTCAGCCACTAGCTCTTTGTTCCAGGCTAGTAACCAAAAGAGTGTACTTCTAAAGAGATCTAAACAATTCTGTTACATGTATCACATCTGATATCCACGAACCATTCATTTGTTTATCAAGGCAATCCAACTGTCACCATGTTAAAGTACAGTATATCATTCTTTCTTTTTCTACATATAAAATATGTTTAGAAAATCAGTTTATTTTAACGGTGTCTACTATTGTTGTACAAAACCAATAAATGAAAACTTTCACACATTTTTCTTCACAAAACTTACATTCTGATCTAAGTACATTTATATGTTTTATGGCATTGGAAAAAGACTATGAATAGGAAGTGGTATACAGTAATCTATGGAAAACAATAACATAAGGCAAGCAGTAACACAAGACAAATCATTGGGGATTGCTTTGTTGTGAGTCATTGCACATGCCATCTTCCATGCTGTATAACCTTACTTGCTAGTTGAGTGTGAAATCACATCTCATGTCCTATGTCATGTGAATAACAACACATCAGCAGACAACAACTTGAAAAATCGATGCTAGGCTGAACAGTGTTGTTTTTTTTAAGTTAATTAACTACTACATTTGATATTCATTTTACATTTATATTGTTTTTTTGTTTTGTTTATAATGGTGCATAGTGATATTTCAACATACGGTATGTAAAGGCCTTGACCCCCTTAAGCTAGCACCTACAATGTAACTAAGGACATATTCTAGAATTATATTTACAACATGCTTATTATACCAGTCATACAACAGTCTTTTTTTTTACTGTCAAGGGATCCATGATTTTGCACTTAAATGGGCCGCACCATCTAGCAAAAGTTTCTATTACAGTAGTTGGGACAAAGTATATAGCACTCAAAATGGGCTAGGGATCATCACTTTTTTGTATATAGGTAAATTCTTTTTATTTGGTTTATCAACTTAAAGTTGCCTAATAAGGTTGTTTTCTACTAAAAAAGAACAAACAAAAACAAAATTACCTTAAGCTGACCATACACCTTTAGATCTCTCTGTCAGATGTCTTTTAGATCTACCAACATCTATGTAGTATAGGACCCTTTGTGATTGAACACAGGTAGACTTGATGGTTTAGAAAGTCCCTCATATTACAAGGTTTTGGTAAAACGAAAGGAGATCTGAAGGAAATCTAACAGAGAAATCTAAAGGTGTATGGGGACCCTAAGAGAGGACATGTACACATGTTTATTTTGGTCTAGGGCTACATAGGACAGGTTTTACTTACCTTATTCCTGGTTTGCCAAGTAGCTGGCATTCTTATTTTGCAATGAAGGCTTTTAAAGATCCTCCCATACAATACAGTGCCACTGGCTTTGCATTGGTGGAGGGACTAGTGAGAGGATGTCAGTGCCAGACTCATAGTTGTGTTCTAAAGCACTCAACATCACTCACCATGCATCCATCACAATAACAAGTACAATAACAAATAATGGAATGTACAGCAGTAATGTATGCTGGGCTATAGATAGGTATGTTGAAACGCAAACACAATTTTTTTTTTTATAGTTTCTGCTACAGGAAAACAACAGCAACACATTAAACAAATCAAAGGAAGTATGTTTAATGTGTGATCATACAATGCACTTGGTATTATTAGTGTATAAGTAAATACAAAGGTGTCTAGTCTTTGTATCTAACCTAAATCTTATTATACATACATAACATACATCGTATTGCCTCATGGCAACATGCACACAATAGTTTTAGAATGTTATCACTTTCCAAAATAGGAAAATTTCATATAAGCTACTTTTATAAGGCATATTTACTAATAATACTAATATAATTTACTAATATAACTAAGGTGTAGACATTTGTTATTACAATGCACTCAATATCTAATATTTAGTTTTATCATAGAAATTACAAACTATTCTTCTAAAATATAGCAACTTTGTTGGCTAAATAAGCTTTAACTAACTAATTAATAAAATAATGAAAAGTCATACTGGTATATATGTTATATGTAAATTTGACTAGACATTACACCGTGGACAAGTCCTAAATCACATCGAATTTGTGCATTTGTGTGTCGTCTGTGCATAAGCTTGGTCTCTGGCCACAAACAGCAGACATTTCTTAATTCACAAACTGTGATGCTGAAATTTTTTTCTCAAAAGTACATTTTCTGTAATGAAAATAATGTAGACAAGCATGGAGCAATTCCTGACATGACCTTTCTGAAGTCTGAAGCTACTGTGATTTTCTACAGTTCCCAAAATATTCAAATGTCATTCACTTGCAATAGGTGTAGAAAAGTCATCAGGAAATCTGCACTGGGCATTGTTCTACATTGAGGGTCTGCCTTTTAATTAAAACTAGAATTCCTCTTCAAATAGAGAAATATAGGTGCATAATTCCTTACACGCATACACAGTTTAAGAAATCTGGTTCCTTTAGAATTGATCAGCATGAATTGAAAATAGTATGTAGTTTACAGATTGATTGATTAAAATTCCACAAATTCTCATAATTTCAATGTTAAAAAAATAAAACATCGATTACATACCATTCCCTCAGCACAAGCAGTGATTATGTCTGTGTTTACTTATTGCCAAGAACATGAACATTGATACATAAATTCAGTATGATTCTAAATGGATAATGATGCTGGGAACGTGACCTTGACTATAGTAACTAAGTCTCAGAGGGCGACTACTGCCGAGACATAACTAAAGCTTCTTTGTACATAGCAATGGACAGAGCAGTGTCAGTTTATTAACCAATTAATATGTATATTTATATATGTATGTAACTTCTTTAACAACTTGTAATAATTTGCAGTGGCCATACAAAGTCATAGTTTGATCTGTCAAAACATAATTAGGTTAACAACGTGGTCCCAAGCAATCTGTTAAGTAAATAGGTGATAAGCGGTTCCTTGACAATTGTCTTTTTGGATACAAATTAGAGGTTGTTCACAAGTTTAGCAAAGTACTCTAAACACCAAACTTTTACCCTACTGGCAGAGATAAATCATTACTTTAGTAAACTGTGATCTGTGAAAATCTGTGCACCTAAATTCAATGCAAATTACAGAAAACTCAATAGACAAATTTACAGACTCTATTATAAAATAACCATTACAATTGAACGCTTAATATATATATATATATATATATATATATATATATATATAAGCGTATGTTGTGTGTGTCTAATTGTATTTTTAATTGATTAACATTAGGCACTGTGGTAGATGTACTAAAGTAAACTGCATTCTTTACAAAGATCCAGCCCTATGCAATGTAAAAGTGGCTTTATTTGAAAAATAAATGATTGTTTAGTTGTTATAGTATTTAAAACAACTATTGCCATTCTGCCTATGGCAGTTTAATGTTACGTTATTTCCATCTACTTTTTTGTAACCTAAGAAGAAGTTAAGGAAGTGTTAGGAAGAAGGAAGAAATGTTTTACCTGAAACACAGACAGCACCAAAGGCGATCAGTCCCTTGAAGTGTGTGCCGTCCATGGCACTTTGCTGCTGACCATTATTCAAATAACATGAACGCCCATCGCACAAACCACTCTATTCTTGCTGGACCCATGGCAGACTCTGCACTGTACCTGAGCCCATTAGCTACGTGGAATGTACTGTTGTAGGATTAGCCTCATTAAAAGTTCCACAGACATTCACGGCAGCCCCCATGTACACTGCATGATTTGAACATCTAATCTGACGCCAAAAGAAAAACAAATCCCCTGGGAGCTTGGATTTAACTGGCACAAGCCCTGACAGGCTGACTTTTTTTTTTGGACCAGAAAGAAACCATGTGAAAGTATGATAAGGTGTACTGGCCTCTGAGAGCTTAGCTGTAAATAGCAAATTCTTCAAACGGCACAGTCAGAATGTGCACACACAAGAGTATTGTTAATCTGAAATGAATGAATCCAGTGTACGTTGTACACAGTGCTTCAACTACTAGCATTGCTGGTGTTCACTAGTGGCGGTCACAAGAATGGATATGGACAGTTCCTGTGATATTGTATCACAGACCATGCATAGGGTAAGCCCTAGATTGAATAAACTGTCTGCTTATACAGAAACTAACTTCTAAGTAGTGGACATCTGATATGCAAAAAACCAAAAGTTTGTAGTGTGGGTAGATTGAATTCTGACAGACAGTAAAGAAAATGTGGGAGACTCTTCAGTCTTGTTTGATTACATCATCAGTGATGTAAATGTCCTTAATAAAGACAAATAACTGACTTTAAACCATTTAGAATCTCAACCCTCTCAACACTACCATCTATCCATTTTTGGCAGAGAAACCACAGAGCACTGCATGGTGACAAAAGTTCTACATAGTTACGATGTTCCAGGTTGCTGTCCACTGCAGGTATACAGTAACTTGGTGAATAAAAATATTGATTTTCAATTAAACACATGCTGCCTTCTGTTCCTGTCATGGTTCTCTCTTTTCAGGTGGTCCTTTCTACTATGAGGCCAAAATATCAAATAAACGGAGACATTATTCAAATCTGACACATAAATCTAGCATATAGGAACACACAGGCCAAAATAAGTTCCTTCTATGCTCCTTATATTGCATTGTGATTGATCCCGCTCCTCTACATTTATCATATGTTTCAAACCATTAGATTCTCCAATGTAGAATATGCACCCGATAAAGGGGCATCTGATTCCAGAAAAATAACAATGAATTGCTGCTCTGCAGTTTGGAGCTCCATGCTCCAACTGACAGAGCCTTAGGTAAAGGAAGTGGGGAAGCTTGCTGAAAGCTTACCTACCTCCTGGTACTGCTCTGCAGAGCATGCTCTGCATGTGAGCAGGCAGCTTCAGCTCAGCCCCCATACGCAGACAAATGGACGATCTGTGTATATATCTGCTGCCTCCTATTCCTGTAATGCTTCTCTCTTTTCTTGTGGTCACTTTTACTTCAAGGCTGAAATAGCCTTCTAATAAATGGAGACATTATTCAAATCTGACACATAAACCTTGTTTATAGGAACACACAGACCCCTGGCTTCTATGCTCCTGCTTATATTGCATTGTGAATGATCCAGCTCCTCTACATTTATTATATTTTTCCAACTATTAGATGCTCCAATGTATACAGTGGAGCATCTCATCCTGGAAAAACAATAGCAAATAAAGCAAAAGTTTAAGCGTTTTTGGCTAGCTTAAGGCTCATCCAGATGTATGGTTGTTCCCATCCATCCTAAGAAATATGAAATGCAGTAGGAATAGCAGGCACAAGATCTGTATGGGCTGACATTTGCTGCAAATGCTTTGTAGCAATGGGCAGGGCCACAACGAGCAATTTATAGGGATAAAGGAAAATGAAATATTTTACTAGCTGACATTAACTGGGAAGGGTGGAGTGAGAAACATAATTTCACAAAAGTATGTTTTCTGCTATATGACTCTATCATGGTTCAATTATGGGGGCTGCAACAGGCAGGATGCAGAAAGAGGAAACATTTCTATTTAATATTTTAACAGGGTTTGCTGGAACTGAATGTCCTCAACTCACATGAACTTAGACTGTCACTTTAGTCTTTCTGACAGATGCCAGACTTTTAGAACAACATTATTCTGTTGAAATAGTAATGGAAGGTAAAAAGCTAGTACTTACTATTCATTTTGTATTATTTCAAGATTTTAGTTTAATAAGAAAGAGAGAACATCAATGGCGTAAATATCACTTCTGTTCATATTATACCACAATAAACTATCTAAGCCAGACATGTGTGTCGACAGTATGTTTATTAAACTATTTAAATACAAAAAGCTAGAATAGAGCTTGAAACTATTTTTACTTAAATCATTTAAAAAATACTCAAAGATAACAATTATATATTTTTTTTACAAATTAGGACATCTGCTGTGTGTTTATAGCAGAGCTCACACTATTCCTACATCAGCTCTCCTGACTCATTTACCATGAATTCCTTCACAATTGCTGAAGCTATGGAGCATACCTGTCAACTATTCTGTTTTGGACGGGAAAGTCACGTTTTTTATGTGGCTTTCCCG
Source organism: Ptychadena robeensis (assembly GCA_036250615.1). Classification (NCBI taxonomy): domain Eukaryota; kingdom Metazoa; phylum Chordata; class Amphibia; order Anura; family Ptychadenidae; genus Ptychadena; species Ptychadena robeensis. Next base: position 99,128,250 of record CM070032.1, on the reverse strand, counting down.
GCCCAGATGGATTTTTGAAATCGGGGTAATTTAGGAGAGAGGGGACATAACATTCCCTTCTAAGTTCCATTTTTCAGGGAGAGTAATGCCCTCTCACCTCCTAAATCAGCCGACAACTAAATCCAATAACAGGAGTGATGTCATTGGTGTCACTTTGTGCATTTGGAATGTGGAAGAACCACATTCCAAATACCGGAAGTGACGTCAGGGATGTCACTTACTGTATTTTCCCCTCAGTCTTGCACATTAAAGTTGACAGGTATGCTATGGAGGTGAATGAGATAATGCACTAAAGGGATTTGGTTGCTTGTTCACAATAAACAAATATTTGAGTATACATATATATATATATATGTGCATATTTGGGGTGAATAACATTGAGCTGAACTCATAGATTACTTTTAGGCCTTGTTTACAACATTTGCAGTGGCTTGCTTAAGTATTTTGTCACATTACAGCCACAAACATGAATCAATTTTATTGGAATTCCATGTGAAAGACCAATACAAAGTGGTGTACACGTGAGAAGTGGAACGAAAATCATACATGATTCCAAAAATTATTTACAAATAAGTAACTGCAAAAAGGGATGTGTGTAATTATTCAGCCCCCTTTGGTCTGAGTGCAGTCAGTTGCCCATAGACATTGCCTGATGAGTGCTAATGACTAAATAGAGTGCACCTGTGTGTAATCTAATGTCAGTACAAATGCAGCTGCTCTGTGACGGCCTCAGAGGTTGTCTAAGAGAATATTGGAAGCAACAACACCATGAAGTCCAAAAAACACACCAGACAGGTCAGGGGTAAAGTTATTGAGAAATGTAAAGCAGGCTTAGGCTACGAAAAGATTTCCAAAGCCTTGAACATCCCACGGAGCACTGTTCAAGCGATCATTCAGAAAAGGAAGGAGTATGGCACAACTGTAAACCTACCAAGACAAAGCTGTCCACCTAAACTCACAGGCCAAACAAGGAGAGCAGTGATGCAGCCAAGAGGCCCATGGTGACTCTGGACGAGCTGCAGAGATCTACAGCTCAGGTGGGACAACTATCCATAGGACAACTATTAGTCCTGCACTGCACAAAGTTGGCCTTTATGGAAGAGTGGCAAGAAGAAAACCATTGTTAACAGAAAAGCATAAGAAGTCCCGTTTGCAGTTTGCTACAAGCCATGTGGGGGATACAGCAAACATGGAAGAAGGTGCTCTGGTCAGATGAGACCAGACATCACTCTAGACATCACTCTGAACACACCATCCCCACTGTCAAATATGGTGGTGGCAGCATCATGCTCTG
>CM070032.1:99090218-99123249 GCA_036250615.1 Ptychadena robeensis | reverse complement strand
CCCTAAAAAGGGTGAAAAAATCCCCTGGGGTAACAAAGTGCACAGATAACTATGGGTGGGGCAGTGTGGGCGCACACACAGTTGGCACAAGGCTGTAAGTGATGAAAAGCCATGCAATAGTCCTTAAAATAGGGTGAAAAAATCCCCTGGGGTAACCACCAGATATGAGCACTGGCAGTAGGCACTGTGTGATATGTGGCATGAAAAAGGGCTTTTGGGGTCTTTTCAGGACTCTGTCCTGACAGCAGAGTAAGAAGCACTGTAGAAGAGTAGACTGTAGATGACAAAGAACACTGCCTAGCTAGTATCTAATCGTTCCCTATGCAGCAGCAGCAGCTCTATGTTCTGACTGTCTCCTTCTCAGCAGCATGTGAAATTGCGTCTTCTCCTTGCTATGCTATAGAGGGTGGGATGGTCCGTGAGGTGGGGGGTGCTGATTGGCTGGATTATGTCTGCTGACTGTGACTCACAGGGTCAAAGTTTAACTGATGTAAAAACATAGGGGGCGGGTCGGCGATGTTCGCCGCGGATAGTTCGCCGGCGAACAGTTCGGGCCATCACTACTAGGAAGGTGCATGTCAATGGGGCCAAGATACAAACCTAATTTTCCTTCAGTAAACCTGGGAAATAGAACATTTGGTCAAATTTCTGCACGTTACTCTCTCATAACAAAAAAGGATGTACTTGTATAAAGGTATATGATTGACTGTGCCTATTGGAATCCTTATATAACTATAAAGTTGGTCAGCTTGACAAGATATTAGACATAAGCTCATCAAGTCCAACTAATAATAAATTCATTACAACTCCTTCCTAAATACCTAATGTTATTTATATTATTATATAATAATGACACAGTGTATTCTGTGTATTTAGAAATAAATGTAACTTTACAAAAAGAAAAAAAGGAATTAGCTGATCTTGTTATAACTATCTCCCAAGGAAGTACGACATGAAATCTCTTTTGAAATCTAAAGAGTGCCAAACTGGCCCATATGGACCATTATGTAGTATGGGTACACTCACCTATACCAGGTCCCAGGTGGCTGAATTGCAGGCAGCGTGGAGTTTCCTATTCACCCTTCAGCTCCATGTTTCCAACAACAGCTGATATAATGTAAATAAACAGTTCCACCCTGTCATCTGGTGGCAAGTTACTGTTACTGGTGGCCAAATGTTACTGGAGAAGGAATTTAATAGGAATTCAAATAGAACACTCCACAACCTATGATTCAAAAATGAAAATAAGTTTCCATTCCATGTATTGGTCCTAATAATAATAATAAAGATAAAAAATTATTTTCATGTTTGAATCATAAGAAATGCCTTAAAAACCTTTCTGTAATTTAAATAAACTTGTGTTCTCTTTACCCCAAACTTTATTGAGGTTTTGGCACTATGCTGAATTCAGTATGATCCACTCCTAGGGGAAAAGGAGCTTTCTCTATATTTTTCTCATTTAGAAAACTCTACTCTCTTTGTACTTTGACTTTGTATTTCCCACCCTGTCTTATACTTGAGTTAATAAATGTTTCCAGTTTTTCTAGATAAAATTAGGTATCTCAGCTTATCCTTAAGTATATATGGTAAGTAAGAATTGTAAAAAAACTACACAAAACACCACTCACTCTCCTGCGGTTCTTCTAGTTTAAGGCCACAGTTGTATGTAAGGTTTATCAAAGAAATCTATACGTTTACCAAGCAAGGCACTGATAGTCTTTGAATACAGCTTGTACAGTTGTAGTATATGTATTCATTTTAAAGTACCACATTAACCATCCACTAATGTAGTAAGTTTTGAGGTAAAATAATACGCTTTACTGAGCAATTGCATTGCATGCAATTGTATAATAGCTCAAGGCGTAAAGTTTATTTTTCTAATACCTGAAGTTAGCCAGTAAAGTATGAATTAAAACAGTACTTAAAAACTTCTACATCAACCAAAAAAGTCTTTGCTTCCACAATGAAAAATATCAAGCTAGTGATGATTTCATTTTTTTTATTTACTTTTATTTCCATTTGATGCAGGCATATGAGGGTTAGATCAATCTTGTAAATCTATAATTCACAAGGCTGCTTTATATTCCTCAAACAGCACAACAGCTATAATTTACTGTGCATTGGTTTACCTAGGACTCCATGCAGCTTTAAGCAGGCTCTAGGGCGCACACATTTAGAAATTCATAGTGCTCAGGCAGGCATATATGACCTACATTCAATGTTGCTGGAAGCGTGTATGATTAAAATTTCATTGGTCCTTATTCCACAACACCCTGGTTTTTGTGTCAAAAACTCCAAAAAGAAGAATATTGAAGATGCAAGTACTAACTTAAAAGTACAGTGTTTGCGTATCCTAAAGGCATTATGTTTTAGGCGGGAAAAACAGCCAAAAACCTAACAATCTTTTTTGTAAGTATAAAAATATCTAAAACCCTGTATTATATATTATGAATTTATCACCCTTGGGAACATGGTAATGGTCATGATTTTAAACATATAGGTTTAAAATTTTAAATATGTGTATATTTATTTCCTCTATACAATTCTGGATGTGTTACTAAAATACAAAATGAATGTGATGTCACAGGGTTTCTGTATATATATATATATTTTTGCATAACGTTCCCCATTTAGCTTTAAAGTGTACCTGGAAATAGCCCTGTGACTGGTCCTTGGTTGGGCTTGAAATATATATATCAGGTAAACAAGAAATGGAAATCCAAGGTATTTTAAATATCTCTTTGTTCATATTACTAGAACTATAGATGCCTTTACAGCAGGTAATGCTTACTTTCTACTACCAATAACACCATTTAAGCTTGAACTGCCCAAAAAGATTCAGTACTGGCATTGCTACACATCTAGACATCACTGTGTATAAGCAAGTATATTTAAGTGACTAATAATCTTGTAGCCTGTGTTTTCCATATAGAAAGTAATGCCTTACGGCGCTACAAAGATCACTGTACTAGTTCAGAATATTAGACATACAGTCCTGCTGGATTTTAATATACATTGTGTGTTAACGATGGTGCTGTGCTGCTCAAATGGCTTATGTCTCAGATAATCACTTCAAGAATACTATCGTTCATCTTATATACCCCTACAAGCCATGAAATAATACATGTCCCAGATAAATAGCATGCTCTTCCAGTCTGACAGTCCACAGGACACTCAGAAATGTTTATGTTTTATCAGTTCATATATGCAATTATACTGGTCACAGTGTATACCAACACCACATCTGGCTGGGTAACTTCCAACCTGTTTTAAACACACATTGAGGTCACTGCAGTCACTACACAGGGTAGCATCATTATATAATCTCTCCAAAATACAACAAAAGATCAAGACAATGAAATAACCTGTTATTTCTCTGCTTCCCCTGTTTAGTATAAGGGCCCCCATACACCTTTAGATTTATCTGTCAGACTTCCTATAGATCTCCTTTTGTTTTACTAAAACCATGTAAAACAAAACACATCTAAACAATCAAGTCTACCTGTGTATAGGATCCTATACTACATAGTTTTTGGTAAATCTAAAGGATATCTGACAGAGATCTAAAGGTGTATATCCATCTTTAGTTTATTATGTTCAATTGTATTAGCTTGTTAAAAAAAATATATATATATGTGAGGTCCCCCAATGCATACCACGTCTCCCATTGGGCCTAAGGCCAGGCTAGGATCCTCATTGAGCCCCCACCCAAAGACTCCTACAACACACCGGGTCACATTGTGGGGAAGTGCCCCCTCTATTGATAGATTCAAAACCCACTGCTCTCCCAAGGCAGCTGTGGCAGAACTTAAGATAGAGAAGATATCCTAAATAACTTCAATAAACGTTTGTGTTATGTTTGAAGTCTTTAATCTGTAGAATATTCGCCACCATTATTGTTAGCATTGGCAGTTTTGCATTGTTTAAACTCACCCAACCTTCAGTTTATTTGTGATGTGATGTGCCCACCAGGCTCATGTATGCCAATTAGTGTTTTCCCCAATCATGTCTACATTCATATTGCAGGTGTTTTAAATACATTTATGGGATTCCCCTAGAGTCATTGTGAATGGAGAAATACAGTAGAGTTAGCTCCTGTGTACACATGGGATGACAAATATGAGTGTATAAATTGGTCTACTGGACTAGAAAGATGAGCTTGTTTAGCAATGTCACTTCTAATACATTACAGCCGTAAAGAACAGCTATGCAGCCCATTTCCCACAGATATCTTCAAAGCTCTATAGTCTGCCATTTGAACCATTGTTTAATTACCTTTGGCACAAGCTTGTGCAGCTGCCAAAAAGAGAGCATATTAATTGCCTATTTCTATATTAACCTCGAATGTGTGCCTTTGATGTATAATTTCTAAAGAACTTGTCCCCGACAAAACAAAATAATTATGAAATGCTTAGATATTCACATTTTATTTTAGATTGCCATAATTCTAAAAAAAATGCAACCAAGTCCAGTGGAAATGTATTTTTGGTGTCTCCTGAACGGCAATAGAATCAATTCATTGCTCATATGTCCAAGTAAGCTGAAACTAGAAACGTTCAACTATGGCTTTCTCTCTCCCTATAAAAAAACTCTCTCTTTCTCTCTCTCTCTTGCCTGTGGAAACCAATGTACAATGTACATTTCATTACACCCATTGTCACATACAGTATATCTAGTATGGTGATGAAACAATAATGACTGCGTATAGTACAATTAGTCGGACAAGCCAATCACATATAAACTGACCAACCTGACTACAGTAAAATAAGATCCTTGTCTAACAGAGAGGTAAAGAACAAGCCATGGATAGCAAAGGAGATTCAAATGATTTCTCAATACAGTGATTAAAACAATTCATCTTTACAGTGCTTGGTGTAATGCATAATTAGATATCAATGATTTTAGGGCATACAATTATTCTGCCGTACTTTTAGTAAAATTGTCCTAAAAATTTTAAAAATGGTTTTGGAATAGGCATGCATGTTTCAATTAAGGAATTTATTGACATATTTCTAATTAGCATATACATTACTGGAAATCAATTTCCAAAATGGAACTTGGAATAAGCTAACTGAAAAAATTAGAGAAGAAAGCTTTCAGGATGTCTCAGATCCCTTCTTCATGCTTAAAGGGATCCGAGACATCCCAAAATCTTGCTTCTCTAATGACTTCAGTTAGCGAATAAATGATATTACTTAAACTCCAAACTTTATGTATTCATCAATGGCTAACACTGTACAACACACTACCACAGAAGATAGAGTTATATTTGACTTATTTATTCTCTCTCTAATGCTCCCAGTTGCAACTGGGCCTGTATTGTCACAATGCAGGACTGCCAGTACTGCATTATTCCTAATGACAAAATTGAGTTAAAGTGCAAGGATGCAGTGGCGTAGGGATCACCATATCTGCCAAAGCAGCGCTATTGGGTTCACAACCACAATGGAGCCTGCAGCTTCTGGCTTCCCCCCCTTCCTCCACCAGCCGAACCCCCTCCCATTGGATGGCGGGACTGAAGTCAAAAGCAAGCAGGTGAAAATGGGACTACTTTTTCACCTGCCTGCTCCTGGCTGGCTGGAAGCTTTCCCCTCCTCTCATCTCCCCACCCCCACCTTTCTCCCTCTCCTCTCTCTCCCGCTCCTCTCACTGCAGACCAGGAGCAGAAGCAGAGAGAAGCTACAGTCAGGGGGGACAGGGGGCAACCAAGGAAGCAGCTAGTGGGGGGGGGGGGGGGGGGACAAGATTGTCCTTCCTAATGAAGTTGTGGAGTGGGGTGGATATTGGTAGCGATACTGTCACTGTCAGACACCCTCACAAGATACTGTCTGACAGTGATAGCATCTCAAGCCACCCCCCCACCCACATCACAATTTTAGTTAGAAGGAAAGGAGTTGTGGATTTGGAGACGAGTTGCTAGAACCACCTACACTATGGCGCCCCTTAAACCCTTAAACGCCCTTATGGACACGTCAGTGTGTGTGTTTCCATTTTGTCCGACCACAGTTTTCCCGCTGTTTTCAGGGGGTATAGGGCATGGTATTTGCCATGTCAGCAGAACCGCGTTTCTGTGCGCCACGGGATGCCCTCAGATTCAGAACGCCCAGCCGGGTCCCAGTGAGTTCTAGCTACACCCCTGCAAGGATGGCTTTGGGGGTATAATCTGGGGGTTGGGGGTGAGTCATTTATTGTCTTTTGCCAGGCATTCCAACAGGGATATCTCCCTGTTAAACTACCCTATTTTCTTCATGTTTAACTAGAAACCTATATTCCACATAAGGAACTGTTAAAAGTGTATCTTCCTTAAAAAAGTATACTGTTGCTACAAATTATGACATGCCAGGGATGTGTTTGCACAAACAGACAGTAAAAGATTCACTGAAGGTTTATAGTGCAAGTGCAAAGTAATAAATAGAAATAGTAGAAATAAAAACAATAGCAACCAATCTTTTTCTTACAATATGATGACCCAAATACCATTCTAGTTGCCCTTTACTTAATATGTTCTGATGTTAGGGAGGCATCACACACTACACAGATACAGCAAAATAATTATGAAACTGAAATAAGGAAATTTTTTTTCTCCATATTACAATGGGCATAGCATTGTTGAGATGAAGGGATTTTGTATTCTTCATTCACTTAATGAACTGAGGCCACAGATTTCAGTAATAGCACAATACAAGTACGGTAATGGCTGGAAAAGAAATAGGTCTTCGGCTCCCTCATGTGGAACAAATATTCCTCGTATTACAAAATAATCTCATGAGGGTAAGAAAAAAGCATGCAATGTCTAATGACGTGTTTTCACAAAAGGCTCTTCTCATGATGCTGGCATGTTAGGAATATGTATATGTACAGAGGTATGATGTGTGCTGATAACATTGTGTGACATATTGAGTTTTTTACATTTTTATACAATATAGTTTAAATAAAAAATATCTATATGTAGCTATATGTTATTGTGTGTAAAGACACACAATAAAAATAAAAAGCCACTTTACATTTCAGTATAAAAAGGCACTTTATAATCTCAATAGATTCTAAAATTTGACAGAGGGGCCGGAGCAGAAATCGCAAATGCACAATACGTCAAAACACATCCACTGAGTTTATTGTATTTTAAACTGATGCATTTAAACACTTTAACACTGGTCTACGCAGCAAGCTGCCCTAAAATGAATGCAAAGTGACACTGAAGCTTTAATGTGCACTGTCCCATTGATTATCAAAGCCGTTTCTAAAGCAAGGAGTTTGAAACTAGTGAGAAAAATTGAGTAATAAAGATGTATCACACAATCTTATCTTGTTCTTGCTGTATTTGCTCCCCTATGTCAACTGGCCCGACTGATCACCCCGACTCCCCTGTGGTGCACTACCTGTGCTACACTACCCTCCTCCACGTATTTACTTCAATGGTGTGAGCACGTGGCCATGGGACAATGCAGTGACCTGATGATCTTTGGTATTGATTAAGGGCCCTTTACACTGTTGTTGCATTGGTTTGTGGTAATGGTAACCCTACCCAGTCTGTTACTGGTAAAAAAACAACCCATATTTTGCTCCTACTCCTGCAAAAATACAGATTGCAATGTGTTAGGGGGGTAATAAGCAACATTTTGCGTTAACAATAATGCAAAGACGGGGCAGCGATGCAGTACTGCAAAGCAAACACGACTAGTGTAAAAGAGCCCTTAAAGATCCAACACACAAACATAATCGAGGATTTGCTGAGAATAAATTAATCTCGAACCTCAGGAAATACATAGAGAAACATATGGCAATTGTTAAATTATTAAAACAGAAGTTGATGATTCAATATGCAGTGCCCTGCAAGTTTTGGAGATGGTTAAGTCAGTTTAATGTGAGCATGTAGTACCAGCATCTGCCAGTAGATGCAGCACTAGCAACAAATGTATTGGAAGTAAGTGAAGTCTGACATATTTTATGATTCGACTAATGGGCTGGTCACCCCTGGTCTACAGCTATAAACGTGGTACATTGAGCCCAACTACAAAAGGCTACTCTCCCAACACCATTACATGTATTCAAAGGTAACAAATATTTGACTATGTTTCTGGAATAAAGCATTTCAAAACAAATTAAATAAAACAATATTCATCTACTATGTGAGGGCCTTTATGCATAGAAATTGTACATTATTTACATTAAGCTTAAATGTGAATACCAACTAAATATGTTAATTCATGCTCAATGTCAATGCTCTTCATGTAATAATGCTTTTCAACAAATATTACGTTTTGGTCCGTGATTTTGTCCATGTTTTAAAATGTTGCCCATTGTGACCAAAAGGCAAAACATGGAGATAACATGGTGTCTTTATTTTGCATTAAGGCTGGGTTTCCACCTATCTGTTGCTGAGCATTTGAAGGTGAGTCATAATACTCTGTGCATTTGTTGTTCATGCATTTTCAGGCATTATTAAACAGTATTGAACCGTTGAATTATTTAGGATTTAAAAGATCCACTTTAGGCACAAACAAGTGATATTTCTTAGGCACAAACAAGTGAAATGAAACGTTGATGATATGTAAATAACAGAATAGATAAATGATATGCAGATGTCAGAAATACATCCATGGAAAACAAACAAAAGGTGATAGACAAAATGGCAAATGAGAAGAGGAAACAGATGGCAATCCTTTGATAAACAGGCATCAGTGGGTCCATTAAAGCACAAAGTTGCTATCTTGCTGTTAATATGCTGCTTCAGGAAGTGTAAATGGATTATGTGCTCTAGGATCAGATCCAGATTTGGGGCCCCAGGCTGAGTTCCAATGCAATATTTTGCCTTTTAGATTTCGACTGTCCAAGAGCATGGCATTCTGTCATCGTGTGCAGAAAAGAACTGTAATAAATTAACAGCCAACGTTAATACTAAGTGAGGGAGCCGTCAGCATGCTTTAAATAGCCTAATAGTCTTACTAAAACAGTTGGAACCTTATAGACAAAATTGAATAAAAATAAATTGCTATTTACTGATGTCTGGCTGATCAATGTTCCTGTCTTAAAATTGTAATGGCTTTATTGTGGAATGGTAAACTTTTAAAAAGAGCAAAAAAGCACAAGCATTGCTAATTATCTATATATGACAACTCATTTCAGTAAACTTAATTTTACGGTATATCTGTACCCAAACTTATTAAAATAAAGCAATTATATATGCTTAATTTTTTTTATTATTATTAATAATAATAATCCTCAATCAGAATTACAGTTACAGATTGCTTAAATAATATATAGCTCATTTTTATATTTATAACCAAACAATTATTTGTTATAATATTCTTCTTCCATTCAGATTTTTTTGACTGATGCTTATTTCAACCCACTTCTTCCAAGCTCAGGTCTTGCTAAACCCAACCCAGCCTGTTTTGTATAGGTGCTAGAAAATAATCTCAATTGGCATGATTGTCTTAGGGGAATACTGGGCATTTGTGTATGATCTAGGTCTCCTCCCATTTGGGGTAGACCACAGCAGGGTGCTGCTTGCTTGGTCACATAACTGAATGCCAATGTTTGGAGAGTGCTTGTTCACTCTCCAGTGCTAGAGAATAGTGTTGAGCAGCATATGGTATATTCAAGTTTGCGTAATTTCGGAATATATAAGGGAACATTCAAAATTTGTAAAATTCTATTCCACTGCACTCTATTGCCTTCCATTGCATGTGGATATTCGCAATTGTTCGCAAAGATTCGTGATCCAGCTTTACAGCTTCTCTTCTTCATTCTGTGATCTTAGCCAGCAGGAACACTGTGCATATTGCGCATATCCATTCGCAATGCACACAAATATGCAATGTATGCCGGTAAACAATGTTGAAGCATAATATGACGAATATCTGTCATTGTGAATATCCAAGTGCACATTTGCGAAATATTGCGAAGATATTCTCTGAATATATTCAAATTTTTTATATTCTCTCTCAATACTACTAGAGAATGATAAGGAACAGAGGCATAGGAACCAACATAGTATGCATAGTGGCACTATGGGGATCGTAGTTACATAGTGTGTAAAATATGTATTACCTCATTAAGCATAGATAAAGTTAAATAAATACAAATACAGTATTGAAAGCTTCAGCTAAAATTTTCTTTGTAAATAAAGTAAAATAGAATTTTTGGGTCACAACGGTAAACTTTTCTAAAGAAATAGACTTAATCATTTGCATTCAATCATTTCCATCTGAATTAGCTATACAATTATCTGGCAGATGTGCAGTTATCCCAAGGGTTTTGGTTGAGAGCATTTCAGACTCTTTATGGCATGTAAAAGCCTCCAAGCTTTTGGGTATTCCATCCAATGTGTGCTGAATGTTAATGTGGTTTTTCTAGGAATAGCGTTTTCTACAATACCAGCTAGGAATATGCACATCAGTATTTATGCAAATCATTTTACCCTTATTAAAATTCCTAGGTGATATATTTTCAGGCATGTTGTTCTGTAACGACATTTCACTTTCAATAAATTGTGTGAATATGTATTAGGTGCAAACTTAGCCTAGGTTTCAACTGTGTATCTATATATAATGAATCAATGGAAATTATACTTAATGTATTATAAAGGCAGGTTCCCAACTCCCCGTGTGTTAATAATTGAATCACATACAAGTTCAAGAAAAAACAAGCATTATTACAGTTTCCTCTAGAGCTGATTATATATTATATGACAATTACATATAGTATCCAGCATATGATACATTAAGCCAATAGTCAATCCTTTACAAACTAATCCTCATGACTCCTGGTTATAGAATGACATATTGCTAAAAAAAATAAATCTGTTTTGGATAAAAATGGTAGAAATATTTAATCTCTGCAAACTCGGTGGATATTTTTACTGATCTGGACACCCATGAGAAGAAATATTTTTTACGTTAAACAGTTGTCAAAGAAAAGGTTTACTAACTAGAGGATTTCTGTATCACCTCTCTTTCTGACAACTTTTGACATTAGCCCTCATCCCATTAGACTTGCTCCTACCTTTGGAATTTTTAAAAAAGCCCCGAAAACCCACCTCTTCAGTTTCCCCTACCCATCTTCTCACCCTAAATATCACAACCATGCCAGTCCCATACCCCCACCTATTGTATACTCTGTTCCCCCACCTATTAAATTGTAAGCCCCATTGGGCAGGGTCCTCTACTCCTCCTGTGTCACAACCTGTACCTGTGTGTATTATCTTATGTTGTAAGCAGCGCTGCGTAATATGTTGGCACTATATAAATAAACAATAATAATAATTAGCCATAGACACCAATAACAACTTAACTCAAACAGAATGCAAAGCAACATTAATGAAAGCTTATTACATCCATAATAATAATAAAAAATACCATAAATAAAATAAAATGTACCACAGTCAAGAATATAAATAGAAATTACTTTATAAATATCCCATTACATGTACAATATTCAGCAGGGTCTTGCTAATATTGAACAATTTTTTCTGTCCTCCCATTTCCACAATGTATGTGAAAGTTGTGTCCCCAAAAAATGGCCCATTCAAGGTTCAAGATTTTTGTCCTAGAGATCTGAACAAGAGAATCCTCTCATGTCTGCTGAAGAGACTAAAACAGATGTGTCCTCATATATCTTGTAATCTTTCAGTTCCAACAGATGGTATACTGTCTTTGTTTATTCCGTTCCCATAAATGACATACACCATGAATTTCGCCAGTGAATTTGGGTTACATTATAAACCACATTCAGAGCAAAATATATATTAAACATACACCTTAGCTCAACCTGTCCTTATATTTCATACTCAATGTGTCTGCATAGTATCATTCACCTCCCTAGCTCAGTGCAAGCTTCTTTTGTACATCAAACGCTCCTACACTCGGGGTTACTTACCTGTCCCCGGTGAGCCTGAGGCCATGCTTAAAATCCAAGAAGTCAGCGATTATTCCAGGTTCTATTGTGCTGAAACCGGATGGGAGGGGCTTCAGAAAATGTCTCTTTTCTGCCCACATCCACAGTATCATTGATAATGCCAGGGATGTGAATGGGGAAGGAGGGAGGGATACAGGGATTACCACTAAGGAGGTTAAAGCATTAAATAGGTAGTTAAAACATTGCTCTGGTGGACTGTGTCAAAATACTATGTGCAGGGGTGTCCAAATTCGGCCAGATTTGGTGAGTTGTGGGGGGAAGGGGGGGGGGCAACCAATTAGCTTGATTTTCTTTGACCCATTAACATTTCATGCAAATAAACTATTCCATGAGGCAGATCTCTTACTTCACACATATTTGGGATTTTTATGCAAAGTTATAGCCATTCACTACCCTAACACCAACAAAGGCTGCCCTGGGCATACTGGAACTTGTAGTTCTCCCAGCTTTGCAGCCATATTTCATAAAACCACAGAAGTCATGACCATTCCCGAGCTACGGTTTATGGAAAATCAGTGAGAAGTTTCACCTTAATGCTGCATCCTGATGTTGACACAGCTAGCACACCCAGGCACAACACATATCCCTGTGTAAACTTGGGACTGTATCATGTATAGGCGAGGGGAAAGCCAAACACTGTGCTGCAGCTGTCACACTGACATTACTGCTGTGGTTCTTTAGGGACATGGGAGTCCTCTTGTTGCATTTGAAGTCCTTTATCCATTTATGCAAAAAACTAAAAAAAATAACAAAATGCCACTGGATGAAAAGTTTGGTGTCACCCCTCCTCTAGCAGTAGACTTCTGTCCCCAGTGTGAATGGCCTCTGCATATAATTACATTTGTATGCTGCAGGTTGATGGAAATTTGAGCAAATGCTGCAATTGGCCCTCAGACTGGACTTTGGACATGCCTACTGTACAATTAAATTCATAAAGAGCACTTCTGTCAGAATGGCAATTCTTTTAAGACAAATGTCAATAAAATATAAAAATATATAAATAAAACAAACAGGTTACAAATACCTGTAAAATCTTATATGGTAATTGATGATTAGGCTTACATGTACAATAATGCAAACTTGAATAAGCAGAGTAAGTGTTAAATCTACAAATGACTGAACAAAAACAGATCAAAAAAATGTAAAAGTCACATAAAAAGGAGAGCAGTAACATATTGAACTATGTGCCTTTGCATAGATGCCATCCGTGTCGCAGATTTTGTCATAACCAAAGGTGGTATGACTGGTAGGGTCTCTGCAAAGATTTGGCATGAACTTTAGGTTTCCATGTTTATATGCTACACTGGTAAATTGTGGAAAAAAATAAACCTGTAAAATGAATAAAATGGAAAAGGACATGCTGTTGCCCAGGAAAACAATTTCAGAGCAGCAAAATGCAATTTATTGCTTATTCCCAGAAGTCACTGAGCACGGTATATATCACGGTTATTTGTAGCAGCACACTATTACATTCAACATTTGCAACATCGGATGATTAACAGCATTGCTGCAATCTAGCTTCATCCAGACAAGCATATCAATGCACACGGTATGAGCAGGCTTCCATTACTAAGGAAGGTTTAATTGTACTGAGTGCAATACAGCATGAAATGTGTCTCTTAATTCATTATTCCCAAATGTTGTTCAGTTCTCATTATATAAGCGGTATCATGGAAAATTCCTGCAGGGCATTGGTTAGGATTATACTTTGTATGTGTTTAGAACACAAACGTAAATGTGTTTAGTCTAGTCCATGTCAAGTTTGTTCTAAGGCTGAGGCTCCACTGCGTGTAGGGGCAGTTTTGGGTGTGAGTCCTGGTGCTTCCACGATATGATAAATAAAATTTTTCAAAACAGAACATGTAAAAGAAGCAAACGTGCCATGCCTGTCTGAATAGCCCCATTGAAAACAGCAGGAAGCACTCAAAAAAGTGGAGCCTCAGACTAAGACTTCCCTACATTCTGCCATGTATGTGACATGACGTCATCACGCACGATCAATCTGCCGAGACATTGGGTCACAATGTGGCCTGGCACCCTTTGCGTGCCAGCGCTGTCTGGCGGGTCTCTCTAGCTGCTCCTGCCGTCAGCTAGGGAGACCCAGCAGACAGCATGTCGGCTGTGCTGTGTTCAGCCTAGAACGAAGGGAGAGGGAAGGGAGTTGCTAGCACCTCCCCCATACCCATACTTATGATGGGGGGACAGTATCAGACCGATGTAAGAATTACAGACATAATGGCTTATCATCGATGATGCTGAGAATGTGAAGGGGGGAGGGCTTTTTTCGAGTGCTAGCACATCTGTTACAGGAAGAAGAAAAAAGCACCACAGCCTGCAACTCACACACCAATAGTGCAAAGCTGTGCATCAAATACAATTGCTTGAACTTTTCCACATTTTGTCACATTACAGCCACAAACATGAATCAATTTTATTGGAATTCCACGTGAAAGACCAATACAAAGTGGTGTACACGTAAGAAGTGGAACTAAAATCATACACAATTCCAAACATTTTTTTACAAATAAATAACTGCAAAGTGGGGTGTGCATAATTATTCAGCCCCCTGAGTCAATACTTTGTAGAAACACCTTTTGCTGCAATTACAGCTGCCAGTCTTTTAGGGTATGTCTCTACCAGCTTTGCACATCTAGAGACTGAAATCCTTGCCCATTCTTCTTTGAAAAACAGCTCCAGCTCAGTCAAATTAGATAGACATTCCATTGTTGCCCTGGCTTTATGTTTAGGGTCGTTGTCCTGCTGGAAGGTGAACCTCCGCCCCAGTCTCAAGTCTTTTGCTGACTCCAAGAGTTTTTTTTTTCAAGATTGCCCTGTATTTGGCTCCATCCATCTTCCTATCAACTCTGACCAGCTTCCCTGTCCCTGCTGAAGAGAAGCACCCCCAGAACATGATGCTGCCACCACCATATATGACAGTGGGGCTTGTGCACTCTGTTAAAATCCCAGTTTTAACGGATAGTGGAGCCTAGGGCTTACAGTACAAAAAACGGTTAGTATAAAATATACAGAAGTGAGACAGAAAACATCAACCACTACTTGACTTATAGTGATATAGAAAGCAAAGTTTTACAAGGTCCACTGTGTGCCAGCACCCTGTTAATACATAGCGTTAAAACAAAGAGAGACTTTCAATGAATACTTCATTGTATGAAATAAAATATGAATGCAGTTGAATTAAAAATGAAGTCAGGCAGTTACAATGCATCTACATAAATAAATTATTAAAAAAGGAACAGCTGTAAGCTTTCCTACAGTAAGAGTCCACAACAGAAACATCAACATTAAAGCCCCATATTAAAATATGTAAGTAATGAAACTTGATCATAGACATGTGAATAGCTAATTCAAAAACTATGTGTGTTATCATCATTCATTATTATCCATTTTTCCAATTAGATTTCTGTTTATATCCACATGTTATTGTGTTTCTACAGAAGTCTACAGAAGGAAATTGATATTGACCATTTTGTACATACAAATTTGACTATATAAACCTCACCTCCATGACTTTTCTACCCTACCTTAAAAAAATCCAATTTTCCTATCCTTTGAAAGTTGTTATCATGGCAGCTGTGGACTAGAGATGGTAGATTGTTTGGAAAATTCTTTGTGAGTTAATTGTAAAGCCCCTGAACATGCTCAAGATGAAGAGAAGGTGTACTACAAAAAAGTATACACACACATACAGAATACAAATAGTTTTTGCATAACTAATGTGCAGTTTGGAGTGTCATTAACATTTAATGTAACCATGAAACAAATGCACATTTGCTGTGTGTTTCTGTGCCTCGCTGCTACATTAACCACTCTGAACTTATGCTCAAGTCATTCAGTTTTTTCAGGTATCTAAAGGTAGACATACACAGGTTGATTTTCCACTCGACTTTTTGACTGATCAATCACTGTGCACGTTCACAAGTTCGATTGGCAATCGATCAGCAATTGATCGCTCACAAATGGACCTGTGTATGGCTACCTAGCTTAGGCCTGGTTAAAAGTTATTTGATATCGGCAATCAGATAGCTTCTAAATAGTATTTGACCGTATTTAAATACTGTATTGTCATTGGAGTAACGTGACATGTTCATGTGACAAGCATTACCATTATGCAGAGACATTCCATCATTAACTTCTAGGTTGGCTTTTCCTTAAGCAAGTACCTATATTGCGAAAATCGTTCAATCATACATTCCTGTGTATATTGTGAGAGCAATGTCTAATCACCACATGAGATAAAAGTCATAGAATTCGTACTTGTACATGCAAATATTATGAACGCAGTGCATGCTACTATCTCCAGAAATATTTGTGACGAAGATATAGAACACAGACAGCTTTTTTTTATAAGCCTGCCTCCCACGTGAATTGCTCAGAAGATACCCACAAGACACTCAAGTCATCTCGATTAGAACCCAATGGAGGTCCTATTGGGCTAAAGTCAGAAAACCCATACTTTAGAACCCATATATGTACATATATACAAACTGATTATTAGAGTTAGCTATGAGCCAAAGGTTGCAAGTTTGTCACAACCCATGCTTCCGAAATGGAAAAAAGCTAAAGTTAATTTTCTAATGATTCTTTCCCTTGCTCATTACTAAACATTCCCAGTTTACAGAAGTGCCAACCTTATGGGAAAATGTATATATTTGTATAATAAAGATGCATTAGTATAAGTGCACATTGTTTGTCTCCTGGGAACGATTTAGAAAAACGAGTCTCTCTCCATGAGATTGTCTAACCACAGAGATTCAATCTCCAGGAAAACACCTGATCTCAATCTACAAGTGAGCTTTGTGTCCCTTCAAGTCAGCTGATTAGAATTCTGAAAAAAGCTACATTTCATTGTACTTGAAAGCTTAGTTAATTGGCTGTTCTTGGCCAGTGATTCATTTGGTACTGGGAGTACTGGAACAGCATAGAGAAGAGGCATTCAGTATTTTAAGGAAGATTAATAGGCTCCATAGTTACCTCACACCCATTTTAAAGTAAAGGTAGGCATACATGCATACATTCAATTCCTGAATGATCATTAAACAATCGTGTTGTGCTAACACTGCAGTTAACAAACGATTGTTCACAAATAGATGCCCAACACTTTGGGTGCTCCATCCCAGGCCGATACTTTGGAAGGGGATCAAACAGGGATTTAACAACATGTTGGATCCCTGTTCGATCTGCATTTCGTTCGACTGGGATCAAACACTCAAGGTTGGCATTCAGCATCCAATTGCTCAATCGTTGGGGAATCAAATGCAAAATCAACCCGAGTATGGGTACATTAACTCTTCACATTTGTATCTCAGTATACAGCTTTTTAATGCACAATTCTCATTTTACACAACTATTCATACCCTTATGCCTTTAAGGAGTTGGGAGCAAATTCAACATCAGAACACCAATGACCTTGGTGGCTATTCAAGCGTCCTGCAAAATCCATAAGCAATCACCAGGTAACTATCAATGGAGTTTTCTATAGTAGAGAATAGAGCAGCATGTCTGCTGCTCATGCTTATTCCTCCCGCCTTAATAGAGATTAACAGAGCCTGTAAACATTTTGTCTGAAACAATCACTATCAATTGTTTCTTGCCTTTAAATATACACAAATTGCAAATTGTAAATATACACTCAAATTTCAATTTGTAATGTTAAAAAATTTTCATGTTACCTGTAGTATAATTTCAGTCATTATGATAACCTACCTTCCTGAACCTACAATTATCGACAATTAGATGTTGGCATTGGAGTGGCTCTGTGGGTAGTGGAAAAATACACGAAATACACGTAAGTGAGTGGTATTATGAATTTAGCCCAGTCCAGCTCTCACCTGGAATGTGATCCCCGGTTTAGTTTCTAGAACTAAATAGGGGAGTATAAACCACTGTCACAAACACAGGAAGTGGTTTCAAGGCAATGTGTATCTAACCACAGAAAGTGAAGCAAACGGTTCAGACTTTTTGTAAAGGTAATGAGAGACTTGGAAGCTCCATGCTGATTTATTCAATAAAATAACTTACTTTTAAAAAGTTCAAGTTTGTAATTTTGGAAATGATAAAAAACAAAAACAACAGTATTAAATACCTCTAAAAGCTGGGTTCACAATCTTTGCTATCCTGGAGCACATTACTGCTCTTCTTCACACATGGTTTATTTTGCTACCTCCTGTCTTTCTATAATCTAGGGTAGTAGTTCTAAGTTTAAAGCCCAAACAATTAACAATTAACAAAATTAATCAATGCCAATACAAAACTTAACAATTAACTATTTCCTCTAAGTATGCCAATAAAAAATTTTTTTTAAGTGTGTGCTGTAAGTAAAAACCTGTTTATCCTACTAGAGATCATGTCTCAGCGCTGCCCCTCCTCGCGAGTAAATACCGGAGTAGTGCTCCCTGCATACTGGTATCTATTTGGGAGGAGGGACAGACAGCCAGGCAGAGGCTCTATGTGATTCTCTGTAAGTCTCTGACTCTAAGCAGTGTAAATACTGGTATACAGCATGTTTCAGCAGACAGTCTAGAAAGACACACCATGGAATTTGGGATGGATATCAAAAGAAAAATAACTCAGAGAAAGATGCATGCATTTAATATGTTATGATTTACAAAGGCAAATGTAATCTTCTTCATCTTATGTTCTTATGAGGGTACAGATAGGTTGTAATATCACCCAGAGTAAGTTAGTGAAAAGGTAAGCATAGAATAATGAAGATCCTGGTACTCATTAAAACAGATACACAGGGTCCAAAGAGAAATTTTTTAATTATTAATATTATCTGGGTTTACAAAAATAAAAATGTTTCATCTTCTCTGAATGATGTAAAATTGGTAACAATTTACTATCAAAGTACAGAATGTTTATTCGCACAGTTTAGGGAATGTATAGCAATGAATATTTAGTTATTTCAAAAGGGGCTTTCACTTAAGCTAGCCATACATGGGTTGACTTTTGCTTGATCGATCACAGTTGCCTTGTGCAATTCGAACACTGAACATTGATCGATCAAACTACCACACAGTGTAATTGATCAATACTAGTGATGAGCAGCATAGGCAATATTCGAATTCGTGATATTTCGCGAATAATTCTACTAATATTCGATTCTATATTCGGAAATTCGAATATTCGCGGTAATACAATGGATTGCAAAAATAATATGCGCAATTGCGAAAATCATATTCGCATCGCTAAAATCTTTAAAATGAATGGTCACATGCTATGTTTATTTTCGCAATGCGAATATTATTTTCGCAATACATGGCCATATTGCGAATATTCGGAATTGCGAATATCCGCCGAGATATTCGAGATATTGGCGAATTCTCGAATTGCCGATATTCGCGAAAAATATTCGGCATTCGAATATTCGAGCTCAACACTAATCAATACAATTTATTGTATCCTATGTATAACCAGTCATTGCATTCCTAAAACCTAGCCTAATATATATTTTGTTTGCACATAAATAGATGACTGGCAGTAGTGTTATAACTTTTTTTGTATGAAGATGTAATCATTATGTCAAGTAGTAGTGTTTGGGCAAGCAACCTTAGTGCATGATTTTGCCAACATCCCACACATATACATATAAATTAGTATAGACTTTCACTGCAAAGAATACTGAATAATGGTTTGGGTGAAAACATTCAATTAGAAAATGGTTTATTATATACAATATATACTTTATTATATTTTATTATATATACAAATATATAAATGATATAAAAAATAGTCAATGTCCTGAACCAACGATGAAAATAAACTTTGTTATGCAATAAAAAGTTGATATTGCAGGGTAATTCTCTTGACGGGTTTCATTTCACTTAAATCCAATGTGATTTTTAACTCTTCAATAAATGACTTTTTTGATCCAAACCATTGTTTAATATTCCGTGAAAGTCCCGGAGGCTTGCCACCTCCTTCTGTTGGTGTGGTCTACCGGCACTCTTTTCAAATTTACTCTCTTGAATCTCTTTTTGTTAATTAATTCTTGAACACTGAACATTGATCAATCAAACTACCACACAGTGTAATTGATTTGTTTACAATTTTGAGCAATTGCAACAAATGCAACTAGAAAAAACGTCAGATATTTGTACAATCGAGCAAAATTTACCAACATGTCCAATTACATTACAATCAATTTACGCTGAATTTGAAAACATTTTTGGTGATCGTACGTCGTGTGCAGGAAACAATTTATGTTTGATCCATTTAAAAATTAAACATTTTAAGTTGATCGAAATGGAAATATCATGGGTATGGCCACCTTTTTTTTCTGAGCAGATTTAATCTTTTTTTTATTTTAGTAAACAAACTCTAGATATCCTCTTTCTGATAATAATCTTATTAAAAGATTTAGGACATTAGGGTTGCTCATCCCACCCAACAATGGGCACACAAACAAATGAAAGTATCCAAAAGCCTTTAAAACAGAAATGATAACACAACCTCTAATCATCCCTAATACAGTTATTATTCTGTTATATCTGATTAAGGTATAATGTGTGTCTCGGAAATGCAGTCATTTTCACATTGCACCTTTTTTTACCTCTTTTTTTTTATATGGGCCAACAGGCTAAAAATCACATTAAGCAAAAGTGTTGAAAACCTGAATATTTCATTTTCAATTATGTAAAACTAGTGGATTTGCATAATCAGATTAATTTATCATATAAATCCTTGTAAATGAAAAAAGCCCCAATTTAACCATTTTTATAGATGCCGATTTACAGCAATATACTGCTCATGGTATTACAAAGATAATATCACATTAATCTTCACCTCACCTGTCTGTACTAAATGGAAATATTTCTAAAATGTCATGTTGATCCTCTTCTATTAAGAGGACATTACTGATGTGGGTTTACCTTTTTATCAGTGTGACTTTACTAACCCACAAGCTTTACATTGAAATGCAGTCCGCCCAGCACTTTAACAGTGTATAGCCCTCAACTTTAAAGCAAGAGGCCAAGAAAAACAAAGGCAGTGATGTCAATCCAGCAATAGGACTGACTAAGTGTCAGATGGACAAGAATATACCCATAGTATTTTACAAAGCCTTTCCTCTACTGTCCCCAATTATCACAAACTAGTTCTCTAACAATAGGCTTTTGATGTTGACTAGGACCTATGGCCTTAGAGGGTTATTAAACGGCTATGTTAAAATATATATGATCATGTACATACTCATATATTTGTATTCCTTTTATGTGTTTTTTTGCACAATTTGGTAATATTAATAAGGCAGCCTTAATATGTGTACTAGTGATGGCCGAACTGTCCGCCTTGCATGTTCTCCCTCCTTCTAGCCGGCGAGCAGTACGGGTGTTCGACTCGCCCTGTTCGCCGGCGACAAGGAGCTCTTTATTCTTCCTCCGGCGGGATCAGGAGCAGCGAGATCCCACTGCAGAAAGAATCTGTTCACTAGAAGACAGGCATGACTGGGCATGAAACCTGGAAGTGACATCAGTGACTTTACATCCGGCCATATCAACCAGGAATTCTGCATTCCAGGTACCGGATGTGACGTCATTGATGTCACATCCGATTTTTTTGATTCAAATTCCCCGCCTAGAGGAATCCGCCCGTTAGCCGAAGTTCTGCCATCACTAATGTGTACCAAGAATTTCCTGTGTTGTGGTTGCAACCATAGATATAGGCACTCTATGGAGCCTCTTTGAGCCACTGCTGCATTCACCAAATTACTGTTTTATGTGTCCATGTACAGCAAGAAACTCCCACAAATGTAGTCTCAGGGAAGGAGCAATTGCATATACAGGAGGTTGCGCACCCCAAACAGGAATTTCAGGGGTGGACTGGCACAAGAAGGCACAGGAAGACAGAGGAAAAGAAATTGAATAAAGGCGTGAATAGCTGTTCTCAGGTATTGCTTGTAGGTTGGAATAGTACTTTTATGTAAGGGTGCATACTATGATCAAACTTTGTAGTAGCCCCCTTTTAAAGTTGATTGTTGTTGTCTATAAAAATATAATTGTTGGATAATCAAGAACAAGTATTTTTGTCATATTGACACTTTGAGGAGTCTGAGAGGGCACTACATGAGCTCCAGATTATAGGGCAAAAGCAAAATGTAATCCATGGTCCCTAAATAAAGACTACACATGTTGCCCAGGGAAACAAACAATAAAATATATGTATTTTTATAAATAAGATGTATAAATGTTTTTTCAATGTTTGTTTTACCAACAACAGAGTGCACAAGTTTAACAGCAGCCAGAATAATAATTATAGAGACTTGCCTTCCTTCAACAAACCACAGCATTACTTAGTGCAATAAATTATAGATTCGTCAGGCAACCTGTAACATAAATGTCTGTGGCAGTAAATATTAAAGGTACATAAATTAATGGAATGCTCTAATTCATTCACATACTTAAAATATATAGTCCTCTAAATATAAAAGTGTGTCATAATAATTAGATATAATTGAAGGCAATAACAATTTTAGAGGCTAATAACATAACATTTTAATTTCAACATTATTTTCTAGCTCATAAGCTTTGCTTTATATTAGGAACTGAAATAAAATGAAATGGTGCCAAGAAGACTACTGTCAGCAAGTTGAACATGAATAGTATACACGAAGAGACAATGACAAGGAGAATCCCCAACTTTTTCCTTCTGTGCATTTCCACATTGAAATGAATGCCTCTAGCAAAATAAAGCTACACCATATTTTATTGTGTTCAGATAGTGCTTGTTCCTAAATGCCAAATCACTTTTGTGAATGTTGACAGTTAAGAGACTCAGCTAAATCTAAATGTATATCATTGTCCTGTCATTTAACTATTCTGTCATTCTCAAGAAAATAGTGAATAGTTGGGATAAAGTTGTAGAGGAGATGCTGTTTTCAGTTTTGTACACAAGGAGACTTTCTATAGATCCAATAAGTCATTCAATATAATGTATTGTATCCTATGTATAACCAGCCATTGCATTCCTAAAACCTAGCCTAAAATATATTTTGTTTGCACATAAATAGATGACTGACGATTCTATTAGAAATAGTTTATTCTATAAAAATATATAAATGATATAAAATGAAGTCCATGTCCTGAACCAACGATAAAATAAACTTCATTATGCAGTAAAAAGTTGATATTGGGGGGTAATTCTCTTAATGGGTTTCGTTTCACCTGAATCCAATTTGATTTTCAACTTTTCAGTAATTTACTTTTTTGATCCAAACCATTATTTAATATTCTTAGCCGTGGAAGTCCCGGAGGCTTGCCACCTGCTTCTGTTGGTGTGGTCTACCGGCACTCTTTTCAAATTTACTCTCTTTAATCGCTTTTTGTTAATTCATTCTTGAATGTCTTGTTCCTGTTAACTTTGATTTATGTGGCTGATCTTTGCTTAGAAATTTGACATATCTGTCTTGTTGACTATATGTTTAGTTGAACTTAGATTGTCTGTTCTATTTTCAATAATTCTTCTGCTTGTCCTGAATGAACTAACAATATATGAGGCTTAGAAAATTGAAAGATTACAATGTATGGGTAGATGATCTGGTCTCCTAAATCATAAAATGATGAATGACAATAAATGCATACTTTGTAGTGGAGAGCACACACCACTGTTATAGAGTTTCTGCCAAAGTTATCAACATTTGAATCTCATAGTATGGCATTATTCCCTCCTATAATACTATTCAGTGCTATAGTGACAGTGTGGTTAAGGGATAGAACAATGCTGAGTGTCAAAGGATGTTAAAGAATTAGCTGAATGCTGCCTCACTTTAGTGTTGAGCAGCATATGGTATATTCGAATTCGCGTAATTACGCGAATATACAAAGAAATATTCTAAATTCATAAAATCTGTATTGTAGTGCCTTACATTGCGCATGCCCGTGCGCAATGATTCGCAAAGATTCGTAATGCAGCTTTACAGCTACTCTTCCTCATTCTGTGATCTCAGCCAGTACGAGCGAAGTGTGTATTGCGCATATCCATTCGCAATGCACACACATATGCGCGATGTATGCCGGTAAAAAATGTTGAAGCATAATATGACGAATATCCGCCAATGCGAAATATTGCGAATTCTCGAATGACGGATATTAGTCGAATATATTGAATTTCGAATATTCTCGCTCAACACTACCTCACTTATGAAAACAGGTGAATTTAGAATCGTCTATAGCTGGGGGACATTGTTCATAGTATTCTGGGAGAGGGATACTCATAAACCTGACTGCAGTTGTTTTAAATGCAAGACACGTAGAATTTCATAGCATAAATGTTCTGTTTTTGACTAAAATATAAGTAGACATAGATATCGCCTCTTTATTACCTATATATACAGACTGTAGATGGTGAATGGAAAACTACATTTCTGTTCTGTTTCCTGCTACTAGATTGAACGTGACACATGCTCTGTGAGGAGTATAATAAGCCTAAAGGTTTTCTGGATTGTCATGTCCAATATGTTATTTGGGCCTCATGTTCTTTCATCACTCAACCCAGATTTATACATTAAAATCTCTAAGTAGCCCAATTATTGGTAATAATAAATCTATGTAGATCTATGAGAAATATTTATGTAAATCTATAGTATATACTTTTTCATTTTCTCAAGGCTATTACTGTGCTCCTTTCTTTCATTTCTATAGTTAAAAGAGACATTATCACTTTACGTGGTAGTATTCTGACCTCCTACCTTTCCATACTACATAATAATAAGGAAAAACATTTTTGGATACTGCAAGTTTTTGTGAGATCATAAGAAATTGCATTGTAAACATTAAAAAAATGTAATATTGAATGTTTTTTTAGATTTTAAAATATACCTCTATGGGAAAATGCAAAAATGAATACATTTTAGATCTATCAAGGTCACATAAGCTGATGGAGGTTTAACAAATAGTGATGAGCAGCATAGGCAATATTTGTATTCGCACAATATGGTCGCAATAAATTTGTAAATTCGAGAATTGTGATCTCTAGTCATTATTAACTTTATTGAACATATCGGCGCATGCGTATATTGTGAACGCAATGCACAGTAGTTCCGGGTACTGATTAGAAAAATTTAGACTATTCGCTATAACATAGATATAGCCCTGTAGTCAAGATCTTCATGAATTCTCTGTGACAATATTCACAATAACAGTTTGTGATTAGAATATTTGCGATCAACACTAAACACAACAAGCAGAACGTTGCAAAACAATGGCTGTGCCTAAAGTCTTCTTATAAGTGCCCTGAGTCACCTTTGAGATCTAGATAATGTTAGGTCTTCCAGTATGGCATGCACATGCATAATTGTAGCCATACTTCCTCCACCTTCTATGGTTTCCATGCCAGGCAATGTCTTTTGTCTGTGGATGTTGTGGGTTCCTCCCAAGAGTGGGTGCAGGTCAATGAATTTTCCAAGGCAGTTTCAACAAAGATTTTTAGGTAAGATGACGAATATGGTCAATTGCAAAAACGGGTAGAGAAGCCAGTCTTCTGGTAAAAGTCTTCCCGTGAACAGGCAGACGTCTGACTTTTTTAAAAGTCCGGTCTGCCTGTTTGCAGACCATCCCTACATTTTTGCTTCTGTTCGGATTGAGGTCTCTGTGGCCTTAACAGTTTAACAGACTAACAAGGTTAAGTTACTAGCACTTCATAAGTGAAACCTTACCCAAACGATAGCTTTTGTCATCCAAGGTTACCATTTGTGGTGAAAATTTTATGCTTGCACAACTATTCTCCCTCCCTTGCTAGTAATCTGTCTTGATGGATCAGTAAATGACTGACAGGACAAATCACTGCTATTGGTTTGAAAGACAGAGCAGACCATCTCCCCATCCCTTTCCTTGAGAGAGCTATGAATAAATCCTGAGCCGTCTCACAGTTAGTACATTCACTTTTTTTATTTTAGATGACTAGAGTCCTTGTTGAATCCCAATCCTTATAAATTGTATTTATTATTTTAAAATTAAGCTAAAGCATGTATGCTATTCCTAGCCGCTCTGTTGTCAGCTTTCCTCTTATCTAGTCATTTCAAGTTTTAGAAGGTTTGCATATTTCTTACCCGGGAGGAAAGTAAAATAAAAGTTTAATGTATGTCGACTAAAGGAGACTAATGCAAGCTCAATACGCAGGATTGAGATGGATGGATGTTTCAGAATATATTTATATTTCTGCCATTTCATAACTGGGTCACAGCGAAAAAGAACAGAGCAGTATTTTAATTACCAAAAGTAAAGGACCAGCTTCTAGTTTTTTTCATTGTTTTTCATAGATACTGCATATGCACATAACATATATACGAGCCTGCTACTAAATCTATTATTAACAAGCGTATCAATTATGGATTTAATAGCATGGTATTACTATTTTTACTCATGGAACAACATTATGTTACATTTGTTAAGTCTAGAGTGTTCCTGCATTCTAGTAGCCCCCTGAAAATATGTTTTTTTTTATTTGCCCTGGTCTTCATAAATCATTGCTGCCCCATATATTAGTCTCATTTGGAGTTACAATTTGTTGAGCTTGGCTCAGTTGAAGGCACCAGTTTTGAAGATAAAACTAAATAAGTTTTATCTTCAAAACTGATAAAACTAAAAAAGTGATCCGTCAGCGCTAGTGTACAAGAACTTTTTCCCTATGGTATCCTGAGGAAGTGACCAGGAGTCACAAAACGCCTTGTTCACTAATGTTGATGTATGACTTTTTTAGAACCTATAATAAATAGTTTTATCATTAAAATGGGTGCCTTCGACTGAGGCTTTTTTACGTTGGTACCCACAAACTGAACTACATATACTACCGGAAGCACAGTTCCTGCTACCTGCAGCTCCTGGAGGCCAACTGAAGAGCAACCATAACCTCATCTAACTACCACTGAGTGGAGACAAGAAACAAGAAAAAGATCTCCACACGCCTCTTATTATCAGAGACTGCTGGTTGAAAAAAGGGACCCCTCTTGACTGGGTTTTACTTCTTGCTCTTTAACCAGTGACACAAATGTGAACTAGGAATATTTAGTTAGCTAAGCAGTTCGGGACTGCACATTATATAGTTGTGCATTAAATCATGCTGCCATTTTGCTTGGCACCTCAAGCATAGAGTGACGAAGTTGAGTTGCATGTTACCACAGTAAGGTACATTTGAACACTAATGAAAATTCATCTTCAAGGCTAATTAGTTCATAAACTGTTGGGTATTGCAAATTAGATTTTAGTATCAGTATTTTAATAGTTATGACATTGGTAGTTGCCATAATTTGATGCTGAATTTGAATAATTTGATGCTGAATTTGGATACTTTGTAATAAAAAGGTCATGTCTATATGTCTGTGGTCTCATTTATTCTAGGAATTAAAATGTGCACTTCAGTGAAATTTTAATATAATTCATCTGTAATGGTCATTCAATTAGGTCAGTTCATATTATTAGTAAGATAATGCACACTAGTGGAAAAATCTTACTTTAATTACAAATTGATATATATATATAAATGCATTATGAGCCATGAAGGTATTGAAAATTACCCTTCAATTTCAGTCATCAGACATCCATGATTGGAGATAAATTACTACGGTGAAATATGAAAGCAGCAGGGGATACAAATTGTAATCTGAGTTAAAGAAGGTGAAAATCCTTAGAACTCACTTTCCTGTTTCTCAGAAGTTAATTAATACATTCATCTATGAATAGCAACCCAACGCATAATGCACAAGGGCATATATCTCTGTAAAAGGAGGTCTTTTACTATGCCTGGGACATTTAAGGGTGCTTCAAAACACAAGGATGATTTTCTCTGTAGTTCTTGGCCTAGAGAAATCTTCTGTAGGTTGTAGGCAGAATATCATTCTTTATAAATATTATATTTCCCATCAGGTAATTATGCATTGCTAAACATTTAAAGCCCCCCATAGACGGGCAGACTCCCGGCCATAGTTGTAGCAGACCAACCTGCGTGCGCGCTCCTGCCGATCACATCAAGGTTGGTCTGCCGCAACTATGTGGGAGCCCACCTTGAATTATGTAGAAAAAAAGCCGGCAAGTCGGGTCGCACACGGATCCGACCTGTCGGTTTTTTTTCCCAACAACTGTGAGGCAGAACAGCTGCAGCTTGTAAACAGGGAGGGGGAGTCTCCTCCCCCTCCCTGTTAATTGGCTAGTCGGACGGGAGTCCTGTGTGTTAGTGGAAGACACAGGACTCCTGTCCGACATGTAGCAGACTGATTACAGCGTGGTGACGTCACCACGCTCTAATCAGTCTGCTAAAGGTCTGCCATAGATCGAGGTGTCTATGGCAGGCTTAAGAGAGAAGTTTTCTGCCCAGAATGAATTTAAACTTTTCTCGTTGTTACCATGCTGGTCCACAAAGCCTGATGTAGTTGTGATGCCTTAGTTAAGACTTAACTAAGTCTTTATTTGATTGGGTATGTTTAGTTAATTCTATAATTGATAGGTATGTTGTCGTGTATATATAAACGGGTAATCTTTGCTTCACAGGGAATTACTGGGAATGAAAAAGACCAATTATGTCCTCTAAACATAGTAAGTGAAATGGTAAAAGGGCCCCATGTGCTACTATCCATGACCACTCAATCTGAAACACTAAGGCATGGTTTACAGCTATCCACTAGGTAGATTGACATGGATTTTCATGTGAACAAGCCTATTGGATATATTTAGCATTTTATGGACAATGTGCATTAAAATGGAAAGTTGTTAAACAGGCCTAAAGGTTATTTCAAATTATATAATACTGAACTAATCTGTTGGAGGGAAAAATCTAGTACCTTAGGCACCCCACTTAACAAAGAGTGGAACAAGAAGAAAATAATAAAACTCATCAGATATCCAGAACTGCTATGTGCTACAGGAACATCCAACTTTCCTTGGTAGTTGAGAGCTGAAGTGAGGGGGAGGCAGTGATCAACTCACAGAAGGAGACAAAATGAGAATATATCTTTTCATTATCTATCTGGAATATCATACACTGCTGGAGAGTGGACATGCCAATGTTGAAGACAATTTGTGCAGACCTCATGCCCTCCCACCAGCTACACCTAGTATTTAGTTACTTCAATTGTGCTATTATGAAAAAACCTTTTTCATTTTTTATTTTCTTTAACATGTTCAGTAATTGTCAAATTTACTATGCTAAATGATCAATATCTGCAGCGGCAGTAAAGTACTACCAGAAGAATTGTTATGTTCCTAGTGCGAGGTATACACCTTTCAGCTGTTGCAGCATCCTTTCTAGCCAAGCTGCTTTTTGTCCTATTTATGGATTGCTTTCATCACATTTCATGGGATTTCATTTCACCTAGTTACATGTTAATTAATTAAAACACATCCTTAAATGTATTTTTCAATAGTAGCTCAGTGTGATATTAGTCTTGTCTAGTTCCCTGCAGAATGTAATCTATACTCCTTAGAGGCAAGGGTAAAATCACACTTCTTATCACTGTAGAGAACAGGGTTACTGGTGAAGGACTCAGGTCTGACTTTTTTGAATATGGTATATAGCTGCTTTTTAAGTGTTCAATAAAATACTAGGGCAGCCATTGAGTGGGTGGTATTGCTATTTATTAGTATTGTCTGCATTAGAAATCCATCAGTACAGAATTAGGAAAGATAAATGGCTCTTGTCTCAGGTAGGAATTTAGCCATTCTTGTAGCAATGTGTAAAAATTTTAATAGCAGAAAGCCAGCTCAGAGATGGTCAGTTTGGTATTGTTCCAATTTACTAAAATAACTGTGATAAATGAAGAACAGCCTTGAGGATTTTAGCCAGAGGGAAAGCTCAGATATAGTTCAAGCTGGGTATTAAATTAAAGTGTAGTCATTTTGTTACAAGACTTCAGAGACAGAATCAAATTCAGTTTGTTACCATTTAAAGAAAAGTTTTCACGTGTAAAAACAATGTAACAGGATTACACAGGTTCCCAAATCAAGTACTTTTTTTATCATTTCAAGAAAAGCTGATTTCATCCACGTTATTTGACAACCGAAATAAATGCAGCTTCACCACATTTCACATTTGCTGTGTCAAATACCTTATATACTCAAGTATAAGAAGAATTTTACCGCTGATTTTTCGTATGATTATCGATCATTCACAAATCATTGCTTAAGAATGATTAAACCTCCCTAGCACTCTTGTGAGGTCCAGGCACCATAGACTTAAATTTAAATTTTTTATGTTGTAGGCCTGTAACCTCCCAAATAGTGGTTGCCGAACTTCGGCCATGTCCGTCCGCAAACAGGCGGGTCGGACTTTAAAAAAAAGTCCGCCGACCAAACGTTTGCGGGCAGGCTCAAATTCCCCACCTCTAGGCAGGGAATTTGAATCGGAAAAAACGTATGTGACATCGGTGACGTCACATCTGGCACCTGGAATGCATAGTTCCTGGTTGTGCTAACTGGGTGTGACGTCACTGACGTCGGTCCCGGTCTTAAGTGAAAAGATTCTGCCTGTGGTGAGATCTCGCTGCTCCTGATCCACTGGAGGAAGAATAGAGAGCTCCTTCGCCGGCGAACAGGGCGGGTCGAACACCCGTACTGCTCGCT
This sequence comes from Ptychadena robeensis, assembly GCA_036250615.1. Classification (NCBI taxonomy): domain Eukaryota; kingdom Metazoa; phylum Chordata; class Amphibia; order Anura; family Ptychadenidae; genus Ptychadena; species Ptychadena robeensis. The sequence goes on along the minus strand of CM070032.1, from coordinate 99,092,767 downwards.
GGCGAGAAGGAGGGCGAACATGCATGTTCACGGCCGAACTGTCTGCCATCACTACTCCCAAACTATGTCCATACAACAGTCTAGTAGACACCTTGAATAATGTTTAAAACACACAATTATGTAAAAAAAAATACATTTAAAAAAATTAATTAAAAAAGGTATCATTTGAATGATAAAATCTCTAAAATACTTATTTTGTATTAATGATTTCAAAACAGTATGTATTTATATTTGTTTATAATAAAACATTTTATTGAATTGGATATGTGTTTTGTGTATTTTTTACTTTGAATTGTATTGGATACAGTTATCAAAAAGTGAAAGTGTGCGATCGACCGAAATGTCTTCAAAAGTCTAAAAACTCGATTGGACATTGATCGGACATGTCTGTTTTTAGGACCGATCTATCGGGAATTGAAGCTATTGGAGAGACCTTAAGATCTGCTTTTTGGATTGACCCATGTAGGCCTGATCCCACTTCTATCATTTCGGATCAGCATTGTTTAGTGTAACCGATATTTATTACGTCACTGAACGTTTGGGCACATAAATCAGCAATTAATTGGTGTTAATCATATCCCAAATATGGTTCACTTTTCGATCGATGTACAACTTTGGATCGAAGCCACAATCACTTGTCAGGGAAATTCAAGCGTCTATGGCCAGCTTAAGTCAATATATGAAAATCATGAAATTCTGCTGTAGACTTTGTGAGTTAATTGCAAAACATATAGGTATATATATGTATTGCTGGACATATAGGGAAGAATTGTGGGAACCATTATTTCCCCAGCACAGCACATAAATTAAGTTTAAAGTAAAGTTGAAACTTCTAAACAAATTCCCATTTGCTGTGTATTTCTGTGCCATAGGTGCCACCCAAGGTTTATACTCAGGTTATTCATTTTTCCAGGTTTCTTAGGTAAAATTAACCATGTCAGCTTATATTTGGATTGATTTACTCAAGTATATATGGTATCATTCTTTTTTTTTTTTGTAAACCAGCTATCTTTAGAGGGAATTGTCTAGCACACTGACACCTTAACTGTCTGGTAAAACCAGTTGATAATAAAAAAGGGCAGATATCCACTAAGATTTATCTCTCCACATGGGTGGTTTCATTTTATTAGAGCAATAAATGTATTCATGGGCATAGGCTTGTTTTACTGTAACCGGATAAAATGCATGTTAGCACATTAAGCTAGTTGATTTTTTTGGCCATTTATGGCCATTTTAGGAAAGTTTTATGTGTGTTTTATATACTGCAGTGCATGGTGAAAAAGAAGGTAATATTTACATCAAATAGATTTTCTAAACACACCAAAGCATAAAACCATGGTACAATCAGTCCCTCTTAAAAATAATGCCCATAATAATATAAGATGTAGCATTGGGAACTGCTTGTATAATAAAACAGCTCTAACTCACACAAGGTTGCTTGGCTGAAGGCAAGGTCTTTGATCCAATTAGTCTAATATTGCAGGTAAAAGCTCTGTTCTGGGAGAACCCTCTCTTAAATGATTCCAAAATTAAAAAAAACTCCTTGTAATACTTCCCCATTCTGCAACTTTTACCATTGATCTTCACTCTTTTGAAGACTGAAGGTTGCTAAACAATCAAACACTCCTGGACACTGTGGTGATAGGAAGAACCAGGAGAACTGGGGACATTTGACATACTCAGAAGCAGGAGCCAAGGAAAGTAACTGGGGTACTCTTGTCTGAAATGCCTGGTAGATGTCAGGAAAAGGAACTGAAGGCTTGGCATCTGATATTCCAAAAAGCAGGGCTGGAGAATAAAACTGGACACATGGTATCTGACATACACAGAACTAGATGTACATGCTGTGGGCCTGGCATCTGACTCACAAATATGGGTATGACATCTGACACAACCGTATTGGTCATATGGGTATGACATCTGACACAACCATATTGATCATATGGGTATATCATCTGACACAATCATATTGATCATATGGGTATGACATCTGACATAACCATAAGTAGGGTAGATGTAAATTCTCTTAATTTTACAAAAGAGAAGATAAGCAGTAGGGCAAGTATGTTTTACTCTTCATCTCTACTCTTTATCCCTACTTACAATCTTGATTTGTGAGACAAGAGAGCGTGGTTATACTCTTGTACTAACAACCGTATTGTAGTTGAGAATGTAGAAATTAGGTGTGTTGCCCTGCATTGGTAGGCTTGCTTGTGCTGGTCGCTCTCACTTGCTTCTGGGTGATCGGGGGTAGTGGAACGAAGTTCTCATTCTATCCTTGGTGTCAAGAGTATCTGAATGATCTTTGGGTTTCCCAGAAAAAAGTCACCTGTTTGTTGTTTAAATTAATTGGTAAATAAAATAGCATTGACGCATTTTGTGACGCACTTCTTTAGAATGAGTATTAAAACAAGGTGGTCTGTTACGTACAAAAAGTTATATAATAAAGGTCTGTGAAATAAATAGAATAATGCTAAAATAAATATAAATATATTAACCTCCCTAGCGGTTGAGACGAGTCCAGCTCGTCCAGTGCTGACATGCTGAAA
>CM070032.1:99078384-99090118 GCA_036250615.1 Ptychadena robeensis | reverse complement strand
AAATCAGTTGCTATCTTTTATTTAAAGTTATTTTATCGATTTTCCTTTTGATGTGCTATCCGCCACTGTTACAATAAACCTATGATACTGTTCTGAGACTTTTCATTTGTTTGTCATTGGACAAACTTACAAAATCAGTGAGGGGTCAAATAATCATTTCCTCCACTGTACATATGACATATACAAATTAACTGAATAATAAAAAATTTAATAAGAAGGCATACAAAAGAATAGTCACAGCGTTTTTGTATATATTATTTCAGCATTTCAAATGGTTACATAAAAAGCCACTGGACTGAAGACAGAAAAAAATGTAGCAGTATAGAGAACTTGAGACAGGTGGGAAGACAACACAGGAGCTGGAGCAGTACTGTCATGACCCCACACTTATATGTCTATCTTCATAGTCAACTTTAGATCTAACCACAGGATGGTGGGGGATTTGAAACTCTACTTATGTAGTCAAAGCGCTAATACTTCTTCAGAGTTAATATCTCTACTCCCATACTAAAATCTGTACAGAATAAAGCAGATTTGTCTTTCCCTCTCCTTTTCTATCACTTGCTGTTTGAGCCTCCAGCAGAGTTATGAAGGTTACAAAAAAATTGAAAAAGGTGAAATTCTACCTTGCTCTAAAGCTTAAACAGGATAGGCAGTGTTCCTATCTGTATTAGAAATGAGGTGGCTGCTGTTAAAAGTACGCTCAAGGGTCAGGATTCTTTGCATTTGCTCCTCTGACTGTTGCTTCTCATATAGAGAGCCTATAGGGCCGATTTTTATAAAACGGTCACCAGCCAGAACAGAGTTGTTACCTTCAATAACCGTTCTGGATTTATTATTCTTTACTTGCCAATGGCATGATAAAACAAAAATAAGGAAACAATTAAGGCTGGTATTCCTGGTGCTGCTTTGAACATCGAACAGCTCCTATATCGAGCCGTGTGTTCCCTGCTTAAGCGTTAGCTTCCAAACAAGTGACTTTAGAAGGTGGTGCCACACAGGAAATTATTAGGGGTCCATTCACACTATACACATTGCGTTTTTATGAACACATATGTTTTTTAACACGTGCGTTTTTACAGTACTGCATTATCTTATGGAAAACCAATGTTATTATTTACACTTCATGCACTGCATTTTTTAAAATACAGCATTTCTGCGTGCATTTTTTATAACGCCCTACTGCATGCATTCTTCATTGCTTCGCAATTGCAAAATGCAATTGATGTAATGTCAAAACGCATGCATCTTTGTATATATATGTGTAAATGCATGCCTTTAAATATCGCGTATAGCGTGAAAGGGCCCTAAAACATTTTACAATGAAGGATTAACCTCTATTAGATGAGAAGACTAGGAACACCAAGTAATGAAGTAAGGTATAGGCCTTAATATGAGTATCACACAGACTCCCTCCCTCACCGCTTCTACAATCTGATGATTGAGCTGAATGATCCAGGTGCAAGAGCTCTCACCACTGACCCTGTGTCACATGTCTCCACCAAACGTATATCCCAACACACTGCAGTTCTGCACACTAGATAAAATCTTCAATGTAGCTTTATTTAGTACAAAATTTACTCAGTCAAATACATACACAATGATGCATCCTATCACCCTCAGGGGGTCACCTCCAGCTTTTTGATGCGTTTGTCATATAGAGATCTCTATTGTGACAGACTGGTCATCTGCCACTGTGTGAATGGACCATTTGGTGGTGACCTGGAAGAAGTCCGGGATATTATTGCCCAGCAATGATAGTGTGCTGAGTGTTTTGTTTTGTGTTTTCTTAAAGGGCTAAAAGGCAGGCCAGTAAGGTTCCTAAAGGAAGGTGCCATTGTTGAATCGGTGCCAAGCCAAGAGGCTTGGCATTTTCAGGACTTGTTTTTCGTTTGGCTTATATTTACCCCTGTGAGGGTGACTTTGTGTTTTGGACTGTTTGTGTGCAAATGGGGATGAAGCGCATCAGAGAGTTGGAGGTGACCCCCTGAGGGTGATAGGATGCATCATTGTGAATGTATTTGACTGAATAATTTTTGGACTAAATAAAGCAGCATTAATTATTTTATCTAGCGTGCGGGATAAACAGCAAGTAATGGTTGGATTCTGATCTCATATAAAGCTATCTTTGGATTAACTGTGCTAATCTCACTCAGAGATAATAATCAACAAATAAATATTAAACCAAGGATTGGAGGTATGTATTTAAAAAATATATATGAATTGAACATGTCAATTGTGTAATCTATTCATATATCAAAAGTTTTCCTTGTGTTAGTATGTTGTATTGTTCTATACAGGATAACCGAAACTGCAAAAGAAAGGGGCAGTGGCTCACTAGCACGGTGCTGGGGGTACGGTTAGCACCAGGTGAAACAATATTGCTCCCAGAGGAGGTGTGCCACATAACTTTCCAACCAGAGCCTTTTTATTTTACACAAAGGCTAAAGGACTTTGCAAGTGAGCTAAAGGTATCCATACATGGCTAGATATTCCTGCACACCTGGTACGATAGACAAAAAGGGAACGATATTGAACAGAACATCAATCAAAAAAGTCATGATACATGTCGGTAAATTCAGGTTGATTGTTTACATTTATATGTTGTGTTTTGGTTCCCAGACGCCCTCTTGTGGCAAAAAAAGGTAATTAAAAAAAAAAAAAAAAGAACCAACCAGCTGTGAATCTATACACTGTGTGGCGGTACTAACGATCGATGTTTGATTTGCAAAATAATTGGCCTGCCTATGGCTACCTTAAGGACTCAAGATTCTCAAGATCCCCTGCTGCAATGCTAATGTGACAGCTGAAGCACAGTCTTTTGCATACCCTCTTATAAATGGTACAGTCCTGCATATCGCATCTCTCTGGTTATTGAGGGAGATTAATATTTGCAGCATGTCCATGGCTGCGCAAATTCAAATAGTTCAACCTTAACGAGTATACGATTGCCCTCTACCTCTGCTGTATATATATATATATCAGTTCTGTACAACAATGCCACAAAATCTGTCAGCACACCATATCTGCAAAGTTTCAGATATCAGGTGACACCAAGCCAAGTGAACTAATTGGTAATTAGCTGTGCAAAGACTTGACATGCAGATAGAAGGAAAGATCAGAGAAATAACTTGAAACAGTATTCTCCTGTAACTGGTAATGTAATGCTGAAATTAGCATGAAAATTGTAAACAGACAACACAGCTCAAGTACAACTGCTGCCGTACTTAATAGGCCCAGTTTCTGTCTGGACATAATTTTCATGCTAATTACAAAATGTGGACATCCCATTGACATTGTCTTTACTGTCCACACAGGCTGGGGGCAGGGTCATGACCATTCTCATTTGCTAAGCTAGTAGAGAAAATTCAGGTCACTAAGACATGTATAGATTGAGCAATTATGTGTGGCATGTATGGCATTTAATTGTGTACAGACGTTAAGCTTTTAGATTTCTACAATACATTTTAGATATAATCTTGTTCATTCTACTTGTTATGTAAAAATTCTACTTGGTATGTAAAAAAAACTGTTAAATGTAGAAAATGTTCACCTCCTGCTTGATTCTTTATGTGGTCAGCTGACCATGAAATGAAAATAAAGATTTTCAGCTCCTGCTTCTGGCAACATTTCCGATATTATATAGGCATGAATGACTTATTTAAACAGTAACAAATGGGATGAAACCATACATACTTATCATGTATTTGGAATATCTACTATTTCAAACAGAATCCAATCATGTTACGACATAAAATTTTTCAGTGCGACCACCATTTTTCAGTGCAGGATTCAATTAAGTCCAGCAGACTAGTAGTGTACTTGGCTCGATGTAATTTAAGTAACTGCAACACCTTTGCTAGTTTAAGATAATTGAGGATTTCTTAATCTATTGCAGGAACCTCCCTGGAGGTCTCAATATTCACACAACATGCCGCACTATGAATTTATGTGACTGTGGCCTTCCCTGTAATTACAGATCTTGGACTGCAACCCCCTGGATAGTAGTTGCCCTTCTATTTGGTGAATAATTTTTGACCATAGGATTGCCTTACCACAGCAATATTCAATTTATGGTACATTTATAGGCATTCCTAAGATTATAATCGCAGTGCAGAGATCACAGCCATGTATTTAATGGGGCTCATCCCCACATCTGCGGTCGGCAGCGATTGGGCATGGCCCACGATCTAGAACACAGGTGACTGCACTTGATTGAGGCCATAGACATGGAAGGACGCGGTTACAAAACGTGTCTCGAGCCATTGACTCTTAATGGGCATGATCAGGTGGGGTGGGGAAAGATGTCCTGTCACATCCCCCCACTTCCTGCCTGTAGGTGCCAGGGATCGCGGCAGATCGCTAGATAGTGAAGTAAAAAAAATAATGAACTTAATGAATTTGACCTAAAGACCGTTTTTGCTGGCTTCCAATTACACTATGGGCATACTTGTTTTACAAGGGTGCCCTCCCTGAGAGAAGTGCAATGCAGGCTCTGTGCCACCATCTCCCCAAGTGCTTCTTCCCTAGGCATCTTTTTCAGCCTTCAGGCAGTCATTGATGAAATAGTGCCCATGCACACAGAAATCACATCAACCCTAAAACATACAACTAAAATGTGCATTCCTTATGTAAACAATAAAATAAAAAATGTCCCTTCCAAATAAATGGGTTCCTTAAATTAATATGTACCACCCCTCTGAAAATAAGGCACCTCCAAAGATACAGAATTGTAACTGTGGACAGAGGGATCAGAGAGGGCAATCAAAATGACACAGAAGGATCAGAAGGGGTTACTAAAATGGCAACTCCCCTCCCCTCTGAGTCTCATTTGCCATTTTGATTCCCCCCTCTGAGCCCCCCTGTGTCTTTTTAAGTGATCCCCCCACCCTGATACCCCAGTGCCGTGTTCTTCTTCATGGAAAAATAAGAAATAAGGGCATCTTTGGGAGCAAATATAAATATTAGTCTTATTTTTGGGGAAACACGGTAGTGAAGGTTGTCATTTGCTGACTGGCAGCATGTTCTAGTGAAATGTTGACATGGGTACAATATTCTAATAGATGGCATTTATCTACTGGTAGCACAGCTTCCAAAGCTAGAGGCTGACAGGTGGCATTTACTAATGGTTGGTTTAGTTTACAAATTGTACTGAAGACCTATGTATTATCTTGTTACTGATACTGATGCTGCAGAAACCATGTGAATTGGGGTGATGCACTACAGAAGAAACTGTCAGGCCAGCAGCCCACTCCACCTAAGTTTTGGCAAAATCTTTATTCTAGATATGATTTCTGACCATTAAACCTGAAAAAAGCCAGCATTTTAAAAAATCTGAATTTTTGGTGGAGAACTTTAGTTATTGATACCCATTAACCTCCCTGGTGGTTCACTGAGGTGCAGATTTCTGTACCAAAAGTAATACAGTGTTTTGCCTTTTTGCCCCCATCGGCGTCACCGATAACGCCGATGGGGGTGGAAAGGCTCTGTTTGCCTGCAGCTTTGTAGAAATGCTGCAGGCACACAGAGAGCCAGCGGTTGCACCTGATTCCGGCACGGGCGCAGTTTGATTCACGATCAGACTGCGCCAGTACTTGCTTCAGGCGTAACGCTAGGGAGGTTAAACCAGCCATAGACGCTATGCTTGGCGGGCGTTTATCGAACAATCGGCCGACATCATCATGCCATAGTCAATCGTTCGAAATACACCATTTACGATTCGAAAACCAATACTTTGGATGGGGACCCTTGTCCCCATTCAAAGTACTGGCGATCGACCAGAGAAAAACGTTTGTTCTCTGGCTGATCAAAGTTTTGTGCGAGTACGAACGGTTGCTCTAGATGGGCGCATTCATTTTGCGATTGATCACCAAGCGATCACCCCGAATGCGCATGGTGATTATTCACAAAATCGGCCACAGATTGAAGTGTCTATGGCGGCTTTAGAGGTACAGAAAAAAAATATATATTTTTTTTATAAGTTTAAACTTGTTTTCTTTTCTTTTGATTTGGATTGGATAAAACATTTATAAAACATTTATCCAATCCAATCCAAAAATAAAAAACAAATGTAAAAAAATGAAAAAAAAATATCTAAGAAAAATAAAAATTTCTGTACCTTTAAATCTCCCGCCCGATGCGTGACGTCATCAGGACACGAGTGCCGATCACGGAAATAGCCAGAGACATTGGCTATTTCCGGATCGGCTCGGGTGCAGCCGGAGATAGATCCAACTAGCAGAAACGCTCAGCGGGAGTAAAAAGTAAAAAAAAAAGATTTAAAAAACGAAAAAATTCATTTTTTTTTCTATAAGACCGGGTCCCACCTCCGTGACGTCACACGTCACTCGGGGACCCGGAAGAAGCTATGTCTAGTAAGGGCAGTATTTGGGGAACTAAAGGCTGAGTTCATATGCTATGCCTGAAACACTGTTGAAGGAAATAGGCCAACTGAGACAAGAAGGTGTACTGAGCAATGTTACTGGGATCAGCTAATACTGATGTTTAGGTTCCCCGACATAAAGCTAGTAAGTAAAGCAGGGCCATGTTTTTTTTTAATCAGCAGGGAGTTTCTGTTCATTTTTCTTAGTGAATTATTTACACATTTTCACTGTTCAAAAAACAGAGTACAGGATGTGTACTCAGGGAAAACCATTACTTGATATTCATGTGATCAAGATGTATATAATGAATAATGCAAACAGCTGCCAATATAAAGGGACCACTTCCACATCAAGGAATGCATAGACCTTAGAGAGCCTTTCAAATAAAACATTTTCATTGATATCACAGCTTTGTATTAACAAAGAACACATCAGATTTATTACGCAGCAGTGACCGCTTCAGATCCGTCAATCTTCTGTTTATACAGTGAAGGTTGTCATTTGCTGACTGGCAGCGTGTTCTAGTAAAATGTTGACATGGGTACAATATTCTAATAGATGGCATTTACCTACTTGTAGCACAGCTTCCAAAGCTAGGGCTGACAGGTGGCATTTACTAACGGTTGGTTTAGTTTACAAATTGTACAACAGACCTATGTATTATCTTGTTACTGATACTGCTGCTTCGGATGACACCAGTGGCTAATGGATTATATTTATCTAACAGTGCCATTTTGTTAATCCTCTAGTTACCATTTAAAATCTACGTGTGCAGGAATTTTACAATCTAACCATACAATTTACAATCTAACCATACAATTTCTGTACAATCAACTTTTCTTCTACCAAAACCATGTAATATATCGGACCTTTTTAAACCTTCCAATCCCTATGTATTCTATCAGGGAGGACCCGGCACAACACAGTTGTTGGTAGATTAAATGGAAATTGTATGGCGTGATTTAAAGGTGTCGGGGGGAGGGGGGAGGGCTTAAGTCACCTCACCCTCAATATAATCCTAAATCTCAAAGTATATATAATTGTCAATTCATTTTTCAGGGTATTTTTTTTAGCTGACTGAGCATTACTCTCCCTCCTAACTCCTCACCCCACTTGTGGGAATAAGCGCCGCTGCCTGTTAGGGCAGCCATGATTCCAGTGAACTCGGCGACCCCTGTGAAATGTTTTTTTTTGACCCTCAAGGGTGTCTCGACCCATGGGTTGAGAAACACTACTCTAGCAGCTAAGACAGGTGGTAAAATTACAGATTTAAGAGTCATATATTGTATATTGACATTGCTTAGTCACTGCCTTGTAGTTTTTAGTAACCATGCCAGCCTGCAAGAGGTTGTGATGTTACTGAAGTTAAAGGCCCCCATACACATCTAGATTTTTCATCCAATCAACTTAATTCAATAAATGTTTTTGGTTGATTGATTGAAAATCTATGGCAGGCCACATGGTAAGATCAACCTAAAACAATTAAAATTGTGGAAAAAATGTATTGAAAAAGGATTGGACGTGCTGGTAAATTTTAATTGGTTGTATTGAAAATCATTACACTTTCAGTCGATCCCCAAAAAGTTGATCAAATATCTGTTACTACAGTTGGCAAACATACAATCAATCACAGATTTCCCTGTCCCCCAAAAATGGATCTTTTTAAGTTGATTGAACAGAAAATCTAGACGTGTATGAGGGGCTTAAGAGTTAAGAAACTTCATACAACGCATCATCAGTAGTGTACCTATGCACCTATGGCAATGAGCTGTACAGGCTCCAGCCCCAAAATATCTAAAATATAGCCTAACTAACCACAGCACATTACTTGCCTAAAAAACACTTGTTAAAATAATACCAGTAATTTTAAATTATTCATACACCAGAAAGGATTTTCACCTATATTTGTTGTGGTCACCTTCCCCCTGGATTTTCCACCCCTTATAATTAGAAATCGAAATGAATATATTTGAATTTACAGTATTTGTATTATAATAATATTGAGTGCTCCCTGATGTGGACAACCCTGATGTGGATATGACTTTGGTCTGAATTGTTCAACACCATTCACTCACCAAAAAACCTAACTGGAATAATTGCCTCAGACAGCCCCGGCATTTAAACATAACTAACAAAATATACAATATAACAATAATTAAACTGACCCTTTCAGATTAAAATGAAGGTCCCTTGAAGGAAGTTATCCAGCACCCTGTATCTGACATCTGGAATTCTAACATCCTTAACAAAGTGTGGGACTACGACGGTCCCTTCCAATTACTTTTTCCATGACCAGACCACCTTCAATGGCCTTACAACCCTGCCGCTGACATCACAAGTTTTGAAACCTGAAAACAAAGGAATTCAATTTTTATAAACCAAAGAAAAATTGATTGAGGGAGGGTGGGTGGGTAATTCATCCGAGGCACACTATCTTCCGACTGAAATATGATAAATTCTCTTCTCACACTAAACTATAGGAGGACCCCGCCTAGCAACTGACCCAACCAATCTGGTAGAGCTGAAACAAGATAACATATAAATGTAACAAGATAACATAACAATATTACTGAGAATGTTTATAAGATTTGCTAACCCTTAGTATGCCAGCTCCTTCTAACCCAGTCATGTAGTCCCTCCTCCTAGGTCTCTGTCTTTTGGCTCCAGGCCTGTTTTACTGGAATGCTGAAAACTTCTATCAGTATGTTCCTTTTAAAATGTAAAAGGGTATAGCTAAACCATAATTAGTGAAGATGAAGAGTTGTAGCTGATTAGAAGTAGTGGAAAACAATTGCAATTGGAGAAGTTACTACAGCGTCGGACACAAGCACTTACATCAAGTGGAGGAGCAGCATTGAGAAGTGGTGGTTTAGGCCATCAGTTCTATCTAATATTTGCCCACACCCTAAAGCTTGACCAGCTCTGGCTCATGTGCTTGTTGCAATCCATCCTGCGCCATTGTTTCAAATCTCTGTTCTGATGGGAGTCCTAAGAAATTTCTTCCTACGTAATTATACATATAACTGTGTACATCATAGCACCAGTTTATATAAGATTTTATGGCAGAGGCCTGCTGCCTTATTTGTAGAAATGTCATTCTCCTTCTGACCTTTCATCTGGGTGGTAAAAGAAAACCAGAAGAAACCATTAGGAGGTTAGTGTTTTTCCAACACAAAGCGAGACATGCAAGAAGGAAAATACAGCTCAACTATTACACAAATGTGAACAATCCAACTGTATAGCTTGCATTTAGGTATAACAATCATGTGGACCAAAACTCCTGTATTCTACAGCTATAAAGATCTAATTTGGGAAGGTTCATAAACCTTCCTGTGAAATGTCCTTTTTATAAGTATCATCGCTTTTCCTAAATACTTTCTGTCTATGATTACCAACAAACATCACACCTACATCTGTAGTGTTTAAACAGTTGCTATAGTTAATAATAATAGTACTATTAATTATTATAAATTATTACTTAAAAACCTGTAAAAGGTAACCCTAAATCTTCTGGTCCACCTCAGCACAGGAGTCGTAGCAACTAATGTGGATAGTGTTGAGCATCAATATTTAAATTGCCAATTATTATTACGAATATGGGCACTTCCCGAATTTGCAAAGATCTCAAATATAGTGCTATATCTTTGAAATCTCAAATATTAAAAATTCTGGATAAAGCACCATGCATTGCCCACACAAGTGATGATATTTGCAAAGTATTAGCAAAGAAATACTTCAAAATGTGTTGTCTTATGTGATTCCACTGCAATTTTGCATTCTGTCACCATAACAACACACACATTGCAATTGTATTTCAAGTGCCAAAGCTTTCAAAGTATTATGAAGGGAGATTTTGCAGTTGCAAATTTAATGTGAATATTTGGAGAATAATTCGAAGAAAAATTCGAAGATTGCCTATGTTGCTCATCACTAGTGGAGAGTGTCAGCACTCAAAAGGTGCAATGGAGATTATGATGGTCAACATTAGTATACAATGTTTTTTAATACACAAGATAAGGGGTACCCTCTACCCCTCAGTACCCACCTCTGTAATGCACAGCAAGGGAACCGCTCAGGGTGAAGTAAGCACTATCCCTTTCAAGATTCTACCCCATGGCAAGAAGTGTAAAGTGAGTGTAAAGACCAGGATCTGCCCATGGACTGGAGAAGCTGCATGAGTCACCTGCTTCCAGGCCTGGGAAACTTACCAGTTCATACCATACCTGTCAACCCTCCCGTTGTGGCCGGGAAAGTCATTTTTATGTGACTTTCCTAGCCAAATCACGATTTTGAGAAATCACAGATTTTCCCGGATAATTTAGCAGAGGGAGGGCGTTACTCTCCCTGCTAAAGCAGCAGAGAGGTAAGCCCAGCCCCTGAAGTGACAACACTTTTTGTATGTCCCCCATTTTTTTTGTTTTGTTTTTTTAACAGCTATGGTTCATACCAGTGTGTAGGAAACCACATAGCACAGAGCATTGGTGAAAGACTCAGCCACTGCAGACCCTGAGGTACTGTTCCTATACCAAGTGCATAGTGTTACCCACCAATTTCGTGGGTCCTGCATTTTGATCAGTAGGGAGCCTGTCAGTATCCTGAATTGAGAGACTGCACCTTCCTAAGCAACAGACACGCAAATAGTGTTTCTGCCCCACCACACTGCTCCTGGCTCTAATGGAATATATAGACCCACAGACCAGCCTGTACCAGTTTATTTGGACTTCTGACCTTTTGTCCCTTGGTTAGCCTTGTCTATAGACATCAATAAATACACTAAGCATATTTATAGTCTTGATTGCAAAAGCAAGTCTCTTCTAAGGATAGATTAGTCTAGACAGGACTTCTTTTCCGTTTTGGATATAGTGGGGAAAAATTTGACCCCTTAGCGTACATTTACACCATCTGCGTACATTTACACCATCTACACCAAATGTACGCTTCAAATGTACGCTTCATTGTGTCTGCAGCAGCTTGGAAAATGACGAGTGCTCCTGTATGCGAGCGCCTGCAAACTTGTGCAGGCACTCAGGGGGTGTAGACCACACCTCTGTGACAGGTCTATGGGGTGAAAGCCTGAAAACCATCAGGCGTCAAGTTGCATTTGCCAGATGGTTGCGTTAGTTGCTCGTTTACCAGGCAGTTGTATTTATTTCTATCTGTGTTGCTATTAACCTTCCTAGCACTTCTGACGGCACCATCTCGTCCTGCACTTGCTTATGCAGTATTGCAGCTGACGAGACACCTCTACCAACCTAATCTGCACATGAATGTCCCAATTTGGCATTCATGTGCAAATTGGGATATTCATGTGCAAATTGGGATATCTTCAAAGAGCACACCTGGAATATCAC
>CM070032.1:99054972-99078284 GCA_036250615.1 Ptychadena robeensis | reverse complement strand
TTTTCTTGGCTAGTTTTGCTTCAATTTCTAAAAATATGTTTGTACAATGTTAAGAAGAGTATAAATGGTATTAAATAATAGATCATGGAAAACATCTTCTCCTGAATGAGTCACTTCATCTCTTTAAATTCTGGTTACACTTATTAAATCAAGCAGAATCCTCTTTTACTACCCGCTGTTTGAGAATCAATAAACATACTATTTCAGAGCAGAAACTCTCTTATCACATACTGTACAGCAAAAAAGGAAAATGTGTGGGAAGCTCATGTATATGTATGATTATATTAAAGGATTTCATATGTGATGATATTACAGTTGGCTGTTCAGTAAAGGCCAGAAGGGGGTTAACAACGGCATAGCTATGCACTAATTGAAAGGTATTTTAAAAAATGCACGATTTCATAGTTTGTATAACGATTTAACCTCCTGAGCGTTTGCCACGTGGCACGGTTTTTTCAAAACCGTGCCACGGGCAATCGCGGCGGAGCACAATATGCTCCGCTGTGATTTCCTGCTCAGCTGGAGGACCTACACATAAGCCGGCGTCACTGGAGACACCGGACTTATGCTGAAGAAAGGCGACGCCCCTCCAGTTTGACGGAGGTCTATGGCGCCGCCTTCCCCCGCCCCCTTCGCGTCACCGGTGACGCGATCGGGGGCGGACCCGACCGCCGTCAGAAGACGGCGAAACCTCGGGCGCTCCTCCGGTTAACTGGGGCTGAATTTCATGATGCATGAAACTCAGCCTGAGTTAACTCGGGGAGAACGCTCAGAAAGTTAAGAAGAGTATATATGCTTATCTGTCTTGAGTGTCTTCCTCTTGAATACCATTTAGTTGACAATGAATGATCTCTAAAGGTCTGCCGAAAGACCAAAGGTGCCCATAAATTCAGCGACGGGCGCTTAACAGATGACCCTTTCGAGTACCTCGTGTTGACGGGAATCAAGGAATTGGTTAATCTTGCTCAAAGACAGGGGTGGTCGCATTAGATGGCCGCTAGATAGAAGGCATGACGTCAATGCTTGAAAAGGCCATCTAAAAGCAGTTCTCATCAGGTGTATGGACACCGCAACACTTCTGTTGACTTCTCACTATGGTGCCCTTCCACTGCACTACAAGGCATAGCTTTAGCAACTTTACTTTTCAAGTTGAGCTCTAGTTACAAAAATATATGTTGGTGTTGTTTTAGCTGCCAACAGCTTTGCATTTTTGCCTACCCAATGTGGACATTTATTGATGTTTTTTTCTGCTGCAATAAATGTTGTAGCATCAGCCTAATGAATTTACCACTCCTCTATCACTTCCATCAGTATGTTCCTTTTCAATACATAAACGTACATGCCGTATTTAGATTAATTCTATGATACTTTATATGTAATTTTTAAATTAATACAACCCAGCTTTATCTGATGTTGTATCATAAAAGTCTGGATTTCAACTTTGAAGACTGAGCAGTTAATTAGACCTTTCTTATCGGCTTATGATATTTAGCAAATATTGTCCCACCGTGATGCTAATTTGAGGATGCTATGCTGTACAGAATACTAATGACATGATAATAATGTGCAGGGAAAACCAAAACCACAAAAACAAATCATGATCAACATACTAAGAAAAGACTTAATTTTTTTAAGGCTGCTGGCAAATGATTTTGTAGTTTTCTTTCTAATTGACCCACTAATAAGATCTTACAAGACATGAAAGCGGACCTACCACCAAATTCAAGTTTGCATTAATGTCACTGGAAGTGGCAATAATAGGGAGGATGGCATAAAGGAAAACAAAAAAAAACTTTCTTGTAATGAGTAATTTAGGAAGTTCCCTTGCAGCCAGTCCTCTCTCCTTGGCTTTTATGACATGCACCGCCACGGACCGGAAAAGACCAAACATCCCTGAGCGCAATGATAGCCGAGAAAGTTCCTAATTTCTCCTCTGAGTTGAAATATACACAGACAAATTTTCCCATAGTAAACTGCCACAAATAAAGATGGAATTTCTCATATGTTTTCAGGGAGTATATTTTTTTAGGATTGTGGAGCGCTACGCCACCAGTATATATCCACTTAAAAAAGTGAGTTGAATGTGCTACTTATATTAAATAATGAGTTAAGCAGAAGTAAAGAAATTCTGACTAGAGGAGTAAAGCTTCAATATGCAAACCAGGAGACTAAGACAAGTACTGACAGATTGTTCAGAATATTGATTTCTCAAATGACAGAAAAGGCTGGTAGCTGAGTCGACCAACCTGTGTCTGTCTGCCAGTGAAATATGTGGTCTGGAAAAATACAACAGGGTTGATATATTGGTTGACTCTTGTATTTTTTTAGCTTAATAAAGCTAAAGTTGACATCTATAAAATAGGAGATGAAATTCCACATTAAACTGTGTAAAGGTTTGCCAAGACTGGGACTGGAAATTGTGGATCGCACAGCTACTAAGTCAATATATGAAGGTGAGGACATTTTTAATGAAGTCCTGATATCATTTCTTGTTTTGTTATACTGAAGTGTCATAAGATATCAAACACAGCCTTTATACCCTATGCAATCTTTATACAAATTTAAGTTTAAGGGGAGTTTACAGACTTTCCTTGACACAAGCTAATAAGTTCATCTTAAATTATCCATCTTTCTATCTATTTTTTCTTCAATCTTATCTATGCACCCACAACCATCAGTATTTGAATGAATGCCCACAAAATTTCCAATGGCCACCAATTCATTCCAATGGCCACCAAGGACAAGCCCCTAGTATTAAAGTATGGATATACAAATACTTTCACCATGCTTCTATTTTGACAATAGCTGCCAGTCAGTATGGCCATATCTTGGATTGGCTTTTATGATTTAATTATGTTATTAAAAGAGAAAAATGCTTAAGGAAATGCTCATTTGTCGTAAAATGTAAAAAAATAAATGAATAAAATATATACCGATATATACATTTCAAGATTTGTGGCCATGAGGGCATTAGTGCATTATACAACAAAGATGCCCTGTAGGGTAATAATGAAATCATTCTTAGCTTTGAGGGTAAAATACAGTATATGTAAAATGTAATGCAATAGGGCATGTCTTATTGCATTACATTTAGCTCCAGGATGTCTCTAATGGTCCATGAACAGGTACCCCGCCGGCAAGTCACAGGATGTGTCAGATGCTGTAGCTAAATATTGTTTTCAAATCCACAAATTCAGATATTAAATCACCTCAAATTTAACATATGTTCCACTTAAATCAGCTTAATATAAATCACCAAAAAATCTGCACAAAACTGTATTCCAGATGCATAAAAAAACTTGATACTAAGCACACAAAGGCACATAAATATGACAATAGCCAACAATTCTACTGGGTAATACACACTATTAGATATATTGTACAAACATTGAAGAGGGTATGCTATTTTCTATTTTATTAATAAAAAATGATTTGGGGGCCCCCAAAAGTTCAACAAGGACTTCAAGCATTGATGTTATACCATGTGAAATGCTGCCTGCTACTACAGACTTAGGGTTTGTTTGCACAGTTAAAGCAGGGTACAGACGGCTCGATATTCGAGCCGTCCGATGTACCCTGCAGCAGCGTGAAGACATCATCACGCTGCTGTCAGATATCGGCTGGCTGGGGAGAAATGGCTCTACTCTCTCCCCAGCTCAGCTAAGGCTTGGCTTGGAGACCAGCGGTCTCTAGGCAAAGCATCGGACATTGGCCGTAATTACGGTCATGTCCGATAAGGCTGTTTTCAAGCGGGATTGATTTGTCCCGCTCGAAAACAGTGGTGGGCGCAGATTATATGGCTCAGATAGATGGCCGTGAGCGTGCACGGCGCTCCAAACGGCCATCGATTTGACCCATATCTCCACGTCTGTACCCTGCTTAGCGGTGCTCATTGGATGCGGAAAAAACACGTCTGTGTCCTGCAACACCCACCATATTAACAGCAACCCGATGCGACACCACAAGTACTAAGCTAGATTGTCATTTTGCTGTCTCAGCAGTCGATCCAGACCAATTCATATGAATTATGCCAAATGTGTTTGTGCCTTATTCTCTCAAATTCGTCACACACTGAACACAGGGAAAAAGATGCACTGGTAACTAGCCCTTACTGTGCGGACTCAATTCCAGCACAGGTACCAATCTCAGACTTTGCTCCCTCTGCATACTATTGGACCCCTGTATACACTGCTTGATGGGCTTTCATTTCATTTTAAATAACATTACATTGTTTACTGCATCAGATTGATATGATCTTTCTTTTCTGATTGACGTACCTATCTGTTCTATCTTGGACGAAAATTGTCTTCTCAACAACTAAGCTATTCATATTTGTGCAGTATGATGTGACTTAAGATAAACTTATTTAGTTATTATGACAGAACATAACTTCTATGTGTATTTAGTTTAGACAACTGTAGCAATGCTTGAATTAAAATGTGTCTGCATACCAACAATCTGATCATATTAAATGCAGTTGACTGAATGTGCTCAGCTGTGTGAACCCTGTGGACTGTCTAATTATATAACATTTGAGTTTATATGATGAAACCTAATGAACGTGAGTTAAATTAGTGCATTGTAAAGTCATATACAACTATCTCTTCATTGCATTATTTTAAAAGGAATAGATGTGATCAAGAAAACAAGGAATACTATGTTACCCCAGGATATTTTGCCAACCACCCTAAGATGTGACTTATGTCACATAAGGTGTTAACTTGACAAAAGTTTTTCTATCTTATAACTGCAAAATGAAATCATTCAAAAATGCTAGAGATATATGTTTTCGTATCATGTTATTATAAAAAAGAGGTTTTGGGCGTAGTAGACTTTTGCTTTTTCGCTAAACAATGCATTTACATATCAACAATTCAAACACAAATCCCCCCAAATATCAAAAGCTTATTGAATATACCAGGTTAGCAGAGCTGTGCAAATCATTCCTTCATGCTGATGAGGCCGACAGTGCTGCTGGTTTATAGTACAGATACAGCAATTTGCTCTATCTTGTCTCCAGCTGTTTCAGGATTTTTACTGTCCTTAGGACATGGTATTGAACACATTCTTTGCAAATTGCCCAAAAATTCATAAAGATTGACAGTTCCACATTTTTGCAGTAATGAGCACTTGGCTACTAGAGGATCTGGGGCATTTGGGGGAACTCATAGCATCAAAATTCAACACTGACTTATAGAAACAATACTATCTACATTTGAATAAGTATTGATCTGTTCTGGGCTTAACATTAGGAATTGTAATTCTTTAATACTGAAAATAAATATCAGTATTGTGTGGATGACAATAGCATTAATACACACATTTCAGATTAAGGTCAATATGAAAAAGAGTAGAATCCTAGGCTTTTCCAGTAAATACTTCCTACAATGACCCCACAGGAATGTAGGCAGATTAGAGTAGAGTGAATGGTATTTATTTAGCAAATACACACATTTATAATGTTTTACTAATATACGCATGTTAAGGGAGAAAAGCATGTTAGGGGAGAAAATTGAAGAAAATTGCATGCAAATTATGAAGACCAAAAAAAGAAATATGCACATTTGATATAGGTAGGTGTTATAAATGATTTACTCCTCATTGTATATATTTTGAATAACAAATTATGATAAGGTTATGACTGTGGAGGTTGGGAATAAAGTGATAACCTGAACCTGAAGGCCAAGCTTTGAAATAATATCACTGGAAGCCTTAAGCTAATACTTAGCTCCAATCTAGATAGGTTGATTATAGATATTAGACAATAGTGCTAAACGTTAACATAGAAAAGTAATGCAAAGCATACACAGCTCACATGCACAATTGTGTTCCAATGTATAAAAAAATTGAGCCGTTAATTTTTTTTTTGCAGGCGGGATCGATTGCGGGAATGGACATGTCCATAAATCCCAGTCGATCTGACAAGCAGCAGGGTGAGCCGAACCCACCCCACACAGCCTGTGATCGGCTCCTGGCATGGGAAAAGAGACGGAGCCTAGAACGGCTGTGTACACAACACAGGCAAGGCCTCCCCTCGTCTGCCTGTCAGAAGCTGCCCTCCCAGTAGGAAAATATGTCACCACGCTGCAATCTATTGCAGATCATATGCACATGTATCGACACGTGTGAGCCCGGCTTTAGTATTCATTGCTTTGCATTTTGTTGCTTGAAGTGGAAGCCCATGTGTAGAAGGCCTTATGGAAGTATTGTTTAACTCTAGTTATGAAGGCCTTACACATTAAGTGCATCTCTAACAGACAAAGGTACACTAAGTAAGGTGTTATATATGGTATACACCCTGTCCTGCAAGTGGCAATTGAGGATTGGAGGTGGGAAACCCTGCCTTGGAGCAACTCTAAGACTAGAATTACACTAGGCAGCCCCAGAAACGATGGATGACGTTTGGGCACTGTTTTGAGAGGGTTAAGGATGTGTATTCTCCATGAGTTTTTTTACACTGTCAATCGTGACTGTGGAGACAGGCGAACATGGGACAATGGGAGCAGTGTGAGCGTGTTAAAAAAATGCACCCCAGCCGCTCCCAGATCGTCCTAGTGGAGCCGCAACCTCAAGTTGGCTTGGCCTACCGCTAAGATTATTTATAATATCCACAACATTCTACAGCAAGAATTAATAAGATGGAGGAAAGGGAACACCTTGTCTTGTTTCTCTCATGAGACTTGGGCTGTTTGTGCTGTTGACTGTTGAAAACATTGCGGGGTCTACTGCAAATATCTGGAGTTTTGGAACTGGTGGCTAGCAGTGGTGCAACTATCCTGCAACCTCTGCAAGTTGGTCTGTGTATGAATCCTAGTTATGCATAGTCAAGACTTGGCTTTCTTAAGTAAATACTAAATGTAATGCATTTCTAATTTAGCTACAGGCAAGGTTAGATATGTCATCTTCTTTTCTTTAGGTTATTTTTATGAATTCATTCATGGAAAACTCTTTAGAGCAAATGTGCTTAAAGCAATAGGTTAAATTAGCCTTGCTTTTTAAAGCAGTGAAGATAAACAATAAAATCGTTAAAATAGACAGTATTTTAAAATAGCTAAATAGACAACTTTCAGAGATTAACATTTTATTATTGCTGTTAACCAAGTAGGCAGATATGATAGACACATATGAGTAAGCTCTGTAATGTATTATAGATCATTTATATATATATATATATATAGTTACATTACTTTTATTGAAAGCAATGTTGATATCTAAATTTGGCATCAACCCTTTTAAGCTGTCCATACACGGGCTGATTATTTTTTTTTTGATGGAGTAGTAAAATCGATTGTTTCATTTAATCCCTTTTCAATGAATTCCTTTTTTCTGCATTTGACTGAACAAACTGTTCGACATCAAGCAAAAATCCTTAAATACTGGCAAATTATCCTTATAGTACGTGGCTCAAGTTATTCCACATATTGTTCAACCGCAGCTCTTGACAAAACCAAAAGGGATTGTTTGGAGAGCAAATATGATAGAATGGGGTAACCCAGATATTAAAAAACACACATACCAGTAAAAATGCTTACGGACAAGTTTCCATTTGGTGTGATTTCATATTTAAGACTAGTAGCATGGCCAAAACAAAAAACTAGCAACAACATGCCCACTGCATTTTTTGTTCCACAATGAGGCATGTGCTTAATTATTACTACAATATTCCCTGTGGCTTTTATGAGGCCTCAAGTTTTGACTTTATTCTTTCTGATATTTCTGGCTAGCATTTTGCATCACATTTCTATAGTGGTTCTGCAGAGGGGCTATAAGGGATTCAGGGGGATCACTTCAGTTCAGATATCAAACCCCAATCTCTACACCTCTTC
The DNA here is from genome assembly GCA_036250615.1 of Ptychadena robeensis. Lineage (NCBI taxonomy): Eukaryota > Metazoa > Chordata > Amphibia > Anura > Ptychadenidae > Ptychadena > Ptychadena robeensis. The sequence goes on along the minus strand of CM070032.1, from coordinate 99,070,458 downwards.
ACCTTTAACCAAGCCCCCAATTGAATAAGATACACAATACACCTACCCAACTTTGGTTAGGCTTCAGGACTTAAGCAAACAAAGTATCTTACTTGAGAGCAAAGACTGATGAAACAACCAGGAACCCCTAACAAAAATCCAAAACAAAAGGGTAAAATGATGCACAGAAGAGCAGTAAAAAGAAAGAAGTAGCCAAAGGGTTAAACAGAAAAGAAGTCCAGATGCACACCATAAGTCATACAGAGGATTAGTCTAACATATTGAGTATTCAAGGTGTTAATCAGAACAGGAGTCCAGCAGAAGTTATAGGCAGAATAACGAGTCAATCAACAGAGTAAACAATACACAAAGTAAGACATCTAACAGAACAGATGAACTGATGTAAGGTACAGAGCCACAACAGGTGGTAACTAATATCTGAACACCTGCTCAATTCCTCAACATAGCCAATCCCCAACAGATCCACCAAGGATGATTCAAAACATAATCTTGTACAGGAGATGGGACTGCACCATGCAAAACCCACTAATGGGTGGAAACAAAAGCGACTCTGTCCTCTCCATTGGTCAGGCATGTATAATTGACAGTGAGGCTGGCAGCTATCACAGGAACTAACAATTATGCAATAAAAATACATACAAGACTATAATATACAGCCTTTGCTTATGGAGTGGTATAAGAAGTTGGAGGCCTTAGATTTTACAATAAATTCATAAGATTTTATATTTTGCCAAAAATACATCCATGCAAAGTACTGGTAAGGTGCTAGAGTAAAATTTTGGATTTGAAATGTTTCAGTAATATTATAACATTCACAAAAAAATGCCAATTTTCAGAATCAACACCACAATATATTTTTAAGTTGCAATTTCGGGTCAATTCTTGATGAAAAGTCGAATGGCCCCAGCGAAATTCGACTATGTGAAATATGTTAAGATTTCCACCTAAAAATCGGCATTACAAATTTTTGGACCATCCCTATTGCATAGTGTAGGTACCAAAGAACCAACTAACTAATATTCTTACCAAAGAATTACAAAGGCAGCTCCTTTATTTCTTCCATTATGGACAAATGTGTGCTTTACTGTATTTTTTTTAAGAGAGTGTTTAATAAAAAGAAAAGCTTTTGGTCTTTTAATATGACAGGTAGGAAACAGCAAAAATAAATAGACATCTTGAAAAGGGGAATGTCTAATCAAATTCTAAACTTGAGAAGTAGTTAGGTAGCAATTTATAGGTAATATTTTATGTTTAATAGTTATACCTAGCATCTTTTTAAATTCTTTTCAGTAAACCTACAGAATGTTCTTTTTCTTCTGAGAAAACAGATACCAAAATAATTATCAGGAATTAATCGTCCCTTCATTGACACATAACACAATAAAAACTTGACAATTACTTTTGCTACTCCATTCAAATCAAAAGATGAAAGTCAGTTGTAAAGTAATATTCTAAAATATTCAGATACACAAATGTGTTCCCATAGAGTGGTCTTAGGTAGGTTAATAAGCATCTAAGATCATATAGTTTAGACAGCTTAATTGGAAGTGAAAAGATTTGAATGCTGAAAGCTTTTCTTTGTTTGACATTTTATGACATTTCAGGCAGTTGTGTCTAAATGTTGGACATTATTAAATTTTTTTAAAACTTTACAATTAGAGTAACCTATTGGATCTACAAGGACAAGGCTACAAAAGCAACCAAGTAGCGTTCAAATTGTGGCAGAGGGGTGCCTTTAAGCATTCCAGTCATGTTAAATTATCCATTTTACTTCAGAATCAGAGCTGTTGCAAGACAAAAGTTTGCCCAGGGCACAGATTTCATTAAAGTCCCTTCTCTGAAGATTTGTTTATGATTTAGTTACTTTATGTTCACAATGACCAAGATGGACCAAGACATTGTATTATCTTTATTTTCTGTATTTAAAATACAGTATATATGTAAAAATGCATTTGAAAGATGAACTCCAGCTTCATCCTAAATACTGCACATTTAGGATAGAGATCCCTGTCATGTTTACTCTGATTTAATTGCACACTGTGACTCATAATGGCAGTAAGAACCTTCAGCAAGTCAGACAGTCCCTAACTCATAAATGACAATGTTAAGGGCCAAACGTGCTATGCATTGGATGTGTACACAAAGGTGCATCAGAGTTGCTGTGGTTCGTGTCTGCATTGCATCAGTGTCCTAACCACATATGTATGTGCGCACACACGTGAGTGTATCCATTAAATAATCATTGGATGCATTATAAATGTATCCTTTGCTTTTTGGACATGTTCTTGGTGTGTTTGTTCATTATGCATTTGTGCACATAGGTATGGGGGCACACATTAACTACACACACATATATTGCACATGACCCCCTCGGTGAGGGCTACAATGAAGGCAGAGATCATCAGATCAGATCATCTGCATTTACCATGGGCAGGAGTTTCACACCTATGATCTAGAGTTTTTCTATCTAGTCTTGCTGTCTCTCACTTGCCACTTTTATTCATTGGATTTCAGAGGGTCATAGAGGTTCTGTATCACGTGGACATCACTATTACATCTTTTTTTCATTAAGCTTTGCACGACACCCTGTCGACCCAGTACAGTGAGAATGTAATTGGTTTATAACAGGGGAGAAAGGCAAAACATGAGCAAGAAAAGTAAACATTTTCCAGCTAGGAAACCACATCATGACAACATTATTGAAAATATACCAATTTATGTTATTTAACATAAGAATACTGGAGGGAAAATTTTTGCATTAGTTAACCCCTTACTTTCAGACCGATACATTAATCATTTTCAAATAAAATGATATATTTCTTAACATAAATAATCCTTCCTTTATTCCCTCAAGCAGAAGTTTCACTGAAAAGAATGTAGCTTTAATTTTACATTTCTCTAATGTAAATAATAATAATTTCATATTGGGTTTCAATAGAGGATGGAGCTGTGGGCTACATTCTTAGCAGGTTTCTACAAAGCATACGCTATAAGTGTGCAGTTTGCAAGTTTCAGACAATTTCTTTTAAATTAATAATTGGCAGAGTGTATTTTTATATTCAATTAGTGAGTATTTCATTTGCAAAGTGGTATTCCTAAATTATAACAAATGGTCTAAATGACAATCCATTTCACTGTTTTAATAATCCCACCAAACAGGAATTTCATTGGAATCTGAAGGATAATTCACAAGACTAAAGTCCACTTTCTCTGCTGCTGGGTAACGCTCTACTGAAATTTTTTTGGGGTTTGATAGTTGTTTTGTTTCAATATGCTGGATTTGATGCAGATCCTGACTAACATAAATCACAAAACTAAAATCACATCCTTTTTTTTATTACCTGATCATATGCCAAGACAGCTTTCTTGTCTTGTACCACTGTCTGCATAAATAAAATCCCCATACATCTTACAGATTCCGCCTAAAATTCATATAGCTTTGTAAATAACGCTTTTATAGCCAAGTTCATAGATGATTCTCTTTACAGAACTGCACTAGGAGGATCAATGAAAACATTTTACATGAGACACAGGTTTAGTAATAATCCCCTTATCCTCGCCTAAATGATCTACATCCGCACAATAATTTAACACTAAAATTATGATGTAATGTCTCTACAAACATAATAAAGAAATGCTGTAAAAACAGTTATTTGAAAAGGACACAGTAATAATCTGTATACATTCAGTTAACATCAAAAACAGTTAAAAAGGATCTAGAATATTTACAGCCATCAGTTTCTTTTGAAGTAACCGCTTTGTACTAATCCAGTTGATGTTTGAGTACGTTAAGTTTTATGACACTCATATAAATACGTGACATGAAATATTATGTTTTATAGAGAAATACTGCAACAGACAGATAAACCAGCCATTCTCCATGTACAATATTCCTTTTCATTATGAAGGTCTATAGTATAATGCTTATACACATGACACCAAAAGTTTACTTTTATTATATTAAATCCCATCCTAGATGCAACATGACATGCATAGGATAATTATATGGTTGCTCAGCACCTCAGCATGATGACAATATCATTGTAAAGAATGTTCACCTTTATAAGTGTTCCTATTTATAAGGATGCTTTCATTTAAACCTAGAGGGGGGCTTAGCTTATAAAGATACAGATGTCAGAGGTGAAGGATTTGCTCCCTGTTGATTTTGAGAGCCATGCTATAAGACTTTGCCAGCTTTAGGATCTCTGGAAGACTGCTTACCAATTAATTTGCAATCTTTCTATTACTAGTCAGATTTCTTATGTCACTTCTACTTATGGTATATAGATGCCCAGGTGATATCTGTCTTTAGTTTTGGAAGCTGCAACATCAATGGAATATGTGACTATATCAAATCACCATGACAAATTCTGTGCTGCTGGCAATATCATCTTTTAGTTTACCTTTATTTGGTTTATTTCTTCCCTCCATATAGCCCCCTTTATACTCTGCGATTAACTAAAAATAGCATGCATTTTATGCTATTGGTGTAGAGAAAGAGAATGGGTAATAAGTTCTAGAAGTTTTGAAGGAAAACAGGAAGAGAGAGGGTTTGCCTAATTGGGCATAGGCCAGAGGATCCATGGGATCCCAACATGGTCAGTTAGGAATTGGTTAACTTGGAAGACAGCCAAGGAGAATGTTCCCTTACATTAAATCAATTATATTATACTGTTTGATTGTAAATGTTTTTTGGTATATAAAATGGATGAAAATTTTAAATGCTATGGAAAATGACTACCAATCTCTGTGTATGGTGTCTTATATAAAGTAACTGATTGTTTAGGGAAGGTTGAGTCATGGCCTGAGAGACTTGAAGTATGTCTAGAGCTACCTCTGAACTTCCCAAGTCAAGTAAAGACAATGACAAAAAAGACAGTTTCAAAGATTTAAGGAATACCTAGAAGTTATGGGGCCCCATAACTACATTTTTAAGTTTCCCCTGTTCTACTTGTTTAAACCCCCATAGTCGAGTATCCATCTGTAGAAATGAGGTTTGTGTTCATTGATATTGTGGGTTTGCAGTTCATTTCCTGAATTCAGAAAGTGCAACACATAGCAAATCAGATATGAAAGCCAATCATTTTAAAAATGGACAACCCAGTCCTTTAAGAACCAGTGAAGTCAGAGCCGCCATAGTACCAGTGTATTGGAGCTGACAATTCGGGAGAACATTTTTCATGTATTCCTTAATTGACATTTTGGCCAACATACCATGCCGTTTGTACTGCAAGCAAGATATTCCCAAAACTATTTCCAAATTGAACTGGAGTAGATCTGCTTGTTCCTTCGCATCATCGTCAGCGCACTGACTGTCTTAGCTGCTCTGACAACACCAGTGGAAAATAGTAGGAAAAGCTATGCTCATGTTTCTGATGGATAGAAACAACTTTTCAGCAGTAAATGTCCTTCCATCCAGCAAGATATTTTAAATTTTGAAGGTTCATGCAGAACTTCTGTAGTGATGTGAGCTGTGCTGCAGGTGCCACCCTCAGATTGATATATACTGAGTGATTTACTTTGCTTTAATTACAGTTCCTAAAGAGAATATAAAAAAGATGCAGCTGAACAGTTCATGACATGTTGAACAATTTAGGAATATCTGGATATGCTGAGTAACTTTCAAAAGCTGCGGTATTGTTGGGGTTTTGAGCACACTAGTGGCAATACTTTGAAAATGAAGTCCTAATCTTGGGTCCCATAGGAGTTTCATATCTAAAACACAGGGTGTGCTGCCACAGCAGCATTTAATTGCTGTTTCTTGTCTGTTCAGGGGTAGAGACCTGTTGCAAATCATGCTTACATTCTTTGATATGTCTTGGTGGATTAGATTCGTGGTTGAAGCATAGGCATTCAAAGTTGGTCATTATGGAATTCAGTTGGGACCCGACTTCTTTCAGAAACTAGGCATGCTGTACATACCGCCATTGGTCAGAAGCGTTAGCCCCATGTGTGTTCCTAAGGTCTACTATGCCATCCTGAGTAATGAATTTGGAACAGGTAAAATTACCATTAGAACCTCACACAGAGGGGCTGGTCCCAGTTGTAGTTCAGAAGGTCCTTAATGGACAGTGTGTGTCATAGTTGTGTGGTCAGGACACAATGTTCCTTGGCTATTCAGACCGCATGTGCCAGATGTCTTCCAGCTATACCATACTCTAAAGGGACCCATACTTTGTCCTTGTGAGCCAGTGGATTACTCTCAATGACACTGCTGCACAGTAATACAGTTTAAGGTCTGGGTCCAGACTATCTGCATATTAAGGTCCCTTGTGAATGGAAATGGCTTTTAGTCATTATTAGTGATGGCCGAACTTCAGCCGCTTCCGTCCGCGAACGGGCAGAGCGGACTTTTAAAATTCCTCTAGGCGGGGAATTTGAATCTGATAACCCGAATGTGACGTGCACATCCGGCACCTGGAACGCATAGTTCCTGGTTGTGCTAACCGGATGTGACGTCACTGACGTCACATCCGGGTTTACAAGCCGGTTTTTCACTGAAAGACCGGGTTCTCTACCCGGTCTTCAGTGAAAATATTCTTGCTGCAGCGGGATCTCACTGCTAATGATCCCACAGGGGGAAGAATAGAGGGCTCCTTCTCGCCGGCGAACAGGGCAGGTCGAACACCCGTACTGTCCGCCGGGGAGAAGGAGGGCGAACATGCTTGTTCGCGGCCGAACTGTCCGCCTTGCGGGCAGTTCGGCCATCACTAGTCATTATCTTCTTACACTTTAAAACACTGAAATAGTCTCATCTGTATCGTACCAAGCTTAAGTAAAACTACATTGAATTCAACCTTGTTTTCCTAAAGTTGCATTGTTACTTCAAGATCATGTAGGCTACCATGGTTGACCTGGTTTAACACTCACAGATACATTCTGAATCACTAACCTAGAATGATAACACAACCCAGGGGTTCAGATAATTACTGAACATATTAATGTTGTCAGCATGGATGCTTCAGGTGTTTGACTGAAACTATTGAAGCCAAAAAATCTGCTTTAAATTCAGGGATTCTTTAGTATTAGTTAAAAATAGACTAGTTGTCAGCACTCTTTTCTGTGTAGACAATAAGCTGCCACAGTGCAAGTACTCTCTCTGCATGCAAAGTTACCTCAACCCCAGGCAATGAAGAAATCAAATACTGAATAAAGATGCAATGTAGAAGAACACAGGTGTTTTCTGCACTTTACAAAGTAAGTGATTTAATGTGCAAATATGCTTATTTCACATCATGAGCACACTTCATGTCTTTTTTCAGCTGCCTGCGGAGATTGTAAAGTAAGCAAGTGCTGTACTGCCTATACACACAGGATCTAAGGTGTTATGCATCGCCTATAGCTGTAATTGAAAATGAACACACCAGCCTTGTATTTAAAAAGCTACAAAAATTTAAGAATCATATTCCAATGGTGAGCAACCATTAACAAAAATGTAAAAAGATTTGGAAAGTAATGCAAATGGAAACAGATGCTTAACTGAGTATTTTATTTTAGGTCTGGGAAACAGGGCAGCATTCGTGATTCAGAGGCAGAATTATGCTAATGTGTAACGCCATATCTTAGAACTGTGCAGAAAAGAGAAGAGTAACATAAAGCATAATTATAGCCTACGGTGCTGAAGAAGAGTGATAAGAGAAGACTTGGAAGGAAATAATGGGGAATATAGGCATAAAATGATACATTTCTTGCATTGGGTCATTACACAAGGTTTTGATGTAGATACTGTTGACAAAGTTAACTGAAGATTTTTTCATGCTATAATTTAATATTTGCTGACCTCCTTTTTTATACAAAAGGAAAAATTATACTGTTCTACTTTAAAACTCCCAATTCGTTTTAGAAGCTGTCCCAGATACAAAAGCACGTCATTCAACAGCTTACGCAAAATTGTTACAGTTTAATAAATAATCATTTAATTCTTATTGGGCCAGTGAAAATGCAGTATAATGGAAAACAGTGTGAAGTATCAGCTGTTAAACAACATATTTTATTGTTTTAATATGTGCGGCTTGGAAAACTGACATTAAAACAGATTATATTTACTATACTTTATAGTCAACTTTAAACGTGTTAACAGTCAGGCTGAAAATAGACATGTCCTGACTTCAACCAAAACCCTTACCAGTACCATTTTCTTAACACCTTCCATCCTATACTTGTATACTAGGATACATAGTATACTATTTTTATATTTGAAATGACATTTTTGTCCTTTATGGTATAGGATACAGAGTAGTGTAGGTCTCTAATTTTCTCAGATGAATCTACATCTAATAGAGGAAAGACTCTAGCTTGTTATACAAAAGGCAGATTAACATAAATCACACAAATGTTGTGTCTAAAATTTTGTGTTTAGTGATGTCTTGCATCCTGGTAAATAAAGGCCTCATATATACCCAGTTTGCCAACTGTATTGGAACATCTGCCTTTACACACAAACACATACAATGTAATGATATCTTGCTGGTAAACCATTGGCTTTAATAAAGAGTTTGACCATAATTTGCTGGTATAACAGCTTTAGCTCTCCTGGGAAGAATCACACTCCTAAACCACAAGGTTTCTGATAATTGGAATGTTCCACTATTGTTACAGAATTTGTTAAGTCAGACGCTAATTTTGTAAGAGAAGCAGGGTTCCCGGTCTCCATCCTAATTTATCCCATCAGGGCGCTGTGCAGGCCAATCAAGTTCCCCCACACCAAAGTCACTCTATGTTGAAAGTCCTTGGTTTGGAGTTTCAAGCATGAAATTGTCCAGAATGTTTGGTATCTGGGAGCTTTCAGATTTCTTTTTTCTCTAGAACTTAAAAGACCAAGCCGAACCCCTGACAAACAACCCCCACATCATAATTCCCCCTCCACCAATTTTTACAGTCAAAAAAGTACCTTTCTGCTGGCAAGTGCAACTTCAATAGTTTATTTCTTGTTTGCTTTTATTTCAGAGATCAATTAAAGGGTAAAATCTGGACCTTGCAAGAGAGCTATAGGGAGGTTAAACAGTGTAGAGGAAACATAGGTCATGCATCCGACATCCTTTAGGCAGTGTAATATCTGTTAGTAGCAGTAGGTTAAAGGCTCCTTGGGGACTAAGTAGCAAAGATGATAGTCTGACATTGTGTTCCAGTGTCACTGTTTTGACCTCCTCATTGACAATCTACTTCTCAACCTGTTCCATTGCCTTTAGCAAAATCTCTGTATCACCAGTACTAATCTGGTTCTAAAGTATCCCAACTAACACAAATTTCCTTCTGAATATGCAGCATTTATAGAGCTTGTCCCCACAGGTGAATTTGGCCATGATTCCATTATTTTCAATGGGGCTGTCCCCACTTGCGCAACTGCCCACGATTTGAAACACGGGCACCTGCATTTTGGTCGCGAGCCGGCCAGCCTCTAGCGGCTGCATTGACCGCTAGTGACGGCTGCTAACGCTCGTGATCTCCGCCCTGTGGCCAGCTTCGCCTTTGAGGACAAGCCCTAATTGATAAGACTAAGGTGAGGAAACCCCTGTTCATTTGAATAGGCGTAATTGATTGGGGAACAAAATTGCATAGAAACTGTAGTTGAGTACACACATACATAAAAAAATAGTAATGCTTAAACCTGCCGTTTAGCTTGCTAAAGCATTGTCTATCTAATGCAAATACAATTTTGCTAAATACTGTTTTCTCATTCTTTTCTCCTTGTTAGATATCAGAACCACTGATTTCCTTACAGTACTTGATGCCATACATAAGGTGTTTTCAATGTTACAATGCTATAAAGCAACTGAACAAGGTAGACCGCATGCAGTGTTGTTTTACTGTGCCTAAGCAAAAAGAAGCTAGGTATTATAATTATCAATTCATGATTGATTGATTTTAAAAGAAACCATATCCAAATGCATATACACACACAAACACAACAATATAAAAATCAATAATCAACAATATACTATATGTATTTGCTGGGGGGTTCCTTTCACTCAGCATTTATATCTTGTATTTGTCATGTATTTTGTTGTGCCATTGCCTTTAAGCTAGCACCTGATAACCTTTACTTAACTCTCAGAGGATTCTGGAAATCGCACAACATCTGCTATATGTTTCCTTTTGCTTCATAAGACAAGGAAGCAAACACATTTGTGTTCATTTGTTCTAGCACACATTTCATTATAAAAAAGGTTAAGTTTCTTGTCAAACAAAACAGAGATTATTATCATGTCTTAATGCAAACAATAATGATCATAGAAATTTGCTCTGCAAGAAAACTCTCTTATCCTTTTTATGACTAAAATATAAAAGCTATAAAGGCTATTTCAGGCATTGATCCCCCATATTTGAAAAAAGAGAAGTCTTGAAAATGTTCTAATTTGTTTACACATTATGTTACTAGATGCTTATTCTAGATATGATCAGTGGAGGTACTGGTAAAAGCTAAAAACTAAAGCTAGCCATACACGGGTAAATTCCCGTGCAATTGACCCCCAATCAATTACAGTGTGGTGACGTCACCACTCTGTGATTGATCAAGGATCAACTGAACTGCACCACATGGGCACATCGATTCCCGCTCAATGGGGACCTTCGGGTAGCAGAGTTCTCCCCAGCTTCCAGCATGTGAATCTGAACATGCTAGAAGCTGGGCAGAAATCCATCCATCCTCTCTCCCCGTACAAGTGAAGAGTGCTGACTCCGCCCCCTTCACTGACAGCTAAAGGCTGTGTGAAGAAGGCAGAGCCAGTTTCTTCTTCATGCAAAGTATTGGAGATTGAACAGGGTTTTCCAATATGTTGGAACCCCGTTCAATCAAATTCAAGGCACACAAAGGTAGGATTGTAAGCAGAATAGAGTACAATCAATCACCGTGACGTTGATTGATTGTACTCAAATCTTTTTACAAATCTACCCGTGCCTGCCTAGCTTAAGTTTTTAGTTTAAATACACTTGGTGTAGATATATTTCTTCCCTCAAGTAGTTCATTGAGGATCTACTTTCTTTTGAAGAGGCTAGTTGTATGTTTAGAACATGAATTACTAGAATAAATTATTAGTATTATATATATTTGTATTATAATCTGGAACAAGTAGGCATACATAAACATAGCCCAATATACATAGTCAGAAATCCTTTAAAGCACTATTTTCCCCCAAGTTGATGTAATATTTACATGGTTTGCCACCATGCCTTCTCCTTGACCTAGAAAATGTATAGTCACGATAACTACGATACTTAGAAAAAAGTAGAGCTGACATGTTCATGTTTAGTTGGGGAAGGGTGACCTTAAAGCCCCGCTCACATCTATGTGCTTACAAGTATGTGCAGAACTTCATTTGATTTTGAGATTGATTTGTGATGTAACAAAAAAAATTCTTATAATAAATATGAATTTACTATAAGTATGTGCAGAACTTTCCATTTATTAACTATGGTATCAGACACATCTATGTTTTGTATTTGTTTGCACAGACATATTATAGAAGTCCTATTGATGCCAAAAACAGCAAATGAATTTACCAGTTGTAGCATGTTTTCGCAAATGACAACTTACACATCTTTTGCCAACCTCTGCTCAGTCCTCTCATTTCAAGCTAAGGGTTCTAATAAACGTTGGGGGGGAATTAGGCCAGTCTCACTTCAAAAGACTGTCAATGGATGCATCATACCTCAAGCCTCCGTTGCTTACATGTCAATGCGAGGGACACTTGGACCGACGGATCTGGTGCTATGATGGGCTGTGTAGACAGTCCCATTGCCGTCAATGACAGGCTTGAGCATTGCATTGGAATCCCTGTGTTGAACACGGGGTTTAAGCGCAAGTGTAGTTTACCCTTTCTTAGATATTGTGCATCTACATTGTTTATTCCCATTTGTGTTTGAGATATACACTTGACCACAAAAGAAAAACTGAAGTCTTTGAAATTTTGTTGGGATACCAATTAATAAGAACATTTATATTTCCACATATGAGTTCCGTATCTATTTAGATGGCTGATTGTAGGTAGAATATTGGATGCCTCTAATCCCTTACATTGAATTTTCCCTGTGGCTGTACACTACATACAAACATATATGATTTTTGTGATAAATGTAAGATTCCAGAAAAATATCAACAACATCCCTCTTCTGTACTGTAAGATATACAAATCACATGCTGTGTTTATCTGCAGTCCTGACAAGCATAACTACTAAATTTAGCCAGATGATTATATCTAATCCTTCAATGAAAATTCACTGCAAAATTAAAATCAAATCATATGTTTGATATAGTGAGCATACCTCAAACATTATATAAATCAAGGCAAAAAAAGTCAATGGAAATTATTTGCATTGAATCTTTTATTCATGATTCTACATATAAAAGCAATGCATAAAAAGCGTAATGAGTAATCGCGACCCAGCAGCACTTTAACTTCGCACTCAATATATGAAAACAGCGCCCTCTCCATAAGGTTATTCAATTCGACTAATTGATTAAAAAATAACATGTTGTTATATGGAAGAATCCCGCAAAGACACATTTTGGTGATATATTTGACAGAAATAGGAAACCTAATATCTCCAGAGGAAGCTTACAAATGAAACTGCCTCATTTTGCAGCAGGGAAAAAAACTAATTTTCTAGGAAGTAACATGGCATTCAGTGTTTATCAGAGTGGGCTAAAGCTCAATTGTAGAGCAAAGCTTTCTGATGTAATCACAGCTGCCAAGTCTCTGTCCCCACAATGTCTTCCCTTATCAAGCAGCGAGACCAAGCACGGATTACCCAAGCTAATGATTACGCACCATATTGCCAACAGTGCATATTATCAGGTCCTATACAGCAAGGGACAAACTAGTAGTCAGAACACGGTAAAGGAGAGTATAACATTGAAATATTGCATGTATTATTAACACAAATAAGTTATTGTTGATATTTGCCCTACAGCATACAGACAGACCAACAACTGTATGGTTTAACCTAGATTTAGGAAGCTGCAGTTCTAGAGCCCAGCAAAGAAAGTCAGCCTCGCAATCTGAGAGCAGAACACTTCAGCAGAGAAACGCAAGAGTCAAATCAGATTAGGAGAGATTACTGAAACATTTTTTTATACTTGCTTGCACAGACATCTCTATGAATCTGGCATGGCTTCATATTAGTTACAGCACTCTTGAAAACAGGTCAGCACTTTTTATGTGGGGAATTCAACCATCAATTATACAACTTCAGCAGTAGAACTACATCATTCAGATGATCATATTGTAAACATTTGCAAAGCTATTGACTTGTTTTGTCTTTAGGGTAATGTAATGTTCAAAAGCAACATCCCACAGACAATCATCCACTGGTTAAACTCTTTCAATGGGGTTTAGTTTCTTGTTTATATGTGTTGAAAACTATAGGCATGAGTACATTTCCTATTTACTAAGAAAGAAGGGAACACATATCTATTGTAAGTAAACCAACAAGGTTAGAAAGAGAATTAGAAACGAATATACATGAAAGGAAATGTAATTTAGTATAATTCCGCTGACCATGCATTCATGAAAAATAACATGGACTCCATATGTATGGAAGGTGCCATCATGTATGTAGTAGTGTAAACCAAGCCATCTGCCACTGACCCTTTTCTCTCATGCTCTAGCACTTGCAGTATCTATGCCTTGGCTAGATGCCGTATTTTTGTTAGCAAATAAGATCATAAGAAACTTTTCCAGATTGGGAGACACAGGCAGTTTGTTAAACTTTGCATGAAACACATAAACATCTCTAAGCCTTGCTTTTTTGCAAATATTTGCTGGAAATTTGTGGGAAAGAGGGTACAGGAGTCCCACCAAACACACCATCACAATATGTGCAATGCATGGAGATCAACAACCATATATCACCAGTTTGTAGTGTTATCAAAAGTGACTGAGAATGTGAATTAATGTGTGTGATATTTAGATGTGTTATTCTACTAAAGATGAACACCATGACAATTACACATAGACTTTTAGTGCCCAGTTTATATTAAAAAAAAAACATGTCTGTTAATACAATTCTAAATAGGTGTTTGGTGGGACTCACAATGGAACCAAACGCTGGCAAGGTCCACTCTGGCAGTAAAGATGTGGCATAAAGGGTTGCAGCTTCGATCCATGGCCAGCTTGTAGCAAACTCAGTAAACGCAGTAATGCGTGGTGACGGCTACAGAACTGACGGGAATCCTGTGTGCTCCACTAATTGGCTTAGTGGAGAGGGAGGAGATTCCCCCTTCAAATTAACTGACTACAACAGGATCTGCCACAAAATCGGATTGGCCGTGTGATCCGACCTGCCGGCTTTTAGGTCAAAACTGCACCCTGCAATTGTGGGTAAACGACCACCATGTGTATGGCGTGGTCGATTTCCTGCAACTACTGCCGGGAATAGCAACATCTATGGCCGTCTTAAAAGGCCTACTCTTCCTCTCTGTAGATTTTTTGGCCAGAAGGTACGTACAGGGGCACAAGTGTCTTTGTGGAAGTCTGTGAAAGATTTGATCATAAATGCTTATGATAAAGTATTTGTTTGTGATACATATCAAGACATTGTGGCTTTTCTATTGCTGGTTTGATGAAGTGCATAACATTTCTGAGACCTAGACATCCTAGCAATTTCAATAAGTTAAGCAAAAAAAATTCTCTCTCTTTTATATATATTATGCGTAGGCCTATGAGTCTGTGATGAAGAGCCTATTAGCTCTGTGCATAACTGCGGTTTAAATACACATGACATCAGTCTTTTGTAGTTGGATATTTGAAATGATACAAAGCCAGTTTAAATGAATTCTTTTGAGCTACTGACTATTGAAAATGAAAAGCCAATGCCTTTGTGTAACAAGACTGCTTTGGTTAAATAAGCACTGTCCTTATTTTCTTTCTCATCTAGCAGCTTATGAGAATTCTACCATCTTGTCATGATGAAGTGAAAGTTTCCTTTTAAAAAACAGAAGTGAGGGAAAGTAAAACAATAACATGCAGTTAAAGGTTTTAGCATACCTCTACTTCATTTAAAAAAGGGAAAAAATACTATTGTTTTAACCAGCTTTATTTCTTAATAGTCAGTGAAGGAGTTTTATAGGAGTCGTGGGGGAGGGAGGGACCTCTGGCTGGGACCTATAAAGTCTTCAGCCGTGGCCCCATACCCTCAGATGGAGTTGATGGTCGGAGGGGCGGGCCAGATCTTGGGGGTGGATGGAGCTATCTCCCAGGGCCCTGCCAAGACGTGAGGAACAGCCGAAGTAGAACTGTAGCTGACATAGATCTGGAATCTGTGCAACACAAGGTGAGCTGTTCATAACTACAGCTATGGACATTTAAAAGTTTTATAGCAACATGGAGTTGGTTGAAGGATGTTGAAGTATTTAAGATAGCCTAAGGGGATTCAAATTATTGTTTTCACTCCACACCCCAACACAGAGGGATCATCACTGGAGTGATAGCATTTTTTTTTTTGTGTGTGTGGGGGGGGGGGGGGGGGGGGGGGGGGGGGGGGGGGGGG
>CM070032.1:99035276-99054078 GCA_036250615.1 Ptychadena robeensis | reverse complement strand
TTGGACAAACTTACAAAATCAGTGAGGGGTCAAATAATTATTTCCTCCACTGTATGTTACTTTGTGAATTTGTTGTTTTATGATTAATAAAACATTTTTATTTTTTCTAAAATTGATGTGGTTATGATTATGAAATAGACCAAACAAAGGAGCACCTCAGAAACCCCCATTACCAATTGATACACACGTAGTTTTACTTGTGTTTCAAACTGTTTTTTCTATAGTCAGTAGTGATGGCCGAACATCGGCCTGGACTGTCCACGAACAGGCGGGTCAGACTTTTAAAGAAGTCCGCCGTCCGCCTGTTCGCGGACACATTCAAATTCCCCGCCTCTAGGCGGAGAATTTGAATCGGAAAAACCGGATGTGACGTCAGTCCCTGGAACGCATCCTGGAACGCATAATTCCTGGGTAAGGGAGCCGGATGTGACGTCACTGACGTCACTTCCTGCTCCGAGCCGGAATTTTCACTAGAAGACCGGCTTCGTGCCCGGTCTTCTAGTGAAAAGATTCTTCCTCCGGCACGATCTCGCAGGTTCTGATCCTGCCGGAGGAAGAATATAGATCTTCTTCTCGCCGGCGAACGGGGCGGGTCGAACACCCGTACTGTCCGCCGGCGAGAGGGAGGGCGAACATGCTTGTTCGCGGCCGAACTGTCCGCCTTGCGGACAGTTCGGCCATCACTAATAGTCAGTAGTGATGGCTGAACATCAGCTGTCGCTGTTCGCGAACAGGCGAATCGAACTTCTGCAAATACCCGCTGCGAACGGCTAGACATACTGGTCCAGGACTGATACCTGAGCTTGAAAGAAGTCTTCAAAGAAGTATCGCACATTTAGGACTTACAGCTTCACTGGTCCATGACTAACGCCTTGGAGAAGTCCTCATGGAATTGTCCCACCAGTAAGACTTAGTGATCCACAGGTCCAGGACGCATACCTGAAGTCTTTAAAGGATTGTCCATCATCGCAGACATACTGGTCCAGGACTGATACCTGAGCTTGAAAGAAGTCTTCAAAAAAGTAACTCACAAGTAGGACTTACAGCTTCACTGGTCCATGACTAACGCCTTGGAGATGTCCTCATGGAATTGTCCCACCAGTAAGACTTAGTGATCCACAGGTCCAGGACTGATACCTGAAGTCTTAAAAGGATTGTCCATCATCTCAGACATACTGGTCCACAGATCTAGAAGTGATAGCTGGACCTGGAAGAAGTATAGAGACCTCCAGGACCTCCATCTCCAAGTCCCAACCACCAGGCCAGAGCTGAGCAGAAGCACTTGCCTGCTAGACATGTGTAGTAGTGGTGGAACTTTGTGCCCACGCTACTGTGCACACCCCACGGGTTATAGGGGGCATATTCATAATCGCAGGCATGCCCATGAACATGATATAGTCACTTGGTTAAAAAAGTTGTGGGGGGGGGCTATTGTAAAATATTTCAAGTGAAGACCTGGGGGTGTGTAGTTTTTTTTTTAATATAAAATGAAAGACAAAGGAAAATCCATCTTCTGAATTTCTGGGGCATCTATAAAGCTTCTGAAAATGGTCATGTAGTGGCATGCACTTACAGAATCAGGGCAGAGTCCTCATTTTTTGCCCATGATGCCCCTGGGCCCCAAGCAGATGTAAGGGAGGGTTCTGCCCCCAGGGAGGAGCTCAGTGTAGAAGAGTCTGATGGAGTAGGAGCAACTGGGCACACTGTCCACTCCGAGACCCATTACCCACCACAGTCTAGGCCAACGTGCGGGCAGCCGGGGAGCACAATAGCACGCATAGACTCTATAAGCATAAACATAGTCCTCCCGCCACCCACCATTGCCAGGTTCCCAGTGGGGTGGGGAGCCGCCCAGCATATCCGATTGCTAGAGGGGTTCCTGCTTGTGTCGTGCACCTGCTGGGCCACTGTATCCGTTCCCAGGACTTGCAAGTACCGGCCGCTGTTGGCCCTATTTGCCCTTGCCCTACGTGGGTGAAGTAGTGTGAACTGTGTGTGTGGGTACTAGTGATGGCCGAACATCAGCTGCCGCTGTCCGCGAACAGGCGAATCGAACTTCTGCAAATACCCGCTGCGAACATGCGAACGGCGAACCTCCATTGACTTTAATGGAGGGCGAACTTCTTAAACCTCCAGGTCATATTTGCAGCCACAATACTAATAAAAAAAGTCAAAAGGGTGCGACCACCTGGACAGTGTCATGCCAGAGGGGAACCAATGGCTAAACTTCCCCCAAAATATGGATTTTTTTAAATGCTGTTTTCTTCAGCAAATCACATCTAAATTAAAGATTTTGCCAAAAGTTACCGGACAGCACCATCTGCAGCGCATCACGGTCAGTCAGATCTCGCTACAAAGCATAATACAGCATACCCCACCCCAGAGAAGGACTTTTGTGGCTCAGTAATGATGAACTACATGTAACAGAACACCTCAGCTATAGTTACAGATCACTGGATGGAGTGTAATAGTAAAGTGGCTCAGCCATCCCTCAATCAGGAGCAGCTCTCCCTATCTATCTAGTACTGGAGACACAGGATACATGTAAAATGGCCACTGGGGGCTTCTTTTATAGAGGGGGAGGGGTCTTCCAGGAGGGAAAGGAAGTGTTATTGGCTGTACTGTACCACCTGATTATAGGGTGTGGGGTCGCACTTTGTTTCCATGTTAAGGTATAGGGGGGCGGGTAGAACACCCATAATGTTCGCCGGTATTGCGAACTGCGAACATGCTATGTTCGCCGCGAACTGTCCGCCGGGCGAACTTTTCGGCCATCACTAATAGTCAGTGAAGGAGCTAAAACCACTTTGGGTCCAAATAGCTCTGCAAACCCAAATATTTGTAGCTGTGACATAATCACATGCACAGGGAGGAGATGAGGGCTCACCCACTACAGACTACCTATAGAAAACGGCAGAGGTGGCAGATACAATACCAGTTGCCTTGTCCAAAGAGAGGGGTTCTAATGGAGGAATCTCCAGTACAAAGATAAAGTTTAGCATTTGATTACTCTACACATCTAACTGAAATACACAAAGCACCCCAATATCAATAAGTACGAATGGTAAAGCCTCTTGTATTAACCTTCTGGGCGTTGCGCACCTGGCACGGTTTTTATTAACTGTGCCACGGGCAATCACGGCAGAGCACGACATGCTGCATGCCCAGCTGGAGGATGTAAATATAAGTCCGGCGTCACTGGAGACGCCGGACTTATGCTGCAAAAAGGCGACGCCCCTCCAGCTACACGAAGGTCTATGGCGCTGCCTACCCCCGCCCCCTTCGCGTCACCCGTCACCCTAGTGAGAGCCGATGCTTTGAAGCGAACAAGAGGAGCTAATGCCCATCCAGCAGAGCCGATGCTTCAGCCATGCCTTCTCAGCTCTGCTTGTAGGCGGGGGTTTTCCTGTGTGATCCCGGCTCTCCTGAGGTAGTGAACAGAGTCACACACACTGGCAGGACTGGGCATTGTCATTATAGCATCCTATTGTGGCAGAGTCACATATACCACACAGGAAGTATAAGCTTGAATTTATATCAATATTTTCTAAAGAAAGCTTTGTGATCAGTGAAAATGGCCATCCCAGGGCTCCTCAGGTCCTCCTACCCCTTTCACCCTCCACTGACCCCTCAATATATACTTGTGAGGTGCCCCTTGTCTAATAATAAATACATATGTTTGGGACTGTGTCCTGTATAGACTATAGGGAGAATATTTGTATATATTTATATAAATGTACTTGACTACGTCAGGCTTCTGTCCGGCGGACTGGGTCAGCGCTGTGAAAACTGCCGATCCGCCGGCAGTGCACGGTAAAATTCCAGACTGAGTGGACCTTTCAAATTTATATTTGAGTAGCCCTGCTCTATGGTATGCTACTAAATGGGCTTCAATATGTATGGTGTGTTAAATAGAAACCTGACAGCCGTAAATAAGTTGTCTTTAGTCTTTTTGCTGAGGGTCTATTATAAATATTAGCGTGATGCTAACAATTCTGTTACATGTTTAATATTTAATGAATTAAATTGTAGCATTATATAATTATTCACATTTCTGCTAACCATTTTAGACATTTAGCTATTAACTGTTGTTGGTTTTTTTTCCCCGGGTCAGAAAACCTCCATTTGTCTTTGATATTAGGAGCAAATTTGTTCCAACATATCTCTCAGACTCGACTTCCTGAATTTGTACACTCCCCGCTATCCAGAAGGTAAAAGCAGCCATAACATAACCCATTTTGGGTTAAATAGACTAGAATAATGTACAGGTGTACACAGAGTAATGTCTGAAATAGTATTCCCCTCCTACCCAAACTAAGCCTGGAGTAAACATCCTTCTTGCAATAAGCTATTGCTCCTCTGCAGTCTTTCAACTGTATTCTTGGAAGAAAAAAGAGGAAATAACCTTTGGAAGGAAATGTGTATAGCTACCAGATGTACTTTGGTAATACCCCTGTTGTGAGGAGAGCATTCTGCTTAAATATACCAATTTATTCTCTTTCTTTTTACGTGTTGACTGACAGAATCAATATAGTATGTATTCCCCAAATGTCTACTTTAACCATCCCTCGTTTGGGGCATTGAGACTGAGTAAGATGTATAAAAAAAGATTGCTTAAGTTATCTACATCATTGGAAAAAATGATTTTTGAATGATCTTTTAATATCCATGATTCTACAGTTTCAAACAAATCTAATACATTACATATATAAAGGTCCATACTCACTGGGAATTAAAGTATCACCATTCGTTAACAGCCTTAAATGTTGGGGGGGGGGATTAACTAAAGGGCCCTTTTGCCACTGGTACATAATTCTGACAATTAGTAATGAGCTTGAATATTTGAATTGCAAATATATTCGGCAAATGTCAGCTACTTGATAATTCGCAAATTTCGCGAATATGGCAGTGGATATTAAATCCTTATGGGCATGCGAAAATAAATAGCACATGAGCATTTATTTTGAAGGTAATTGCGATTATAAGGCGAATATAATTGTGCATATATTTTTGCAATGAGCTCACAAATCGAATATTAGAAGAATTATTCGCAAAATATCGCGGATTATCGCGGATGCCTATGCCGCTCATCACTACTGACCATGTCCTTTTAGAAGTAGCTTCCAAGCCACCCCTGCTGTGGGCACCCCTACTATGGATTTTTATATTTTCTACTACAATGAAGCAATAAAAGACATGCCATATGCTGGAGAGAACAGTAAATAGTTTACTTATAAAAAGAAAATAAAGATCAATTATGGATGTTTTTAACTAGATTGGTAAAAATGTACATTCATTCTTAGTATAGGAGACAATTTGTCTATATTTGACCTATTTTACATTTTAAAAACAATTTGAATGTTTATCCTGCTTTTGCATTTGTTTCCTTTCTAGATAAAAAAAAATAATCTTTGATTATGGCACAAATATTAGATTGTAAGCTCTGTTGGGATACAGTTAGTGACATGAGTTCATCACTCTTAAGATGTAAAGCTCTTTAAGAAAATGTCAGTGCTATTTAAAAATGATAATACGAATACTGATTATATATATGACAGCAAATGGCAAGGGTCTGAAAAGAGCTATGAAAAATGCTGCCAGGCTGATCGACCAAATAATACATTTGAAAATGAGAAAATGCATTTTCCATTTTGTTTTGTTAATGTACAATGAAGAATATTAGTTTCCTAAGAGAAAATTGGGACTGCCATAAATGAATTTCGTCTGCTAATGCTAGTTGGCTAGCTGTCATGATGATGCTCATACACTAATTTCCTGAGTTGGTGACCCTGTAGGTAGTATGTAGAAAAGGGCTTCTGACTGACATTTCTTGACATGCAAATGTGTTTCAGGTCAGTGACTCAGAAAGAGATGAAGTTCTAAAGTCAGAAGAACAGGCAACTACATTTTTTAGAACATAATCCTTAATGAAGGCATCATCATTATAATGATTATCAATTCATCATGATATTACTTAATGTGTAATTAAGAGATGGCCAAAGAGATGCTGAAAATTGGACCTTAACATGCAAATGCATGTAAAATGTATGCAGACTGGGACTGAGCCAATCAAGTACATTTCCTGTTGCAGTTGATTGGCTCCGTTTCAAACTGCATAATTATTCAGGGATTTAAATGCAAATATAAAAATTTTGACCATCTCTGGTGTAATTAACCTCAGCATCACATAAATCCTTCTTGAGTTGTCTGGTGCAGCAGTGATTTCTTGGTGTTGCCATATTTCTTTAGCCTTAGGCTATATCTACATGATGATGATGATCTACATAACATCATGAATGTGTCAGCATGATGTTTCAGTAATTTCCAACCCACGGATTGCCCATTGTTTAATATGTGTACACCGACATGTCTATTGGCTGCCAACACATCATCGCTGGCAATGACCAGTGGCAAACCATGAATCAGAGGCCTTGCATTATGTGCAAGCTATATTGCACCTGGCCGCTTCTGCCCTGCACCTTTTTTCCTGAGTTCCTAAGAGTATATAGTTAGTTAGTTTTATCCCTCTGTTTCATTCTGAACTCATGAGACTTTGGATACAGATATCATGGCAGTTTAGCTGAGGATTACACTGACATCATAAATAACTGCAGGTTGAAATGTTTGTCTATTTATTTTTTTACACATCTTACATAGTTTGCATTTGCATTGAGGAGCCATGTACATTGCACTATTAAAATGTTCTTTTTTATGCACAGTCCACTGGGACCTTAATGACTACGGATGAGAGCTAGAGGACAGACTAATTTGTAGTCTAATTTTATCTACAAGCTGTCATCTTTGTATTCTCTATTTGCCTGCAATCTTCCTAACAGTATTTGCAATCAACTTATATTGCATGTCAGTTTGTTTATTTTATTTATATTCATGGTCAATCTTAATTACTGAAGTGATTGATTGAGCTACAACTTCCCTTACCAATTAAAGTGATTTGTGTTATGAAAATCAGCGACGACTATTTGGAAATTCAACCATTTGCAAGCTTATTAAATCTTTGTGTCAATTAACCGGCTCCACCTTTAAGAGTCTGACTGTTGAATTTATTTATGTGGCCATAAAATTTTTTTAAACAGATGTTTTATAACATAAATTTAGACATTAAATACCATGTGTCCTATGCATAACTCTAATTATATAAATCAGTCTAATTTCTATATGAGTAATGCTGGGCATAGAGGTAAGATTTGCAGGCGATTTTGCTGGAGATCAACCGTTGTTCGCGGTCGCGGTGGTATGTCGAGAAGTCGGTCGCAAATCTAATGTGCAAACTTTAAATTCGTCCATGAGTCTGCCGGGAAATAGATCTAAAAATTGCCCAGGATACCAAGTTAAGTGCACTTCAAATACCTACCGGAACAACCAAGTCCTTTTCAGGTTCTAAGCCTTATGCCCCGCATACTGACATTCACATGGCAGTTTGAGCAATAAAACAATGTCCATGCAGGCTGGGTAGGGGTATAACTTTTACTATAGGGAGTATTTACATATATAGTCACCATCACCCAAGGCAGGTTTGGGGTCCAAAGCATAGGGACTACAGTTACGAAGTGACACAATTGACATCCCTTACATTTTGTTGTGGGAAGATTTAGGAGAGAGAGGGCATTACTCTCTCTGCTAATGTCCCACCATGTACATCATCTGCACTAGCGGGGTCAAAAGTTATTTTGTAATATAAGGATTTGGCCAAGAAAGTCACATTAAAAAACGTAACTTTCTGGGCCAAAACGAGATAGCTGATATTTTTGAGCTGGTATGCTCAAAATGTATCATCTGATAATCACTTGGTTTTATTTCTTAATTTTCCTTAATACGGGCTCATGTAGATATATGTAGTTTTCTAGTGCTTGATGTGAAATTTAAGTGCACTTCAAATCCAAGTCTGCAGATCCCAATTTACTATAATAGCGCAGTGTAGATAGCTCTAACGTGGCTTGAGCTACTGATTGAGCTACTTGTCTTGCATTTTTGTGGATGAAGCAGACCATTTTCAGATACGTGCATTGATGGCAGAGCAGGTTGAATTCAAGTGTCTGAGTAGTGCTGTAGTTACATGCATAAGGTAAAAACAATGCCAAAACCCGAACCATCCCGGATCCTGAAAGGCTCTTATGATATTTTATAAAACATTTGGTGGCCTAAGGATCCTATAGGAGATAGCCTGATGTCAGTTGCTAGAAGTCTTATTCCAACACCTGGCACACTCACTTTTACCAGACAAACACCTTTGTCTGCCAATTTCTACCTTTAACCCCATTGTCTGTAAATATTTTTGCACATTGCCTTATCGCTTGATGCATCTGTATGGTAGGAAGAAGGTCAATATTTTGCTAGGAATTTAAAATGCTAGACAGTTAACAAAGCTGGAAAGTACCAAACACTTCCACATACACTGACATCTGGGCACTGAGGGTCCTCTTTGGGGGAGAATAGGGGGCTAGCTTTCCTTATAGAAGATGCTGTATATTACTTTATACCTAAGGCCTTTAATTGAACTACCACCTCTTTCTAACACCAAAAACTTGGGCATTTTTTCTTGTACTAACCAGTGACCAGAAATGTAGGGCTACTATCATTATTATATTAGCGAAATTACGCGAACTCGAATATACCAAATGCGGCTTAACACTATTAAGGAGTAAGCCAGCGATGGCAGTCTGTGTTAAACATGGTGATTTCTCAGTGGAATGTTGTCCTAGTGCATAGTTTATAAAACTTTATTCATGTCAAATTAATTCAAATAAATTTTGAGCTCTGCTCATCAAGAAAGAAAATGATAGTTTTAATTAGATTTCTGAAAAAAATGTCATCATTGCTCTGTGCAATAAAGAATCTATTATAACTCTCATTTTTAGATTGCCAATACATTTTGGTTTATTGAAAATGAATATGAGATGAATGCTCATTATTTAAAGCAGTAAGGGCTCAATCATAAACACACACAGGTTAATTAGCATGGGCTATATTATGGTAGCCCATGTATTTAAATGAGGTGTGCAACACATTGCAGTGGTCTTAGACTGAGGCTAGTTTTTAGGTGTAGACCCCACTATAGTATTTCCATATCTGCCAAATTAAAAAAACAAACAAATTTAGGAGATTTAGGAAGTAACATAACCAACAACACTTTCGGTATGCAAAATGTGGTTTTTTCGCGTTCCAAGTGCCGGAAGTGATGTTTTTGGCTGAATGACCCACCCCGCTTGTGCTGATAATGTGTGAGGTAGGACATTAGCGGGGAGAGTAACACGCTCGTCTTGCTAAATTACCACAATTTCAAGAAAAAATCCAGGATTTGGCCAGAAAAGCCACATGAATAAAATGTGATTTTCTTGGCCAAAACAGGAAGGTTGACGGGTATGAGTATTTTTCCCAATGATGTAGTAAATAGGTGCCAGTAGTACTTAAGATGCAGAAGGTGCACTGGGTACCATGAACAATGAATGACCCTGCACCACACTGTCACCACAACACGTGTGTAAATAGGACCTTAGTAGAGAAGGATAGAAAAGCTTTAGTTCAAAGCATATCTAAAGCTACAACCTTTTTGCTATTTTGGAAAGATTAGAAATAAGTTAAAACCATGGTCAATGTATTTTTGTCATCTGTATCTCCAATGGAAAAATTACTCCTAACATTTTGTGTCCAATAACAGTAAAGCTGGGCATAGACGAATGCCGACTTTTGGGCAGATCGACCATGCGTGATGCCGTTGCACCATGCACAGCCGCTAGTGTCGAGAATCTGCCGGCCACCCTTTGTGTGCCACCCATTACAAAGTAATGGGATCGGCCAGGAATTAACTGGTAAATTCCTGATCGATCTTGCCAGGTGGGCGGGAATGAGCACGGCAGTCGATCGGCCGATTAATTGGGTAGGAATGTGCCTGTCTATGCCCAACTTCAGTAAACGGATATCTTATAGGGGAAATCCCTTTTTAGGTATTCTGTACGTGCTGAGCAGGTTAAATGATGCCAGCTATCAGTTTAGTAGTAGAAAGTAGTTCTGTGGTGAAAAATCTGGAATTAAGGCAAATATTGCAAATATTGCAAACCAAAGCTGGGTCTGTAATACTTATGTATTTTTAATTATCTTGTTAACTTTTGTATATAGACAATCTAGATGTAAATGTAAAAAGACAGTATATAGTCTTTAACAAATTAATAAGCAATATGCTGACATTCTTTGAATGGTGGCATTGGCATTATAAATGGGATTCAGAGGTCAGATGAGACTCCCATAGAAATCCTTAATACACAGCATTGGAACAAGTACTTCACTGACATTTCTAACTTTCCAAGCTTGAGATTTCCTTCTAGCACCACAGCACTTATCACTTCCTCTGCTTAGCTAAGTATTGCAGCCTAACCTGAAAATCTTATTTTTATCTTCCAGTCTAAGCATCTGTAGAACTTCGGAATGTAGTTCTTTCTGCATGCGGGTTGTTCATGCCTCTTAATATATGGCTAAACTTTACCTGGACTTTTCTCAATGTATTCTTATGTATATATTATTTGATACAGTTATGTATGCTACTGTAAGTTTAAAGTTATTTTTGTATTCATAGATGCATAACAAGGTACAACACTCTACTTTTGGTAGATGCTACTGTAAAAAAGTAAAAAAAAAAGGAAAACCGGTTTCAGTAGTAGCATGCTAATCACGCTCCTCTAATCTGTAGATACATAGATTGTGTATTTCTCCTATACTTACAATTGTATGTAAAGAGCTATAAATCATTATAATATTTTTCTAGTCATCTTTAACTCCGGAGTCTTTGTCAAAGGCAAATCTGGAGGATTAGTGATCATCAAGTACATGTATTGTAGTGCTTGGAAAGCATGCTAACAGGTTTATTTTTCTGCCAGTGATATCTTTGTAACATACCCTGTTAATTAAATATCCAGCCTAGCAATGTAAATTAGAGCACTATGTGTGGACAAGTAAATCTTCATGATAAATGGCAGTAATGTAAGGAGAATAAAAATGAATGGTCAATGAATCTTTACTTGAAATTCATCAGTATGAATAGTGTTGAGCTTGAATACTGGCTATTTAGGAATTCGCAAGAATATGGGGGCCGACATTCGCAATTTCGAATATTCTAGGTATTATATACTGGCAAGCTTATGTCCATGTATTGCGATAATGTTATCGCATTGCGATAATAAATAATGTGAACCAAAAATGTGACCATCCATTTTGAATATAATCGTATTGCGATTATACTTGTAATTATATTATCGCAATGCTTGGCCATACGCGTGAATTTAATTTTTACGAATATCGAATTGAATATAAGTACAATTATTTGCGAAATATCACAAATTAGATTATTGTCTATGCCGCTCCTCACTATGAATGTTTGAATAGATCACCAGGCATTCCTTATTCAGTCCACAGGTAGACATAGATTGTTGATGGTTATGAATTGTTTTAAAGTTTACAAATGTCCTTATATAGAGTTGGTTAAACTTAAATTTATATTACAACAATTGTACAGATTGTAACGTGTATGGTGACATGAAGATCACATCTGGAATGGATATGGCAGTTTGAAACGAAACATTTGAATGGGTTTTATTTATGTCTAGCGCTTTGAGAACCAAAACACCAACATGGTTGCAGTCTTCAGAACCAAACTCATCTCACTGACTATTGCTAGGTGAGAATTCTGATATTACTTGCTGCATACTGATTCTGGATCATTTTATCAACCAGAGGATCACCATGACAGCCAGTCAATTAGTAAGGGTATCAGAAAGAAAAGCCAATCCATTTCCCCTGTGGCCTGTTTCCTTTGAATAATGTAGTTAAGTAAATGTGTTCATAACTTATTGCTGTCATAGCTCCATAACTCAAAGCGTAAAACGTCAAGCATCTCTGTGGCCTGCTGATGTGAGGGAGTTGTTTCTTCTACTACTAAGAAAGGATTAGTCATTGTAGTGCCGTAATGACAAATGGGTGATACACTAATTGATTTGTTGGTTCAGTGCTTTGTGTATGCATCTCTGAGCTGAAGCCACTCAGCTGTTCATAACAGACAGGACATAAAAGCCCACTGGGTAGCAGTTGCTGCTAAAAGAAATAATACATAAACATATATTTACATCAAAAGAAACGTCCATGCAATCCATTGCTCTAGATCTAGAAGTGCACATAAAAAGATGTTAATTACATTATGAATGTAATCTCATGTGCTAAACTGATATATCAAGTACATCTCTCCTTCTGATCTTATTGTTAAGTTGTTACTGAAATCACAACTTGAAATGTTCATTAGAGATGGTCGAAATTAATAAAATTCGATTCTACTTAAATTTCGAGTTTCCCAATCGAATTTCGTTTCGACTGCAAAATTACGACTTTTTTAGAGTCAAAATTTCTAAAGTCAAAAATTTGCAAAACGCCGAAAATTCTCATAAAGCCTAAAATTCGCATAATGTCAAAAATTCACATAACTTGCTGGAGATGTAGTGAAGGGTTGGGGTATGCTACAAAAAAGAACGTGTTGCTCTAACACAAAGAGTTTTTACATAAATTAAGTTCAAAGTCAAGTTAAAATATCAAAAGTCAAACATTTTAGGGTTCAATTTCAACATAATTTATATACAAACTTGACATGTTAGAGCCAAACTTATTGTTTTCAAATGTTTCCCTAACCCTTCTCTACAACTCAAGCAATTTTTGTGAGGATACCATTTTCAGGGGCTTTGCAATAAGCTTACAAAGTTAGCTAGCACCATGCGAAAATTTTTAATAAAATGGCGATATTCGCACGCGAAATCGCGGCACGTCAAATCAAAAGCAAAGTTCTTTTTTAAATTGAAATTAAGTTTAAGTCGAAATATCAGGC
Source organism: Ptychadena robeensis (assembly GCA_036250615.1). NCBI lineage: Eukaryota > Metazoa > Chordata > Amphibia > Anura > Ptychadenidae > Ptychadena > Ptychadena robeensis. The sequence continues at coordinate 99,041,201 of CM070032.1, read as the reverse complement.
TGATTTTTGACCCCATCAAAATTCGACTATGCAAATTTTCGGCGAAACGTCGAAATTTCTACTTAAAAATTCGCACTGCGACCATCCCTAATGTTCATCTAAAATGCAATTAACTTATCTTAGTTTTTAGACTGTCTGACATGCCCACTGAACATTATTGTGCTAAACACTAGAAAATAGACATTATTAGGCAGGGCCCAGAGGATCTGAAATATCCTGTGAATTCCATAAATATTTGATATCACTGAGCTTTCCATTTACACTGCAGCATGTGTTACATGTCTTATTTGACCATGTGCCAGTGCTGTGCAGAATTTTAATGTGTTCCATGGCGTTTATGCATTGAAACATTCAGGTACCATTTACCTGTTGCCAATTAACATGTATCCATTGACCTTAAAAGTAAAAGAGAAGGAATATGGACACTGGTCTGTAAATCACACCTGCCACACTAGTTGGTCATAATAGATGTTTTGGATGGATTAAATGGTTGGCTTCCCTGAAGTCTATACAGTTTTATTTTTCTGTTCTGTTTGACGTCAATCGTTTTAAAATCGATTCCTTTTGGAAAAAAGTAGAAGTGATCGAACATATTTTTAAATTTCAGTAGATCACATGTTTTCTTGGTATTTCAATCGATTTTATCTGATCATACTGTAGAGTATGTGAAATCGATGGGTTGTAAACTGATCACATTATATCCAGAGATACATCATTATTGCCTTAAATGTTAAACTTCCATCCACCCTGCTTGTGCTGAAAAACCACTTTTCAGCACTTTTTTAGCACAAGCAGGGTGGATGGAAGTGGGAAAATCCGTTTCCATTTCTATAGATTCCTTTTCTTTCTCTTTTAGTTGATCTCTCTCTTTACCCGCACTCTCACCCTCTTTTACTTTACCCACTTATGTCAAAAGGCACACATGGCTCTATACACGTTCATTAGTGCAGTTTCTTTCATGTGTGGTCTGTTAAAAATCCCCCTATACACAGCACATAGGTTATCATACACATGTTTGGTCTTTCACTTCACTTTTACAGGGACCTATGCCTGGCATACAAATGCCGCTCGCACCGTGGGTCAGCGGAAAAATCGGCCGCTTATCGACGTGTGCTCACATGGGGCGACAGATCCCTGTTGCCCCACAGCTCGGCCGGCCAGAGAACGGACATGTCCGATATTCTCTTGCCGATGCAAGCCCATGCCATTAGCTTCAATGAAGACCGGCGTCTTCATTGAAGCTAATGGCCGGCACACAAAGGGTGCCGGCCGACTAAAGCAGCCCCATAATGCACCAGGATGCAAACGTGATGACGTCATCACGTTTGCATTCCGGTGCATATTGGAGCATGTCTGTCGGCACCCATCGTGTTCATTAGAAACAGTAGGGCATATGTCACACCTAGCCCCAGTACAGGGGGCCACATAACATATAGTATCACATAAGTGCCCATAGCACATGCACTATGTTTACATAGTTCATGGTTTTTGTGTGGTTATACATTATCACCCCTCTTTTTCTTAGACTGACAAACTTATCTTCCTTTCCTGTCTCAGTCTTATGACTATGTAATACCATCTCACAACCAAATCCTAATGGGTTACTTTTTTGATACTCCACGTATAGGCTGTTGACCCCTTAATTTAAACATCTGTCTGGAGAGGTGTCTTGCATTGAATCCACATTCCCCGGAGATGGTGGCCACCTGAAGGTCCTTTGTCCTGGCCCTGTCGGGTTCCCACCCCTTAGGTACAGTTACCCACACCCAGAGCTTCCCCTACTGACACCTTTATAGAGGTAACTTACTGATTATTTTACTACTGATGTACCTTGGTACAATTCAAATGTTACAAATCAACTCTAAGCTGTATCTTAATCAGCCACATCGTCCAGTGTACTCCTGATGAAGCAACAAGAGGTCGCAGAACGCGTAGAGTATGAACATAGGACTAAGAATTAAAGTGTATTAGGTAACTGGATAATAAATGGGAATAAAGCTGTTTTTACAACGTACCGTCTTGATGTGATGTCGATTTTTAAGTAGTTCAAATTCGAAATTGAGCCATGTATGCCTAGCTTTAATGTATGTATACTCCTCCCCTTCCCAAGGAACAAAGGCAATATGAACAGAGGACAGTCTGGTCTGTCCAGGCTGTACTTTTGAGCAGGTGATTTAACAAGAGGAAAGGGGACTTGGGTAGAAAGTAATAAAAACCTACTCCTTACCTCCCCTCTCCAAATATCCCAGCAAAGGTGACCAGGCATAGCAGCAAAATAAAGTGAAGTAATGGAGTATGTAGTGGTAGAGTTGTATGGACTATGCATACACCCTTACTCAGGGTTGACCAATCCCAATACTTAAACTACTAAACACAGGCAAGGTTTTAGTATCTTCTGACCAGACCTTACTTTTTTAATAGTGCCAAAAGTTATGAAATGTGTGCAGATTTAACCCTTTAGAACTATTTAAAAAAGCCTACTTTGACCTTATTCTTCTTACTTTCATACAGCAAACCTTTTCTTGATAGAGGCTTTGATTGGTTTGTCCCATTTTGCAAAGATCAGTTTGGCTGTCGTGTTCATCTTCATGTTTTAATGCTTTGTGCTTTTTATGCACTACTAATTCTACTCTAACCTTATAGATTTACATACTTGATTTAGGTCACCCGCTCAAACATTAAAATCTGGTTGTAGGTAAACATGCCATTTACATTACCGACTACCGAGCTTTAAACTCAAATACCTTTTATTTATGGATATTTGTCAATAGGCAACAGTCATATCCCAACACATACAGAATAGCCATGTAAAACATCAATTAGCAGACAAACATAGTGCATGCCTAACGTTTGCTATTTCAGTGTATTTTACCAAACTTACAATAGGTCTATGGTCTGTTAATGTTCAGATGTGTAAATACAAATAGAAAACCTTATCACTACTGTTACAGTAGATGCACAACCAAAAGCCAATCTATACCAATATACTGTAAGCCTCTAGCCTCTAGCCTCTATACCTTGGGAAGCTTTCATGTAGAAGCATGCCACAATTAAATGATAGCTCTAGAAAAATTTCTTTAGCCAACACCAGAGATTAAGATTTTCTTACAGTATCACTTTTTAAACTTTCTGTATATGGATGACAAGATATAATGTGCTAATTTGAACAGGTTCATAAACTTGAATGCTGTAGGTGATTGTGAAAAAAAACATTTCAACATAAATACCCCTAATACATAATGACTTCCATTCAAGTCTTTGATTATAATGTATGCTGCTTGCTCTGCAGTTCTACTGACAGATGTTTTACACATATTGGAGAGCAGACTCCACAGGATGACACTCCAAGGAGGTGAGACTTCCAGGCTAACCTGCTTATTAAAGATCCATTGCTCATTAGTCAATGGGGTTGGGTGGGATTCCATGGAAAAAAACATATCTATTATTCTGGATATTTTTAGATTTCTGATTTTCAGATACAGTGCATGTCTTAACTACTCCATATCAGCTTGTATGTCATCATTTTCTTCACTCTTAATTCCTCAGCGTGATCACAAGTCCCCTGGAATAGCCTCTTGTCATTACTGTGCTGACATCTGTCAGAGACCTGGCATACTCTAAGTTTGTCTGGCTGCTGTTCTGTACATCTGAGGCTTATCAGAAAACATCTCATGAAGAGCTGCCCCTCCAAACCACTGATAGAAATTCCTATATCATTAGGAATACTAGCCAGGCATATTGATCTACAGTGCAAAACACTACACACTAAATTGCATGATTTATTACCAACGTGTCAGATGTTAAACACAAACATAATAACATTGAAAGCACAAAATCTTTTAAATGGGTCACTAGCTACATGGTGTATGGCAACTATGTCATTATTAAAAACAGTATATGCTATTTACTCTAAATTAACATATAAATATTCCAAAATAAAAAGTTTCATTTTATTTTTCTTGTCCAGATATTTTTTTTTGTGGTTTTGCTCTGGAATAAACTAGTTTTATAACAGACTTCCATTTTCTAACATCGTTAAATATTTAATGATATGCAAGTTTGTGGTACAGAGGCACAGCATTATGTTCTGTTTCAAATGGAAGTGGGTCTTGACAGTAAGATGTATTACACCACAATCTTAAGGTTAGCGAAAAGCAAAGATGAAATGGTTTCACTGCCATAGTCTATGGCTTTTGCTGTCACCTTTGCTCCTCTTTATTAAAATATACTTTACAGCATTTTCAATTTTTTTCCATGTGTCATACAAGATTCACTCTTGGAATAAGTAGTAACCCCCTGGATACTGGAAGAAATCACACATCTGATGCTCTCTGGTCTCCCCGGGTGATACAGTGACCTAGGAAATAAGCGTTATATCAAGCGTGACAGTCTTTTGTTCTCTGAAAATGGATCCCCCAACTATCCCTCTGTGACATATGTCCCAAAGCAATAAAGAAATACTTCTGGTTTGCAAATCATTTAACTGCAGCTTTAGACTTGGATTAATCAGCGATCTTAATACGTTGCTTCTATGACTCAGGGACAGCAGCTATCAGATGGAAACACCAGAGCATTGTTCTATCTTTTACGCCAGTTTTAACCCTAGTTGCAAATGACCAAACTGGCTGAAAAGCAAATTATCCTCTACATGCCTACAGACACACAGCAGCCTGCCATGCTGATGAAGAGAAAGAAAAGTTAACACAAGACAGAAAGACAGAGTTAGATGCTAATGTTTTAATTGCCCATAACCAGTGTCAGCATCCCTGTGCATTCATACCTTTAGAAGTCTGACCGAAGGCAGAAAAGCAGCATGGCACAGCTTCCGAATGGTCCAGTTTAGAGGCCGGGGTGCATCAATCTGATTCATGACCCTTTGTAATATTCCACTGGGGGATAAAAACCTTAAGAGATATCTAAAGAACAAAAGAGCCCTTCCGATTCAAAAATTCCATGCTCATCAACATGTCCATCCCTGCTATGTAGCAATTCCGTGCAGTTGCTGCTCCCTGGAACTTGGAAGGCTGGAAAAGTGGATTTTCTTTAGCTCCTGATCCTCCTTAAAAAAAATCAACCTCCTTTCCTTAAGCAGCAGTGCTCATGCATACCAAATGTGCTTGAATGGTTGCAATCAGCCTGCTGCTCAGGGGAGGGTTGCACTCTTTTAGAGGAGAGGGGGTAGCCTGCATAAGACGGAATCTACCTTTCTCCATCTCCTGCGTCTCTCCTGTACCCCCTCCTCTTCTCCTTCACTGTTCCCAGTTACACATGCTGTTTCTTCCACTACACACACATGCCATTTATTCTGACTGCATTAGACACGATCTGGCAAGCTCTTTATTTGTTTTCATATCTCTGCTTGTTTCACAGTGTGAAGTGGCTAAGACCCATTAAAGGGATAAAATGGGCTATGTATTGCATCTCATTAAGCCACTGAACCTCAGAGAAAATATCACAGGCATGAATCATGCTTTCCCCAGTAGATGCCTGCACATCAGTATCCATCTATTCATTCATCTGTCTATCTATCCATCTATCTACCATTAATACAAGCTGTGACTTATTCTCTTAAAATGTGTCTACTTGTCCTGTAATAATTCACACCTCACTTTAATTCTAAATTGTTGTCATTATAACATGTAATGCATGGGGCTTCCTTATTCATGTATAGGCTATATTCGAATGCATAATCTAAAATATTTCCATATGTTACTTAGTTGTCTATTTACACCTAGCTGACAGGCATATGGTTATGGTTTAAAATAACTGCCTGTCAGCACAACTAACATCAAGCAGAATCTACTTAACAGTTAACAGTAAAAGCCCATGTTTGCTCATAAGGATGACTGCATATGGGTGTTATTAAGGCGGGTCTGCTTACATGAAGACTACTCTGAGTGTCTATGTATATATATATATATATAT
>CM070032.1:99024561-99035266 GCA_036250615.1 Ptychadena robeensis | reverse complement strand
ATATATATATATATATATATATATATATTTATTTATTTTAACACAAAACACTTAAACATAGAAAAACAACTCAACAGGTACCATATGTTGGTTTACTGCAAAGAGGTCAGTATTTCAGTGCTGTTGTCAGTACAATTTTGAAGGTTTAATTGTCCTTCCATGAAGAGGTGTTTCTCTGCCCATCCTAAATGTATCGTTACACCATCATCATAGCAGTTCCCCAAAAAATGAGATAGAAGATGCTCAACAATTGACCATCATGTGTTATTTTCCCTAGCCCACCTAAAGTGTTAATGATCTTTGAAAGATAAAACCATTTACGATATTCTTCTTCTATGATGCAGGCATATCAGAATACAGAATGCAGTACATTCTAGTACTGGCCATTGCATTCAACAGTGCCATCACTGTTGAATTTGGTTGTTATTTTGTGATCATAGAAATGCCTCATAAAGCCAGGCATAGACGTCTTGATCTATGGCCAGATTGTAGCAGACTCATTACAGCATAGTGACATCACCACGCTGTGAGGAGTCGGCTACAGAACTGATGGGAATCCTGTGTGCTCCACTAACACAGTGATTCCCAGCAGATTGTAGCCAATTAACTTGGAGGGGGGGAAGAATCTTCATCCACAGTAACAGACTACAACAGGATCAGCCACAAAGAGAACCAGCAGGTTGGAGAGCAATGCGATGCGACCTGCCGGCTTCTTTGGTCGAAACTGCAAGGTGGGCTCCCCTGTAGTTGCAGGCGACCGACCTCCATGCGTTTGGCGTGAGCGTGCGCGCTGGTCGATTGCCTGCAACTACTGCCGGGATTTGCCACGTTTAGCCGGCTTAAGTCTTATGATGTTCCCGTTTTTTTTTTTTTTCTTTAAGCAAGCGGTACTATCTTTACATAGACAATAACATAAGTTTGGCTGAACAAAATAGGAAATTACTTAGTTGGGCTGGTAAGATAGTTTTTTACTGTTTGCGTCAACTTTATTGAATTATACTTCTAAAAAGGTTGCATGTGCTTTTCATGCCATGTATGTTCTTTACAACCCAAATGGGTACTCCATGAAATTGGGTACCCCATGGATACTCATGAAAGCTTTTTGAAAGGTACTCAAACCCATAGTTTAAAAAGTAGTGCATTAACAACTACTGCCTCTTCAGCCATGTCTCATTTTCATTTTTTTCTCATTCTCATTTTGTGTTTGAATTTCCACCCTTTTTATGAGGTGACTATAATAATTAAGTCAAGGAACGCGTATTAGCATAACCCAGAGACAGAGACTGCATTGTGTATACAAGTGCCTATAAAGAAAGAGGAAAAAAACACACACCTTGTCAACTTTTCTCAGGAATCATGGACTTGTGCCGTCATCTACTAGTCAACTTTTCTGTTAATGGCCTACATAAAAGCGTCTGGGTTAAAACACAATACCATGCACCACAGTGTACACCCCAGGTGCCCGACCTGTGGCCCGGGGGCCGCATGCGGACCTCTGGGCATTCTTCAGCGTCCCCCTCAGTTCTCCCCTTGCGGTCCCCGAAACCTAACTGTTAATGCATATGGTATAGGAACTCACCTGACCACTGACGAGTCTTTGCTCGGAATCTTCTTATAGCGGGAAGAGGAGGAGAGACGAGGGACTTGCTCAGGCATTGTCTGGGTCATAGATTGGCTTTCACATACGCCAATCAGCCTGCTCAGCTAAAGCGGTCGGCAGACAGGTGTGTGCCTATGCTCCCACTATTTCACCAACGAACTGGGGATGATTGTATAATATATAGTTGGGGACATAACCTTTGAATCAAAAATTTTCAATAAAAATAGCTTTTACAAGTCACAATAGATTGAAAATGTTATGTGCGGCTCTTTAGTGATGCCGAGGACTTGTGCTCCCCCATATCAACTCAGTTGCCCACCACTGGTGTACGCTGTGCAGTACAAGAATGCAGAAATATGTCAAAAATCCCAATCACAACTCAATTGTAGTATATAAGAAATAGTTGGTTACATATTCCATTTTCAAAATAATAAATTCATGCTAATTAAAGAATAATTAAATAAATAATGTAATACTTCAATGAAATAAGTAATAAAAGTAAGATGTTATTTAATGTAAAGCATTGCACTGTTCTAGTACTAATATTATTATTATCTATCTTGTATTTATTCATCTGAACAAAAAGACAGAAAGGTGTTTTTTGGTTCTCAAAGAAGGACAGTCCATCCAGTTGAAGGGCAGTTGAAAGCTATGCAGAAATAGTATGCACTGTGATATGCTGAATTTAGAAGTGAATGGGCCTTAGTCTGATTAGCTATATTTGGTTATTAAAGATCTATGTATTACCAAAGGAGAAATATTAGTAAGCATTTGGATATGATAATTGTAGCAGGTTGGTACCCAAAAATTTCGACTCCACCCTAAAAAGTAGCAGTTCAGGTGCTGACAAGTGAAATAGAGTGGGATATATTATATCAGTATCAGAACAAAATGTCTAGTGTTTGTGGTACTAATCTTGAAAGATGTGTCTAAAAAGAATAATGTATGGAATAATAAAGAGGGAAAGTGAGGAATTGGGGATGACAGGAAGGAAAAGCAGAACTGCAGGTATGGGGGGAATAAAATAGTAGTTATGATGATAGAGGAAAGAGGGCGTACACAAAGTCATCCTTGGGGCAATGTGGAATTAATTTTGTGAGAAGAGTAGAGAAATGTTTATGTGATTAGTAGTGTGGATCGCAAATATTCTAATAGCAAATATTTTTTACAAAATCGGAACTTCGAGAATTCATGAAGATCTCAAATACAGTGTTGTATCTTCGTAATCACGAATATTCCTGATTTTATACATCAGTACCCGGAACTTGTACATGAGCACATTGCGTTCGCAATATGAGTATGTTCAAGTGCCGATTTGTGCAATGAAGGTTATAATGACTGAAGATCATATATTCTCAAATTTATGAATTCTTTGTGAATATTAAGCAAAAAAAATTGCAATATTTTGCGAATATGTTGCCTATGCTGCTCATTACTATGTGATCAACTGCAAAAAGTCCTTTACCCTTAGGTAAAATTTACACTGTGCGCTCCGGCAGTGGTGCAGTAAACGACTGCTATAATGTGCAGGCCCTCACAGGTCGTCTTGATAAGGACCCCATGGAGATCCTATTGGGGGGAAAGCCCGAAAAACACCGGCCGGTGTATTTAGGGGTTTGTAGTTTTATTGCAGAACACTCAAAAACAGCAGGTAGGGGAACAAACAACCTCAAACCACAAATATACCCTCTTCCTTTTGTTACAGATCACCTGTCGTAATACTACTGCTGCAAAAACGTTAAAGCTCCTTCTCTACAGCACCCTACCATAGAAATATGTTCTATTAGCATTCCACTCCAGAAACGCCTCAAGTTTATGAAATTCTGAGAACAGGTACTTTTCAACAATACCTAAAGTAAAGCTTTAAAGAGTAAAGGACTCCTCTCACTAATTGGCTGAAAAGGGAAAAGACGCCTCTTCATCTCATCTATGCTAAATATCTACTGTTTGCACCCTGCTGGTTGTTTGGGAGAATCATATGGGGGGCACCCTTTAGACCAATAACAGAAACTGTTGCAAATTGCAAACCCTATACAACACAGAGCAGGGTGAATGTTGAGCCAAACATTTACTCTAAGTCTGGTGATGCCTCCACAGCTTAGACTGGCTGCCAACTAGAATGTTTAAACCCCCCCCCCATACACGTTTAGATTGTGGTCAGATTTTTTGGCTGCTGGGCACCCTTTGTGTGCTAGCACTAAAGGTATGTCTCCCCAGCGTTCTCAGCTCCGTCAGGTCCCGCTGCGTCTCAGGGCCTGAGGCAGCTAGGGGGAACTGGCAGACAGCATCTAGGGACCCCGGCCGATCATCTTGGCAGCTCTGTCAGATTGTGACAGAGCTGCCAACTATCACAGCCTCAGGCTATGTTTCCACTTAGGCGATTAATCGCCTGCGCTGGCAGTTAATCACCTGAGATGGTGATTTTCAATCCTATCAATGGGGACAAGCCCATTGAAAGTAGTGTAGGCGATTCTGCAGACGATTGAAAAACGACAGCTCAGGCGATTAACTGCCAGCGAAGGGGATTAATCGCCTAAGTGGGAACATAGCCTCAGGAACATAGAGGGAGGTGGTGCTGCTGCTTAGATCCCCGCAAAAGGGCAAAAGGAATGTACGGGGGGCGACGGGGCAGAGAACACAGGGATGGGGATGCTGGTCCCCCTCCAAAGTATTTAAAGTAATCTAAGAATTACGGACATGTCCATAATGGCATGCAGGAGATTCCTGATGTTCTCACCAGATAGGCCTACCCAAAATTCGGGTGAAAATCTGGCCGTATATCGAAGCATGTTTGGGGGTTTTTAGGGACAGTCTACAATATGAGAGCCATATCTATGACTTTACTGTAATGTTTACCAATATGTTAATATTAAAGTTAATAAAGACCAATGTCCCATTTAAGCTCAACAGATTTGTACAAGAGTTATATTTCTTAACTGACACTAGTTTTTCACTCTGTTGAACTGTCTTTGCAAGTGCAGTGCAATAAAGGTGAAACAGCTTCAGTGATTCTGACCCCTCCAGAGTTTTTCAGTCTGCCATGGTTAACCTGTTAGTATAAGAGTTCTCTAATGAGTCTCTGTGAGACTTGGTTATGTGGGAATCTGGACCATTGCCGAACGGGCACAATAGAAGATAAACCTAAATAGCTTGCTATCTTAATGTGTAAAAAAAACAAATGCCTATACTTTATAGTATTCCTTATTAATTAGTATACAAACTGACAGTGGTAAAGTCATTTACATGTTTTACACCTGATTTATAGTCTTAAAAAATCCCCTGAATGTACCTTGTATGCAGCTGCTGTACTGGTATAATTGCCAAGAGCCGTCCATCATTATGTCCAGCTCTGTGTCTCATGAGGTATTACCATTGATTCTCTGTTAATGATGACTGTAAACAATGTCTGCAGGCATTATTGATATGTTGTTAAAATATTGTTATATTAAACACATTTAAGCGTTGTGACAGTAAGTTTCTGTCACTAAAGCAACCCGGGATTATTTTGTCAGCCTCTGGCTGCAGTTTTGTTAGGTTGAAGGGCCTAACATTCCAAATGTAGTACCTACCTGGTTTTGGTGTTGGCTGAGACCAAGAAGTGATATGGGCCCTTAGCTGCTCTTATCAGGGAGAGGGAGATTACTGAGAGAGAAGCTGTGAGGGAAGAGACCCATCCACTGCTGATTAACTTTTTGTTTTCCAGTTGGAGGTGATTTTCCCTGGGCTGAAGTAAGCAACTGTATTTTCCATTATTGATGTGAGACTACCTGTATGTTTTGGAAATAAAATATACTGTTTGCTTGAACCTTTTAAGTGGTGGGTCCCAGATCCCCACATCCCTGACAGCAACTTATCTTATATATACATCTAAAGCTGGGCATGCACGTTCCAATTCCTGCATGATCCGACCGCCGATCCGATGCAATCGTGCAGGAATTGGAGGCTGCAACTGACGAGGATTGGGCTAAAATCAGTCATCCTGTTGGATCGCACAGTTATTAAAATGGTAAATTTTAGCCCGACCCCATTAGTTCGGCTAATTATGGAAATCATTCCATAATTTTTCTCCAGAATAATACACACAACACCCTTTAGGTTTTGGCACATTTATAGAATATAAAAAAGAAAGTATTCACAGCCTTTGCTCAATACTTTGTTGATGCACCAAATACAGCCTCAAGTCTTTTTGGATATGATGCCACAAGCTTGGCACACCTATCCTTGGCCAGTTTTACCCAATCCATTTTGCAGCATCTCTCAAGCTCCATCAGGTTAGATGGGAAGCGTCGGTGCACAGCCACTTTAATATCTCAGAGATTGCAGAGATTTTCAATGGGATTCAAGTCTGGGCTCTGGATGGGACAATTATGGACATTCACAGAGTTGTCCTGAAGCCTCTCATTTGATATCTTGGCTGTGTGCTTAGGGTCATTGTTCTTCTGAAAGATAAACCATCGCCCCAGTTTGAGTTCAAGAGTGCTCTGGAGCAGGTTTACATCCAAGATGTCTCTGTACATTGCTGCATTCATCTTTCCCTTTATCCTGGCTAGTTTTCCAGTTCCTGCTGCTGAAAAACATCCCCACAGCATGATGCTGACACTACCATGCTTTACTGTGGGGATGGCATTGGCCTGATGGTGATGGTGCCTGTTTTTGTCTCCCAACGTCACACCTGGCATTCACACCAAAAGTTCAATCTTTGTGCTCATTGGGACCTTCAAAACAGCAGAAATCCTGTAACCTTCCCCAGATGTATGCCTCAAGACAATCCTGTCTCTAAGATCTACTGAAAATTCCTTTTCCTCATGCTTGGGACCTGTAGGACCTTACATAGCCAGATGTGTGCCATTCCAAAATCATGTCAATCATCAACCGAATTTACTACAGGTGGACTCAAATTAAGCTGCAGAACTATATTTCAAGGATGATCAGGGGAAACGGGATGCACCTGACCTCAATTTTGAGCTTTTTTATTTTTAATAAATTTGCCAAAAGTTCAAGTAAACATTTTTCACTTTGCCATTATGGGGTATTGTGTGTAGAATCCTGAGGGAAAAAAAATTATTTAATCAATTTTGGAATAAGGCTGTAACATAAGAATATGTGAAAAAGTCAATGTGTTCCAGATGCACTGCATATGCTATCTTGTTTTATCAATACTTGATCAATACGTTCAGAAGTCGTTTAGCCTCAGATTGGGGGTGGTAAAGGGGCGGAACTAATACCCAAGATTGAGCTTAAATATTTGCAGCACACTTTGTGCACTGCAGCACATTTTCTTGCATTGAATACATGTACACTTTACACAAATATATCACAATGCATCACAACACAGAAGATTTATACAGCTTCACCAAGCATTTATATATTTATTATCCTGATCTAAAGGTTGTAAGTTTTGTGAAAATCTATTCCTTCACATTTATGTAGTATTTATAAAGCCCCCCATACACGTTTAGATTGTGACCCAATGTTTTGGCCGATTGACCTTGCATGATGACATCATCACGCCCGGTCAATTGGCCAAAACATTGGGTCCAATCGGCCAGGCACCCTTTGTGTGCCAGCACTGTCTGTCGGGTCCCCCTAGCTGCTCAGGCCACCATCAGGGCCACTGAGTGCTGGCAGCCTAGCACGAAGGGAGAGGGGGAAGCTGCTAGCTCCCCCCCCCCTTCCCCCCTCACAGCTTTTGAAGGAAAAAGCAGGCAACTCCGGACAGACTGTCTCATACCTGTACTTTGGACAGGGACAAGTGTAAAGTATTAAACCGATTTAATAATTACGCGGCCGACCGACTGACCACCGTGCACCGTGCCCTATCGTGCATGGCAGCCGATAGGCCGAAAAATTGGTTGAAAATCTAAGCATGTATGGGGGGCTTAAGGGATATTTATAAAGTATATAAGGACAATGAAAACTAAAGCAACTTGCTTTTTGTTATATTTTTTTTCTTAACTGTAGCAAAGATGGAAGTATTGGTTGCTATGTTCCACTACACATGTTTCAATCAAATCTCCTTTTTTTCCAAAGGCTTGCTTAGTTGTATTGAAAAATGTATGAAATAATGAAGATGTGGACTTTGTGTCTTATGCAGTGTAAAGATTTTCTGCTGATGTGTAATGTGTCGGAAATTCCCAAAAGAAAATCTAACGTCAAGAAGAATGGTAATCCGGTTTTCACTAAAGACTGGAGGTCTCATGAATGAATGTATCTAGTGCAGTGGCCTGTACAGGGTGACTGGTGTGAGAAATCAATACACTGCAAACAGAAGAGATGAAAACCGTCTGCTTGGGCTGAGATCTGCAGCTGATTTATAAAAAGTATCCAAAAATGTAACAGATGAGGACACCCCCATCAGATCATCGATGATGAGGTTCCATGGCCGTGCATTCTATTTTATTTTAATAAAGAGTGCTCTAAGGTAACATTATAAGTTAAATGACCTTATATACACATACATAAGCCCTAACACTGTAATGTATTCTCGGTTTCTACCTGAATAAGAAATATAGCTGCCACTCTTAGGGCTTGTGTCCACTTCTGATTCCCTGCGTTGAATGTGCGCGCCGGCACATTTGCTGGGCAGATTCCCTACTGCTCACTAGCAGTTTGCCCTAGCAGGGATAAGACATGGAAAATCAGCGCCAGACGGATGCAAAGACGTAGTGGACACAGCCCTTGGATATAACAAGTGTGACAATGTTCCCTACAGCTGCTGTCTTCTCCTAAGTGTCTGAATGTATGCTTCTGTCTTTTCTTGTTGATTGTAATGGTGACTTACTGTGATACTTATACATCATCATAATGGATTCAAGGGTTAAGCTGGGCCTAAACGGGTCGTTTTCCTGCCAACTGCTCAGCCGACTGACCGGGTGTGATGACATCATCACGCACGGCCCCTAGTGCCAAGAATCGGCCAGGCACCCTTTGTGTGCCAGTATTTTTAAAGTGAGTCTTTTTAAATATTCACTCCACTGCTGTTCCCATCAAAAAGATGCAAAAAAGGTAAAACTATTGGTGAAAATTGTCACTCTGTTAGGGCTTATATGATAAACTTAGCCCAGCAAAACAATGTGTCCCTACATAGAGACTGTTAAGCTCGTCACCACCGCAGATCCCGGGTTGACGCGGGGGTACCAGGAGCAGGGAGTCTAAGCCACCCGAGGGTCTTCACCCAGAGCCCCCCTAATGGGAGAATAGGCAGGAATCCCTTGAGGGGACCCTGTTGTCTTTTCCCGCGCTCAGGTGGCAAGGTCCTGCTTCCCTGGTGAACCCCCCCAGGAAAGTGCGGGCAGGTGCCCCAGAGAATGTCCCTTTTAGGAGGAAGGTCTGCGGGTAACAGGTAGAAGGCAATCACAGAGAGTAGTCGGAGTCCAAAGCTGTGGTTGGGGCTGGCGGCGTTCAAAACGTAGTGGAGGTACAGGCGTGGGTCGAGGCAGGCGGCAGACGATACGGATGGTCAGAAACAAGCGAAGGTCAGGGAGCCAGAGGTCAAGACATAGGGTCGGATACCGGGAAATCAAGCCAAAACAAGCAAACGCTACCATTAAAAAGGGTACAGGAAGCTGTATTCCACCAGCACTGGGTGGAAGGGCTGGCAAGCTTTTATAGGAAGTGACCTCCCCGGGGCCGCCCCAGAGGGCGGGACGGCCCCCAGGAACACTCCCCCTACCAGTCCTTTAAAACTCGGGTGAGGGCGTGCGCGCGCGCAAACCCCCGTCCCGCGGCTCCAGCATGGAAGGAGCAGGAGAGGCGCCTGAAGGACCCGAGTGTCCCCAGTGGATGTGTCGCCATCAACAGCCCGAGGTACCTGTGAGGGGGGGGACTAACGCTGGTGGGGCCGATCCCACAAGACGGGATGGCCCAGGATCCTGACAGAGACACACATTTATTATGTTAGAATATCCTGAAGATGCTGGAGGAGGAGTTAGTATTGACTGATTGTTAGTTTCCCCTTCACCAGCAACTTTAAGTGGATGCTCCATCACCACTCCATTGCCATTGCTTCCCATCTTTTGTGCCCTTCCTCATGGGTAACTGGTCACAATATTTTCCTGCTTTCTAGCACTCAGCTGAATGTGTATCTGACAAAAATCAAAAAATCAAAATAGGTATTTGGCAGAAATTATTACCATGAAGCAATTGTTTGAACAGTTCAGGTGATGTTTGTTGAAGGTAGTATTCTTTAATATGTATCTGTACCAATGCTAAGTACATATTGTATCACTGTTGCTGAACATTCTAGTTGCATTTTAAATAAAATGATACCATTCTCATAGAAACTTTGAAAATTTCATTCTCTACAATGCAAATATATACAGAGCTGAATGAGGTTTTCTTTTTTCAATTGCTACATTATTGTGTTAATTATATATATATTTATAAAATGTAAATTAAGATTTTAATGCAAGCAGTGTATGTATTTAGAGGTTAGAAACTTGACATGTAAAGGAAGTCAGAAGGCTTGCTTGCTTATGGATTCTTTAGTTGCCAGAAAATGTATCCCAATGATCAATAGATACTATTGAATGCTAAGTATAGGCTGTACCTGTACCTAGAGCATTGACTTCTCAAATGAACTCTAAGAACTCGTACTGCCCAGCTGCCTTCTTCCATGTGTCAAATGCCAGCCCAGTAGGGAAATCATAGGCAATTCAAGTTCTACTGTGTTGACTTAACAGAGATAAGCCAGTTGTGTGCATATACCTTTTGCAAATGTTAACCTGTGTGTGCTCTTCAGTGGCCTCCTATTTTGGAGACAAAAAAGATAGTTATTCCTCGTGGAAAAATAAATATAATGTGATTTAGAATGTATACTACATATACAATATGTATTCATTTTTAGTAAACAGGAACAAACATAAAAATGATGTATTACTATCCAGCAAACACTACGACCCTTCTACTGTCAGTAAATAGTGTCTGGAATACATCTAGGTTATAATCTTGGCAGTTGTGTTAATAAAAGAAAAAAAAACTTCCTTTAGATGACATCTCATGTCAGCTCGTGTTAGATTAGGGTTTCCTTATTGGTCCCAATGCAATTTATGCTATATACAGTGCTGCTTGAAAGTATGTGAACCCCTCAAGTGGTGTAGATGTTTC
>CM070032.1:98988530-99015859 GCA_036250615.1 Ptychadena robeensis | reverse complement strand
GAAGTTCGCGTTCGCCGTTCGCGAACCCGAAAATTTGGGTTCGCGACATCACTAATGTCCTGATCCTAAAAGCTTCTGATAAAATCTTAAATACACACATAACAACTAGTGTTTATTAGGAATATTCTAATCGCAAATTTGTATTGTGAATATTGGCACTTCAAGAGTGTAAAAAAGATCTTGAATATGTGCTTTTTCTTCATGATATTCAAGATTTTTTAAATCGGTACTAGTCATGTGCAGCATAGGCAATATTCTTATTCGCAAAATATCACAAGTTTGTTTGCCAATATTCGCAATAAATCCGAGAATTTGTGATCTCCAGTCATTATTACTTTTAGTTCGCAATTATAAGTGCAGATATTTGCATATTAATAATTTGCACACTACTAATTAACTACCTACCTTGCACTTATTGCCACTTGTACATGGGCAAATTGGGATTGCAATGCACAGTAGTTCTGGGTACTGATGTAAAAAATCTAGAATATTTATGGTTCGGAAGATATAGCGCTATATTCAAGATCTTCAAGAATTCTCGTAGGGCCCATATTCGCAATTCATGATTCGACTATTTGCGTTCAACACTACAGTTCATTGAATATTGCCTATGCTGCTCATCACTCATAATAACAACCAAAATATTGCATGTCCAGCTCAACATTTTTTTATTATATGGAAGGTGGTTTCTTTCATTTATTTTGATTTGTTTTACCTTTAACATATTTTAATGTCATGCCCTTAATATTACCTCCACATTCTGTGCACATTATAGCATTGTAATGCATAAAATGGGACG
This sequence comes from Ptychadena robeensis, assembly GCA_036250615.1. Lineage (NCBI taxonomy): Eukaryota > Metazoa > Chordata > Amphibia > Anura > Ptychadenidae > Ptychadena > Ptychadena robeensis. Next base: position 99,015,060 of record CM070032.1, on the reverse strand, counting down.
TAATGATTCTACACATGCAGTCTGTTTGGGTGGGTAGTTAAAATCTAGGTTAGGAATAACATTTCCCTGCATCACAGTAAATATCTCTGCACAGTGGGACAATGAATACATTACACTATGAAATTTTGATGATAAATTGCATGCTTGATGGTGACAAGATTTATTGCAGGCTTCTAGTATTAAATCTTGTCTTCAGCGACAGTCATTTTGGATCTCTAAACTAGTTATATAATTAAAGGGTAAATTTAAACAGCAATACTCCCTGTGGCCACCAGAGAATGCTGTCTTCAGGTATATTGAAACACAAACCTGAATGGAACCAAACAATTTTTATATAATATTAGCTTACTAGCCATTAGGATACTAACCATATAAACATAAATTTATATGTACAATGATCAGTAGGCAGTACAGTTATATTCTGCTGGCTGTAAAGGCTGACAACTCTGCATGCAATTATCATTTTAGTAAGCCTATTTCTCATCATACATCTTAAAATAATTTTAGTAAAAGCAGTTGGGAAGCACATGTAGGTTTGTGAAAGCACATCTACATATTCAATGTGAATTCTAAAGCAAGCATCTGCGACATCATTTGTCACCTTTCTCACCGTGCACAAAGCCAGCAAGCGATTAGACTTTTCTTTCTGATATTCTCGGCAAAGTTATACGCTACTTCAGTACGAAATCGAATCTTCTAAACAGCATTATGATCAAAGCATTTCTGCAGCCTAAATTTGGCAATCCTGCCGAGTGCTGTATCTGGGCTAAAATAAATCTGAATAAATTGGAACGTTAATATGCCATTTGTTTGTGACATTGTTCCACACCATAACTGATATAAAATATCTCAATCTCTCCATCATCCTACATGCCATATTTGGGGAATGCCATCCATATTTAAATTCTCCATTAAACAATGCCACTGAAGACTTTAATCATTTTTTTAGCATATTCAAAATAGAACACTAGATTAATAAACTAAAGTTGACCTCCAGGTTAAATTTTCATTAACACTTTATTAATTTATTAAAACTCAACGCCAGGTAAAATTTTAATTAACCCTTTCAGTGGGTACTTTCCCCTTTCTGCGAGGATTATATGATCCTTTAGGAGTAGAGGCACAGTAAACACTATGAAGTCCTGTGAACCCCGGGTCTTCTGCTCCTTCAGCAGTCCAGATGGATCCTCCTTTTCTCCTACCTACTGTATAAGCAATTCATTTTACATTGCAGGTTAAGAACGTCACCTACCCAATGCAATCTGTTGTAACTCCACTCCCGCTCTCCCTTCCCTTTCCTGTGATGTAAGCACCATTGCAACTGCAGGGCAGGGCTCTGACTTTGAACACCCAGATCTCCAGCTGATAGTACCAACCTTCCCAATTTCACATCCCTAATTGCAAACTTTCATAGTTATGCTCTACAGATCTCTCCCCTCTCTGGCTGACAACGTGTTCAAAAGTGTTTCTGTAAAGGCAGAGAAAGAGATCCTTTTTGCACATGCATATGATGCTGTCCCCCTCAATCCATAACAAGACCTCCCATTCGTCATAGGGTTTGGCAGGCTTGAAAAGGGGGGCCATTTAAGCTAGCCATACACAGCACGGATTCCCCTGCCAATCGATCACTCACGCGATCGATTCCGGCGATTCCGCCGGGATCCTCAGGTGAGAACGATTAGGCAATTAGGGAATCCGATCGTGGCAGCCCACCTTGTACGGCCGGATCCTTGTCCGATGGATCGCCTCCCGGACCACAACGCCCCCTGATCAGAGCAGAATCGGACCCGAAAAGACCAACAGGTTGGTTCTTCCTCGGATCCGATTCTGTGCCCCCGATCCATCGGATGCGATCGGACGGGCAAGGTGGGCTGCAGGGGATTCCGGCACGATGGATCCGCGTGCACGCGCCCGGAATCCATCGCGCCGGAATCCGGCACGAATCCGTGCCGTGTATGGCAGCCTTTACAGTGTGGTCCTACCCTTCAACTCATATCAGATTCCCTCAAGGCACAATCCACGTCCCCATTGGAGAAGTATTGTTGCGAGACTTTGTCGAACAACTGTGAAGGAAAGCATGCTGAATGGTAGAAATATATAAAATATTTTTAAAACAAGTGTTAGTGTTTTTCTATTCTTATTGTTTTAAAAAAAAGTGTTAGTGTTTTTCTTTCAAGGACTTTGCGTGAACCCTGTAAAAATGGAGGTATGGGCGAGATATGTACTCATTCCATAGCATGCTCGTCATGTCTCCTGGTGTGGTCTGGTATTGCTTTAAGGGGGGCCACGTTGTTTGTCCCATCTTTCCTTTTAAGGCTATGCCTGGTGGAGGTCTAGTATATAAAAACACTAATTGAACAGTTCCATTGAAGTGAATGGAAAGCGGTTAGCATTAGCAACCTTAAACTTTAAAACATGTGTGATTTTAGAATAACTTTTAAACATGTGTCATTAAAAGAATTGGTGGGGCTGACAGTATAAATCTACCTTATGTTGTGCTTTGTCTGTGTAATAACACATTTTGAACAAAATGTGCTTGATCATGTTAAACATTGGTGTACACTATAAACTATGTACTATAAATAACACACTACCCTTCCAAAACACTGGCTGCATCATACAAGATCTAAAAGATTTCTTGATATCTGAGTACTTCTTACTACTAATCTATACCTGAAGGCAGTATTTATCTATTGTGTAAATTTAAACTGCACCAAACCTGATCTTTGAAGATAAAAGCAAGAAATAATTAGATTTAGGGATTAAATGTTATCCCTGACCTTCATTCGAGAGATTACACATACAGTATGTGATACACTGTTCAGTTCAGCAGGTATTTTAACTCTATTGTTGATAAATGGTATACACATTTCTAAATGCAGAGTAATCCTTTCCTAAAACTCAACCACACTTGCTCAATTGTAGACATTAATGTCAGATAATGATGGCCGAACTGTCCTGGCGGACAGTTCGGCGGCGAACATGGATGATCGTTTGTGATCGTGTGTGATCGTGCCGGAGGAAGAATCTTTTCACTAGAAGACCGGGCATAAAGCCGGTCTCCTAGTGAAAAAACCGGGCCGGAGCAGGAAGTGACGTCAATGACGTCACATCCGGCTCACAGAACCAGGAACTATGCGTTCCAGTATGCGTTCCAGGGACCGGATGTGACGTCACTGACGTCACATCCGGTTTTTCCGATTCAAATTCCCCGCCTAGGGGTGGGGAATTTGAATGTGTCCGCGAACAGGCGGACGTCTTTAGAAGTCCGACCCGCCCGTTCGCGGACAGTCCTGGCCGATGTTCGGCCTTCACTAATGTCAGAATATATGATGTATTGTCACTGTGGATATTGTATTGATATGATAGTCTACTATTCAGTTAGCAAGTAAATAGAATTGTATAGCTGTAATAAGTTACAGTTTTGGCCTTTTTCAAGGCTTACAAGCCATTATGATTCTATTTCACATGAACCATTAAAAAATTCCCTGTGTTTGTGCATTGCTTACCTCTTCATTCTGGGGAATTACATTGAGGAGTTTACAGTTTATAGCATGCTTCAGCAAATTATTGTATTTTCAAATTGCAATTGTTTCTGCAGCTAGCCACCCACGATTGACTTTCTTTTAGGGTGTGGGAGAGCTATTCCTGAAAAATTAACTTCAGGAAATAGACTTTATTGTCAGAGCTATGCTGTACAACTCTTAGCCTTCTGGTTGGTCATCCTAAATTAGTTTGAAGGTGAGTTTGTTTACTAACCATACTTCTCTCTGGCTTACCTACCTGTCCGAAGGGCACCCGCAGCATCCCCCTGTGTTGGTGTCCCAGGTACGCCTACATGGGGGAGGCGGCACCTTTGATCTCCATATTAAAGAGTAATTTTTTTCATCACATGTGAAGGGAGGAGGAGGGTGGGCAATCTGCAGATTGACTGCCCATAGCATGGTTTTAAAACCAGTGTGCTACAGGCAGAGGGCCCAGAGGGTTAGTATGACTGCATTTTTTCTGCATTTACAATATTAAAGAATGGCTTGTTTTCAAGGTTTATTTCTGTGGAGTGAAATGTCACTTGACCGTGGGACAGTTCAGATGTGTTGTGCACAAACCAAGCTTCTTTGTCTGATGTGAGTGAGTGAGAGTGAGTGAGTGAACGAGATTGACTGAAAGATCTGGTTAGCAAGATGCTAGGGTAACATAACTTGATTGACCACAATAGGGAAATTCTTAGGTTTAATGAAGAGGGATAATGGCTGGACTAGATTTATAAGTATAAAAAGATATCTTAATGGTTGGGCATACTATGACATTTCCTTTTATTTAAAAATAAATTAGTAAGATATGAACATGAAACTGTACTCAACTGGGCCAATCAAATAAATTGTATATTGTGCATTTTTCCCTTAGTTTCAGTCTACATACAATTTGAATGTTGAAATTTCAGCATTTCATGAACCATCTCTATCAGAATGAATAGTTGACACTTTACATAATATGTTATTTGTCTTAGAATCCTTGAGTTCTTTATGCCTTTGACCAGGTCAACTTTAGTTTAATTAAGAGTTCTGAAAATATACAAATTCCCCAGATACTCATAAGTGTTCAGTAGTCACTAGTTAACATCACTAAATTAGTTGCTGTTGACAGGTGCTACAATCCAGAGACCAATATTACGTAAATCATGCAATGTAAAATTTGGTAACTTTTCAAATCAATCTTTCAAAATTAATCAATTGGGACTTAAGTTACTTGTTAAATCATGAGGAAATATTTCAATGGGACAAAATAAAGGAAAATGGATGTCAATAAAAACCATAGCTTCCACCCCAACATATATAGTAAGCCATCACATATAGAACCAGGCTGCAGAATACAACAGCTCAGACAACACAAAGAATATTTCCAAAAGAAAGGGTACATTTCCATCAGTAAAAGCCTTGCCTGAAAAAGAAACTCAAAATCATCTAAATTAAGATAAAAATAAATAGCCCTGAACCTACTACAATCCCGCAATACAAAACATAACATAGATAATCAAAGGGCTTCAATCCATTATAATGGATGATGAAATGCTCAAACACATTTTCCAACCACCCCCAAAGCTAGCCTTCAGGCAACCATCCAACCACTGGCATAAAATCAGCTGGACGTGAGCTGCAATGCTATTTTAAACTACAGGGATGCAAAGGAACAAAGTTGATTAAAAAAAACAAAGCATCTACATTTACTGCGTATCTATGGGGCACCATTTCTCTCAACCAGACCATACTATGAGAGTCATGAATATTTTGAAATCTTAAAAGCGAAAAGTGAAACCCTTAACTATATGAAATCATATTAAATATAAATAATCTTTATGTTTGATTTAAAAGATAATGCTTAATGTGCACCTCAGATTTAAAAATTATATTTGAATTACCGTATTTTCCGGCGTATAAGACGACTGGGTGTATAAGACGACCCCAAACTTTTCCAGTTAAAATATAGAGTTTGGGGTATACTCGCCGTATAAGACTATCCCTTCCAATGCACACAAAATAACAATTTAAAAAAAATTAGATTTGCTTTCAATATAGTTATTTTAATTCTTATGACATAGGAAAACTGCCTGCAAGTCACAGGAAATCCACCGGCAAATGTGTCGGTGTGTGTCATGTTTTTGGCCAGCTCAGGGAAACGGCAGTGGCCTTACATATGTCTACTCCAACAACCTTAAAAGTCCCCTAACTGCAACCTTTCATATTAATGTTTACCTGTGGTTATCCAAGTAACATAAATTGTATACATTTATTTCAAAGAATTTTGGCAATCAAAAATTTAACTGATATCATGGCACATGATAGAGTGAAGGTGTTTTAATGTAATTGAGCTGCAATACCAGTTTCAGCCACTGGAGCCACAGCCTTTAATAAGAACGTCAGCTTCGTTTTACACATTGAGGAGGGACAGAGGGAGGGGGGATAAGAGGGCGCTTCCGATGTCTGACAGGCAGACTCCTCTGGCTCAGACGTTTCTGCAATCGGCGTATAAGACGACCCCCGACTTTTGAGAAGATTTTCCTGGGTTCAAAAGTCCAGAAAATACAGTAGATTTTTTTTTAATTCTCACATTGTGTTTCCCAACTTCCCATTATTCCATAGCCATTTCTCTCTAAGATGGTCAGATCTTGTATATTGTGAATGGGTTGAAATTTTATTTACCATTTCTTCCTAAATTAGCAAATAAATAAGTGTTTAAGTACATAAACATTCATACATGTACAAAACTTGCCATATCCCACCATTAAAACTGGAAACTGCAAAAACAAAAAGATGTAAAACACAACATATTGTGTTAAACCAACATGGCTGCCAAATATTTCCTGGTGCTTTTGCCCGCCCATATCAATAATGTGGTGGGTAAAGATGCTTAATGAGATGCAACAATTTGCAAGTAATCAATGTAGCATAATCAGCAGTAGAGACAAGAGATGGTCAATATGCAGAAATGTCAGCCTTTGCATGCAAATATATGCAAATTGTGTGCAGACTGAATTGAGCAAATCATGTACAACTGCTGTGTTGCAGTTTTGGATGCAGATCAATTACTGACCATTGATATGACCATGGGTCTATGGTGATGTCTATTTGTGTCATAATCTTGTTTGATAATTATTACATAGTATGATGAACTGTATCATTGATGCTTACTTATTTGTACTTTATATAGAGACTTTACCTTGCATACATCCCCTGAAGAAGCGGTTTTCCGAGAAACGCAATGGGACTTTGCAATGCTTTGTGATTTTGTTATAATGTGTGTAATATCAGCTATGCTATTGGAAATGTATATTGTAACATATGTGGTGGAAATATCTTCCTGTGTATGTTTTTACAGTAATATGTCAATAAAATTTGAATCAAATGTACTACCTGTTTGCCGTTAAAGTCCCCTTGGCCCAGTTTATGGAAAACATTGGGTTTTCCTTCCCCCTTTTTTTCTTAACAATTTTGGGATGTTGGCAATATTTAAGATATAATAGATGAATTGTTATTTTTTTTTTCTGATGTACAACTGCTACTGTGCTTTGTTGGCTCAGTTTCATTCAGAATATGAGTTTAATGCAAATGTCAACATTTTCTTATCTCTTTGATTTTTGTTTCTTAATTGAATTAATTAGAAAATCAATATGATGCAAAAAAATTACATGAGCATGGAAATTTCATATTGAGTAGAGAAATGCAATTTTAACATCCAAAGTGCATAGAAACTGAGGATGAGCTAATCAGGCACAACAGATGCAGATTTAGTTTGGCTCTGCTTAAGTCTGCATGCAATTTTCATACTAATGTTTTATATATATCTAATATACTTATATAGATGAATCTAATTAAGCATCTCTATTAATATAAATAACATGCTTAATTTTGAAGTGAACATGCAAATTGCATGAAGAATGTACTCAAACTCATTCAGCTTCTGTGTCTTTATATATATATGCTTACCCTCAGTCTGTAAGCAATTTACAAGCTAATGATGAAATTTTCCATCTCATTAAGCATCTCTATTTATGAATTAAGATGCATAATGAGATGCAAAAATATATTAACATACACATTGCATGCAGATAACTTCTGAGCCAATCGTTCTCTGCAGCTAAATTAGATAGACTCAATTGCAATCTGTATGCAATTTTTACATTTTGACATCTCATTAATCATCTTGATCATTCTTAAATAGGAATACTTAATAAGATGCTAAATTTCAACATTAATTCCCCATTAGTTGAACTCTTGTATATCATACATTTGTCTGATTTAATTCTCTTATATCCTATGCTTTATTCCATAAAAGTTAAAAAAAAATTTTCTTCCCATGAAGTCAACAGACATTAGAATAGAACTCAACAATAGATGGTGATTTATTACTGGTAATCATAGCTTATAGTAAAGTATGTAACTTCCCTTTTTATTAGTTAAAGGGATATGTAATACCTGTGTGCCCTCAATCCCATATGCTGTCTGTTCTAAGAGAGAAGTCATTCCTTACTTCCTTCCTTTATGAATTTCAGGATGATTCATAATGTATGCTTTCTCTTTTCAGATCACACACCACTTGCTCCATTTCATGTAACTCTTTTTTTCATGTGTGCAGTTTAAAGCTGGCATTTCCCTTTCTACTCCCATACCAATGAATTACAATACAAAATGGGGTTTGTACTTCTAGTGAAGTTAGCCAAGTACACGTGAGAAGTTGTAAAATATTCATAATTTCCTACAGCACTGTTATGTCATTGGTTCCCCAGCTTGGTTGTCCTTGTTTCAGAGAAAAATCCTAAAGTCTAATCCCATTGAAGTCTGTTAATGGTGCATTTACGGTACCGTGGTCTGTACGGTAAAAAAATGATGAAGATCCAGCTAATTCTTGTCTGACCAACATATGCAGGCTGATCAACTTGTATTCCTTTGTTTAAAATGTAAAAAACAATGAATAATAATAATGTAAAAGACCAGGCTAGACTATCAGTCACATAGGCAGTAGAAATACCTTGCAGTATGCTTGTGGTCAACTTACTCAAAGAAACAAAGTTATTTCATGCTACCAGATATCCCAGTGTAGCCATGTAATGGGGCGGTTATATAAAGCAGGGTACAGACGTGGAGACATGGGTCAAATCGATGGCCGCTTCGAGTGCCGTGCACGCTCACGGCCATCTATCTGACCCATATAATCTGCGCCCACCGCTGTTTTCAAGCGGGACACATCAATCAGCTCGAAAACAGCTTTGCTTAGCGACCACTGGTCTAACAGACTATGGTGTCGAACCTGCAGAGTTCAAGGAGACTAGAGCTTTTGCTAAATGAAAGAGGGGATTTTTGAATATGTTTTGCCATGCCTTCACTCGAGATATGGTTCTGGTAGCAGAGAGAATTCCCTTCCTGAGAAACTAACCAACACACTAAAATATATATCTAGGAGCAGTGGAACTACCACACCCAGAATGCCCTTCACAACACAAGAGTATCTACACGCAGAATAAATGTAACAACACATTAATGTAATAAAGGCATCTTGATAGTACAGAAGCAAAGGTACCTTGGTTATCAACCAAACAAGTGTCCCATCAATTGTGTGCACACAATAAGGCAGAGATACCTCCAGATATAGCAGAGATGATAGATTCATGATAGAAAACCCTTTCTGGATGCTAAGCAAATGGCAGAAAGACAGTCTCTGTAGTGTGGCTTCACGCAGCTCTCAAACTTTATTTTAACAGAACACAGCAAACACAGGAAAACTTGTATGCCACATGACTATCCCTCACAACACTGCCATCTATTGACAACACAGTGTATTGACAAATATTACATTGATATAGTTGCTAATACAATACAAACCTGTATTCCAAGAGTTCAGTTGCAGGGGCCCCTGATGGCTATCATGTAGAATTCCTCAGAATCAGGATGATGTTGTTGAGATGATCCTCCAGCAGACAGCAGAACAATCTGAAGAACAGCTGGTCTTTGAATATCTATTCCACTGATATGGATTGAAAGTAACTAAAAATGTGATGGCACCTGTATCTGTCGGGACTCCCTGCTCTAAGCGTAATGCTTGGCGGGGATCCCGACGGAGCACATAGACTTTACCTGCTTGGCAGATGCTGTGTTTAGACATCCGCGATGCAGAGGCTCAACATACTCAACTACGTTCAGCCTTCCATCGGCGGAACGGCACAGCGCTGTTAAGACACAGCATCCGGCGAGCAGGTAAGTGAATGTGCTCCGTCGGGACCTCCCCCCTAGTAATATTGCTTTAGCCAGTAAAACAATTTTGTAAACAGGGCTACACAAGCTTAAAGTCTAGTTAAAGTCTATATTAAGTGAAGCATACAGGGGGGCAAGTTACTGGAAAAAACAGGTTCAAAGAAACATGTGCATTATACTTACGTACAAAATTCATGAGATATAATTTTGTTACTATTTCTGTAAGGGTCTCCAAGGGATCATCAGTCTACTGTTCGGGTAGGATACCCCAATCTCCACTGCCCTGAACGGGAGAAACAATATGCCTACCTGACTTGGGTTGCTCCCAGGTCTTAGGCGCACAAAGTAGCCCACCTGAAAGCTGAGACAGATGAAACCCTCCAGGGACCCTTAGAGAGCGAGTACAGAGCTAAAGATTAATGCAACAGTAGTCTAGGTACAAGGCATGTATAATACATGGAAAATCAGTCCAACAGACATGGTATCCAAGGAGTTAACCAGAAGTGGGTCATACACAATGATTCAATCCTAGGAACACTGCATTACGAGAATAAGAAACCCAGCAGTCCAGGTAAACTGATGGGCAGGGCAGCCATGCACCATCCAGGTTTATATAGGGGAGGATATGCCAGAGGCCTATGAACAGGTGTAGTGGACTACCTATAAATGAACTTTAGATCTTCCAAAGCCTGCAGAAGGTCAACACAAAAAACTGGAATGGATGATGATACAGAAACTGCAGTGACGACGTATGACAACAAAGGTTATGTTGATGCAATGAAAGGGGAGTAGGGCGAGAGTGGGTGTGCGTCTCCTGGCCCTGACAATTTCTATATCAAATTTGTTGGTAACCTGGCCATTTGTTGATTGTTTCAATATGTTACAATGTTATCCATTAATTATTATTTGGTGAGATTATGCCCTAATTTTCAAATCATTTCTATTTTATGAATATCATAGCAGACACTAGCAGAACATTGTATGACAGAGATAAAGCAGAATTATTCTTTCTTTATAGATCTTCTTTCATTCAAAAAAAATCTATAATCCACATTTTAAAGGCTTGTACTGTCAACTGTAATAAAGCTCATTTAAATGCATATTTTGTGTGTCCATCACATTCAAATGAAACAATATCATGTCTATCCTCCTCTCTGCTGTAGGCTTTATACCCAGAAGCTTAAGCAGATGAGCTAATTATAATTAGATAACATTATGGCATTCATTACAATTGCAATGTGAAAAGGTAAGCTGGGGAGTCAACGAATTACCAAGTAATTATATAAATCCAGTGCATCCCAGACAGTAAGCTAAATCTTCAGTTACTTTATCTAGCATTTCTTGCCCTTTAAATGATAGGAAAATCCAAACCAATGTTCATGTTGTGAACTCCAAGAAAACAACTTAAGAATGTGATTCCTACATTTCTTCGGCAAAATATAAATATATATCTATTACTGCAAAACACTATTTGGATGCACATGTTTTAAATCCCAAATACAATATTTACTTAGCTTGTATCTACTCACATTGCTTTTGATTGAAAGCAATCAACGTAATTACCATAATTAAAACGAAAAAGAAATTATAACAAGGCGGGTGCCTTCTTTTATCTTCGTCTCTGAAATTTCTTTATTAAGTGTCTCAGCCCATTTAATATATCAAGAGCCGCAGGATTTTCGATTCGTGAAGAAATCATAAGTGAAATGGTTTCCCTTGATTGCATTATATAATTTTTCTAAATAAAAAATGAATTCACACTATAAAACGCACTGGACAAAAAGACGCACGCCATAGATTTGAAGAGCAAATCAGAAAACAAAATAGAGACACAATTATTCACGTATTTAGTCAATATACAGCAAATTCTAGTAAAGTAGGTAGGGCTATATATACTTTAGTATATGTCTATACACTTGCAGTTCTCATTCTCTCAACTCACTGATCAACTTATAGAGAGACACATTTTACATTTTATCTGGCACTAACATCTTACCCATTAGCAGCTATTTAAATATATGAGGAGAGATAAGTCTGTGCCACACATTTGTTTTATTGCAATGAAGAATGTTAATTTACATACACAACTCATGCTATCTAAATAGCCTAAATTTGGGATGGTTGCATATAGGGAATACAGTGGTGGAGTTGCGGGGACCTTATGCAACCTACACTACACTACAGAACAGTCAAGATGTATGGCATATTGTTCACTTGCTTCCATTGGATATGTTTGATACATGGAGGTCACACCTTGCAAAAAAGAGAGCTTAAAGAATCTACTGTCTGCCCTTTGTTGTGCACTGGAGGGGAGAAACATCACCAGATGAGGATGATTTGTACTTTACAGGAGAGTTTTCCTTCTTTTTGTTATTGCTCGAAAAGTTGCTTATGCTGCCGTGAGTGCCATCCTGAGCAGCTGGCTAATATGCCCACTTCTCCTCTTTGTGACACATAACACATAACCTTCTGAGGTGGTTTAAGTTTCTTAATGGTAACATAAGACAGATCTACACAAAATGTGGTAGGTTGTTTATTGTTTTGGCTGACTGGTATTTTTTATTTTACTTGTTAAACAGCTAAACATCTGCATTCACATTTTTTTATGTAAAATGTTCAAATGACTTTTGTTATCTGACAAAAATTCTGACAGTAAATTGTTCTAATTCATATGCTCTAAAATCAAATGTCATGGTGAGCTCAACTCCTCAATATGGCTTTGCAAATCCTGTATTACTGAAACTAATGTAGATCATGAGATATTTGGAAAAGAACAGCCTTATGAAAATGACTATATGTTATAAAGCAGGTTCTTGTCTTGGGTCTGGGTTGCACTCTAGGGATCAACAGCTACCTTTTTTCCAACCAGAGTTAAAGAGAAAGTGCAGACAGCTTTTATTGTGATGACAGCTGGCGGGACAGGTTGTGTTTAATGAGTTCAGTTCTATCAGACGCCCCTGTACAGATGATTCATTAAACAATACAAGGGATAGGGAAATGTCTAGCTTAACTAGGAAGCTTTCCTTACTATTGAAGTAAAAACACAATTACTTTATGATCAGAAACTTCTACTACTATGTGTCAGGATTACAAAGTATGCAAGAAAATGAAAAGAATACAGTAAGTAATAAAGTATCTCTAACATTCTAACAGTATGTTACAAGTGGTCTTAGGTCTATGTTGAAATGTTGCATGTTGCATTCACAGGATTTTTTATTGCTTAAATTTGCACACCATGTACATGCAATAGCCTTAGGAAACCTGTGTTACCATACACATGATGGCACTGCATTACCTTTTAGCATTTTCTAACACACACTGCAGTATGCCATGCAGGCACAGCCAAAACTGCATGCTGCAAAGTGCAACCATGTATTGCACATGTTTTGGGTGCAGTTTGATGGTGCACATAGTGTAAAAGACAAGTTCATATTCAGTTAATAAGTTGTAATCACTTTCAACACCCAATCGTCTACTGCAAAAAAAGGTTTTCTAAATTAAAAACGGCTTACCGTTATTTAATGTTGATTATTAACATGCATTGACCATACATAACATTTAAGAGAACTACCTTCATTTCTAATTATTTGTGCTGCTATATCAACAGCAGTAAATCAAGGGGGCTGATATATTGTAGTAAATACAAACTTTTCTTTCTAGTTTCATTTACAGTGAAACAATAAATATTACAATAAAAACTTATGATATGTGCTTACTGGAAATATACTCTAGTATCGCTTTAATTTGTACACGTTTCATAGAAATCAATTAATTGTATCCAGCTTTAATACAATAAACTAATGTGCTCTATGAATTGAGCACATGTGAATTAGAATTTCTGACTGAATGACTAGAAGTATATTTCTGTACTGTAGGTGGAATTGGACAAAGTATGGAATAACAATTAGGATGACTAGCTGAATAGAATTGCTTGGTTTGTTTAACTTCCCATATTCAAACAATTCATTCTGTCCTTCTTGTGTTAGCATCTGTTCAGCTGGCATGCTATATAACCTTCTTTGTAATGTTTTACGCAACATTTGCGTCCTACAAAAGACGGTTGTTGTATAATGTTTTAATTAACGCTTCATTTAAGTAAATGTGAGAATTAGCTTCTCAAAATTTTTTATCATTATTAAGCATGAAACAATTTCCATTGCATTCCAAAGTAAATATTTCCATTCCCTATTTATTATCTATGTATCAATACAAAAGTACATATATTTAAGTAACTTTTCCATTAAAATTTTTAATTTCATGCATCAAGTAGATTTATTCATAACATCTGAAAAAAATACAAAAATAGGAGGCTTACCGAATAGTTAATCCAGATACACACTCAATACTAGGTGCATGAATTGTTGAAGCATGGCATGGATGCAATCTGCCCATGGCACTTTTGTGGTGTTAAGGAAGTCAATGATCCTTTGACAACAGCCTTAAGCTCCTGTCCACTTTTGGGTCTGCTTCATACCTGTCAAGTTTTCCCTTACTGACTTCCATGTTCTAAATACAGGAAGGGAAGTTGCATACGTCAATTCCGGTATCGGGAATATCCTAGTAACACCCCTTCCCTCCTAAATTAACCAGTTGTCAAAATTTCAGGAATTTCCAGGATTAATTGAAATGTGACTTTCCTGGCCAAAATGGGATGGTTGAAGGACGGTCTGTAGGTGGTTTAGGTAGGTGAGCTTGGGGGCCAATCAAGCAGTGTGGTATAATTCTCATTAAACCAGGTATACTGGTAAAAGCAGGGTAAAGACATGGAGATATGGGTCAAATCGATGGCCGCTTCGAGCGCCGTGCGCACTCACAGCCATCTATCTGACTCATATAATCTGCCACTATAGCTGTTTTCGAGCCTTATAGGACGTTAAGGCTTGCCTTGGTCTCCAGGCAAAGCTCGGCTGAGGAGGAGGAGCCGGGGAGAGGCAGTTCTGCTCTCCCCGGATTCTCCGATATCTGAGAGCAGCGTGATGACATCATTACGCTGCTGCAGGGTACATCGGACGGCTCGAATATCGAGCCGTCTGTACCCTGCTTTATGCTTTATATATATACAATTCTAATGCGTGTCTTTATCTGTTACAGAGTGGTCCATTTGTATGCACAAAGGGAATTGCTAGTGCAGTGAATATGTTACTTGCTAGGACCACATAGAAAAGCATTGGGGAAGCATTTCTGACTGGAAACTCACAGGCTCATTCCAGGCTCTCAGTATTGACTGCTCTCTTCTGTGACATGCTGTATGCCGTTATTTACTCACTAGGTGGGGCACTGCTGCAAGCTTACAGAGTGTGCAGTGGGAAGAAAACTAGTTTTGCCTCACTACTCTGCTTTGATTGCTTTTTTTTTCCGAATGTGCTATGGGTTGACAGCTAGGGGGATTCATTTGTTGTGATGTCTTGCTGAAGTATATTGATGGTTTTTGATGAAGCATATCCATTGTATTGTAATTGCAATGTACGGATGTATGGATTCGTGGTGATTTTGTATTATATAGTTTTTAGGATTCAGACAAGCTTTCTTCATGCCTTTCTGTTGGCACAGTTGTGATAATCGATGAATATTGAACTTCATTTCCCTTTAGCAAAGTGTTTTCTTTTAAAAAAAGTGGTTTGCATACCCATTCTGTCCTAATAAGTAAAACCTGTACAGTAGGGTGCATTTTCCATGAATGGATATCCTACCTTTAAATGTTTTGCTTTGCCTTCCCTCCCACAAAAAGGGTATAGATATGGCAGTGGAAGGAATTATTTTCAATCAGCAAAATCCACATTTATGGCCACAGATTTTACATTAGGATGCTTTTAATTGTACTTTTATTAAATGATATATTTTTTGAAATTTTGGGGCTGTTTTGCTTCAGCTGGAACTGGAGCTTTAGATAAGATAGAGAATATTATGAACAGTTCCAGATACCAGTCAATATCGGCACAAAACCTTGAGGCTTCTGCTAAAAAGCTGAACATGAAGAGGAACTTCATATTTCAGCATGACAACAACACAAAGCATACATCCACATCAACAAAGGAATGTCTTCACCCGAAGGTGATTAATGTTTTGGAATGGCCCAGCCAGAGCCCAGACCTGAATCCGATTGAAAATCTGTGGGGTGATATGAAGAGGGCTGTGCAGAGGAGATGCCCTAGTAATCTGACAGATTTTGAGTGTTTCTGCAAAGAAGAGTAGACAAAATCAAGTCAAAATGTGCTGATAGATTTAGTTTAAGTCGGTGCATACTTATGCAACCACACTATTTTATTTTTTCTTCCCTCTACCTAAAAGATTTCAGTTTGTTTTTCAATTGAGTAAGGTTTATAGATAGGTCACATTAAAGGTGGAAAAAGTTCTAAAATGATCTATCTTTGTCTCATTTTTGTACAGCACAGAAACCTGACATTTTACCAGTAGTGATGAGCGGCATAGGCAATATTCGAATTCGCGATATTTTGCGAATAATTCTACTAATATTCGCATTGCGGAAATAATATTCGCATCACGAAAATCTTAAAAATAAATGGTCACATGCAATGTTTATTTTCGCAATGGGAATATGATTCTCGCAGTACATGGCCATACCGTGAATATTCGAAATCGCGAATATCTGCCGACATATTCAAGATATTGGCGAATTCTCGAATTGCCAATATTCGCGAAAAATATTCGACATTTGAATATTCGAGCTCAACACTATTTACCAGTAGTGATGGCCGAACATTCGGCGTGTCCGTCCGCGAACGGGTGGAGCGGACTTTTAAAAAAGTCCGCTGTCCGCCCGTTCGCGGCCAGATTCAAATTCCCCACCTCTAGGCGGGGAATTTGAATTGGAAAACCCGGATGTGACGTCAGTGACGTCACATCTGGCACCTGGAACGCATAGTTCCTGGTTGTTCTAACCGGATGTGACATCAATGACGTAGAATCCGGGTTTACGAGCCGGATTTTCACTGATAGACCGGGTTCTCTACCCGGTCTTCAGTGAAATATTCTTCCTGCAGGGTGGGATCTCGCTGCTAATGATCCCACCGGAGGAAGAATAGAGGGATCCTTCTCGCTGTCGAACACGGCGGGTCGAACACCCGTACTGTCCGCCAGCAAGAAGGTGGGTGAACATGCTTGTTCGCGGGCGGACAGTTCGGCCATCACTATTTACCAGGGGTGTTTTGACTTTTTATATCCACTGTACTATGCATATTATCAGATTTTTCCCTACACAACTGGATATTTTTTCTCTACTTCAAAATATTGGCATTTCATGTTCAAAAAATATGATACAATGCAGAAACTTTTATTATTTCTTGAAAATAAGATCTTGGATATGACATTTCACAGACATTGAACACTCATGGTCTGAAATATGGAGAGACAAGCCAACAAAATGCATTAAAGTTTAGGACAGGTGTGCAGCCAGTACTGTAATAGCTATAGAAATCATCATAAATTATTGTTGCATCCAAAACTGAAATCCAGTGTATTGCGAAATTAGTACTGTGAGAAGCAGATATATTCAAAACAGGATATTACACCTTACTGGTAAATACATCTCTACATGAGTCAACCAAAAACTACAGCTTACCACGTTGTAGCACCACCCATTGTACTGCAATGTTTTATCGAACTCGCTAGCTAGCTAGAATAAATAAAACCCAACTCTAGCCAAGTTATTGGGAGCACAGTAGAGGGAGTGAACCTCTTGCACAATGGCAGGAGATATTCCCTTCTCTTTTGTTTGACTTCTTGTTCCAATGTACTTATTTCTTGTCCAGCTGCCAGAAAGTATGTTGCTGGTTTAAGGTTGGTGTGGCATGGTGGCTCAGTGGTTAGCACTTTAGCCATACAGCACTAGGGTCCTAGATTTAAATACCGCCAGGGCACTATATGCAAAGAAAATGTGAATGTGCCTTGGGTCTGTGTGAATTTGTTTCACATATTCAGACCATAAGACGTACACACATTTTCTAATTGGTTTAAATGAGAAAAAAAGTGTGTCTTATAGTCTGAATACATGGTAAATACCAATAAAGTAATTATTGTACTTACCTACTTCACCTGCCAATCAGGCATACCCAGGCCATTAAGTGTTATTTTAGAAGAAGCCTCACAATAGTTTGGAAGCCTTAGTTACACAGTGTAGTGACAGACGCTTCAATCACCGCAACTATATCTGGCAGAGAAGAATGCCATGAAGACATGTCACTCACAGGAAGGAGCCACAAGGGTCAATCATTATTTCTAAACATAAGATGAAATGAAGATGGCAAAAGGTGAGGGCTAATTTACAGCTGCCATGAAACCACCCAGCCACTGTGTGCAGATAATGACAACCACCCCAATGTTAATATAATGGCCAACCACCCAAAAACTGGCAGTGGCAGTTTTCAGGCAACTCCTTAACGCCCAGTCTGCCAGTCGGAGCACGGAGCTCCGGCCAGCAGAGTAGGAAAAACCTGAAGGCATCAGATACTTCTCTATATAGGGTGTGGCCTATACAATGGAGCATCTAATGGTTCAAAAAAAAGGTAGAAACAAACAACTAGGGTTTTTTTTTAGAGAAATGTAGGCCTGTTTTACTATATTTGTCATATTGGTTTAATGGTTTGATTTTTCACTCTATTCTACCAGAAAATTATGGAAATTCTAAATTAAATATTGAAGTTGTTGCATTATTTAAAGGCAGCAGAAATCAGCCAGCAGAAAGTGAATGTGTAGCTCTTAGTCATGTCATCTTTCAGCATCGTGATTCTTCTGTTACCAAAAGTTTTATTGCATTTTTTTATAGTTCAATGTATGAGACAAAAAAAAAATAGAAAACATGATATAAATGTTGATCATTTACCATGCCCTTAATCCTTTTGTATAAATATGGATTACCATTCCTGTATGGTAATTTTTATGTATCCATTTAAAGGTGTGATCTGACTCTAGCTGCTCTGCGGTGTGTTTTTTTTAACGATAATGCATCCACAGCTGGTACACAAAACCCTACATTCTGAGATACTTGTGCTGCGCCCTAAAAAATGCATGCTGCAGTGCGTTTGTGTTATTGCGCTGTGTTGGGCATTAAGGGTATGTTTCCATGCCACAGAGGGCTCCGTCAACACCCCCTGCGTTAAGTGCATCTCTTGATGGGAATGCCGATGTAGCCCATCCATATACATCACATCCTACAGCACCGGCTGTTTCCACGCCACTGAGACGGTCTGCTGGCCTAAAGGTTAACATAGTGCGTCAACCTCCAGCCGGTAGGCCAGCTCAATGCAGTGGAAAACAGCCAGTACGGTAGGCATGTATATGGATGGGCTATGTCGACAACTCTGTCAAGGAATGCGCTTAACGCAGGGGGGTGTCAATGGAGCCCTTAGCGCCGGGGGAAACATACCCTTAGGCACAATGCATTGCAAGGAGCAGTGTAAAAGGCACAACAGATTTTGTATGGAAAGATGCCTAAAACAAGGGTTTAAAACTCAGGCCCGCAGTGTGATTATATAAGAAATGATTTATTTTTTTTACCTTTTACAAATGAATACCATAGATGAGTCTTTTATTTGACCAAAGTTTACACATTGTTCCAGATTCAATGCTTAACGTAAGTTTGTTTCGTCATTAAAAGGTTCATCATTATCCCCTTAAATGTAGAATTTTTTATAGGAAATATTAAGGTTTGCCTGTGATTTTGTCTAAGCTCTGTCTTTGTGTGTATTTGAAATGACACAAGGACGTGAAAAAGTATATCCCTGCTCCCAATATTGTCACCTTCGCTCACTTTGGTTTGACAGGTTTGGTCTGTTGAAGGAAATTGGCAGGATCAACAGAAAATGCAACTATGTTTACTAAAAGATTTAAAAAACACAAGCTACTCTGTGATCTGTGACAGTCTACATCATATATGTCATTTTCACTTTGCCCATTGTCCTTTTTTTCAGTGGTAAATAGAGATGGTCAAATATTTTTTAAAAAAATTGACGATTTCAAGTTAATTGCAAAGCCCCGGCACATGGTATCATCACAAACTTGCTGGAGATGTAGAGAAGGGTTGGGGATACATTACAAAAAAAAGTATTGCTCTTACACAAATAGTTTTTGCACAAATTAAGTTCAAAGTCAAGTCAAAATTTTGAAAATCTGAATTTCGACTTTGTTTAATTTATGCAAAAACTATGTGCTAGAGCTAATTTTTTTTTTTTCAAATGTTCCCACAACCCTTCTCTACATCTTCAGCAAGTTTGGTGATGATATAATTTTCAGAGGCTTTTCAATCACCTCACAAAGTTAGCATGTCGAAAAATCTCTAGTGGTAAATCTCCAACTCACTATGTACTGAAGTCAAATATGCTATATGCTATAAAATGGTATTAATATATTCAAACAATTATTTATAAAACATAACTGCTTCACAAAATCCATAGTCTAACATAGTCTAAGCAAAGAGGCTAATTTGGTATACCAATTACTTTTTTTAGGATGGAAAAGTTTGTGATTCATTCAATGCTTCACAACACCTGTCTTTGCTAGAAGAATTTCGATTTGTTTTGTCATGAAAATCAATACACAAGTCTTTTTTACTTTGGCAAATAGTTTGTTTAATGTGTGCTCAGACATCTTGGACCTGGACTGTTCCATAATTCTCAGTAAAAGGCAAAAATGAAAACGGCACATAAATCAAGAAGATAATATAGAAGTATATAAGAAGAAATATATGATGTGCAAATACATTTACTTATTTGCAGGATTTTCTCACTTATTGGTAAGTAGTTTTTGGTCACATATTGGTAAGTAATTTGCAATAATTTTTCACTTTATGGTCACTATATAACACCGGGTAATCAATATCAAGCTGTGAGACGTTGCAAATGCATATTTGTGAATAGTTTCTAGAGTTTTAATTCCTCTGTTCTATTTGGTCCTTCATTTCTGTGGGCCCTGAGCATTAAACACTAGCTCAGTCCTGGTTGGGCTCCCAAGCGTAAATAAACATGTCCTTTTGAACATGCTTATGTCAACATGAGCGCTACTGCGCATGCCCAACTGGTTACTTCTGGGTATGTTTATTTAAATTTGGGGACCCTGCCAGGGATGGGGAACTGTTTATGCTAAAGAAGTTGGGAAGGGAAAAAGTTGGGAAGAGCTGTACTCCACCCAAGCGAACTTTGAGGGGCATTGCATCGGAATGGATTACAGCATTCAAGTATGTTCTTTATTTTATTTAATAAATATTTAAACTTTTTAATTCTATTAGCCATTTTGCCATTGCCTTTAGGAAAAGGTAAGAGGTTGAGAAAACCTCTATATTCATAACATTCCATTTGTATATGTAATGATACAATCATGTTTTTGTTTCTTTCAAAAGTTTACATTTCTCGATTGAAATGTATACTTTAGCTCAAATTTTTTTCACGGGTGGTCATTTGTGTGGAAAATTTAAACAGATTGTTTTGTTAGGTGTTGAGGTAATCTAAAACACTTTATTTTGCAAAGATAACTGATCATGCTGATCACTGTATATATGGTTGTATGGTAGCGTGGCTGCCTTGTAAATCTAAGCCACTTCCTTCATTGTCTATGGAGTATATGAGAGTTATGAGAGTATCAGTCAAGTTTTGGATGATTGAGGAGCAAAAGCTCACTTGACACTTTCAGGAACTATCAACCAAACGGAAATCAATCCTCAGAATTCTACCCAAGAGGGGACTTTTAAGGCCAAATATGTCAAATAAATTATTTTTATTTTAGAAAAACATCTAAAAATATAAATTGAAGACATATTTCTATCGTAGGGTATGTTACCAGTGATCTAAAGTTCACTCATTGACATGTAAACATTTCATTTATATATCTAAATGCGATCACAAAGTTGTTACAGCATGTTCTTAGCGCATTTACCGGGTCTCCGCTTCATTAGGAGATGCTTTAGACACCAATTTTTAAAAATGAAGATAGGTTACCTATAAGTATACTTACAGAGCTAACACACACAATTTTAAAATCAACACAATCGTTATTCCACAAGGAATGGATAGTGTTACCAAGGTCCAAGTATGTCATAGTAATTAGTCAGGGAATTGTTTTAGTACTGTTTAGTATAATTGGACTTCCATATTTTATCAAATGGTAACAGACCAACGCAGGTCTTTAAAAGTATGTTCTGTCCTCACGTGGAGCCACTCATGGCCCTGTGTCCTTACTGGGAAAAGTCTGGGTTATCATATGGACAGACAGTCAAGTAACTTTCAGGAACTATAAGTAGTTACCCTCACCTGAACCAACTGCAAGTTATAAAGAAGATAAATTACATAGATAAGATTTTTGTAAGTAAAGGGGACAGTAAAGGTAGCTCAAAAGAACGATCCAGTAGTAAGTGCCAGAAGTACTAGATGTTCAAGCTTAAAGGGGTTCAAGAGGACTTGCTGAGGTTCTCATACTATGGTGGTGTTAGACATTTGTGAGTATCATTTATTCTCATTTTTATCAGTACATTTTATTTCAATTTACTACACAGTAGTTGGGTTGAGTTGTCGCTGAAGTCCTCAATTCTAAAGTAAGTAGCAGCAAGGCATTTAATGTGTTTTGACTATCTTCTTTCCTCTGTGGGATTATAATCTCTGTTAAGCATGCAGGAGGAAAATCTTGCTACTGTGACCAATTAAAATATAATATGTCCCATCAAGGTAATGTCAGTCCTTCCTTATACAGGAGACCTGGCACCATAGATATCTGTGTCTGTGGTGAGTAGTGATGGCCGAACATCGGCCAGGACTGTCCGCGAATGGGCGGGTCGGACTTCTAAAGACGTCCGCCGTCCGCCTGTTCGTGAACAGATTCAAATTCCCCGCCTCTAGGCGGGGAATTTGAATCGGAAAAACCGGATGTGACGTCAGTGACGTCATATCCGGTCCCTGGAACGCATCCTGGAACGCATAGTTCCTGGTTTAGGGAGCCGGATGTGACGTCACTGACGTCACTTCCTGCTCCGACCCGGTTTTTTCACTAGGAGACCGGCTTTATGCCTTCTAGTGAAAAGATTCTTCCTCCGGCACGATCACACAGGTTGTGATCCTGCCGGAGGAAGAATAGAGATCATCTTCTCGCTGGCGAACGGAGCGGGTCGAACACCCATGTTCGCCGCCTTGCGGACAGTTCGGCCATCACTAGTGGTGAGGTAGCGCTTCTAATGTGTTCTGAATAGCATTGACTCATGGAAACTGTCACCAGGTAGTCTGACAAAATTGTGTGGCATTTTATTGTCCCATATAAGCAAGGCTTAAAAACCTTAAGATTCTATTATAAAGTGTACACAAATGAGCTGCTCTGAAAGCGCATCTTGTCAGTGCTGATTTAGAATTTCGTGTTTACATTGCCTATGGCATGTTCTGTACCATTTCTGATAAAAATGAACAATTGCGCCTATTGCATATGCAGAAAATTGCATAATACATATCTGTGCTCGTCCATATTCCCTACGCTTCTTAGTAGAAGGATCATGTGTTACTATTTCACACCATAAAATATATCTTCTTAGGATTATATAAAATAAAACAAGCTGCACCCCTGGATTGGCTGAGTTGTAATCTGCATGCAATTTACAAGCTGATGTTTTTTTCCATCAGTACATTATCCATCTCTAGGATCTTCCCTCCCGTCCACTTATAGCCCTTAGGGTTCTTTACAGAAAGATCCGCAGCAAGTGGAAAGCGTTGAAGCGTAGGGTCTGCATGACAGGAATGTGTAGCGAACTGTAAGTAAGGGATTACAAAAATGTGTATAGTTGTGATCATGTGAGTGGCTAGTTTAAATAATAACAGTAAAAGTGGAGGCTTACGTCATAAGGTGGGGGCATGTGTGGCTTGTGGTCAGTTGGGTGGGACATCAGTCCACAATTTCAGTAGCTGTAAAGTAGCAGCACAGAACTTTTCCTTTGTTTTTTTTTACCTGTCGTTAATGTTTTTAACCTCATATTGGCTGGCAGTTTGGGTCTTTTAAGGTATAGACTGGTGGTTATGTAAAATGGGGGTGGGGACCCATCTTCCGTGTTGTGTTCCCTATTCAGTTTTTGGTCCACGGGAGTGACCAATGGTTATCTAAAGAGATTAGTGTCTGCGGTGATGTAATCCGAATCTGTGTTATTGCTGGGGGCCTAATCTTGTTGGTTACCGCAGAATTGTCGGATTCCTTTTAAGCCTTTAACCTGATTGGAGGAAAGAATGTTTATATTTATACTGTTGGTTTTTATTAATGTTATTTAAAGAGTTTTATAATGTTTAAAGTTGTGTTATTTATGTTAATAAAAGGCCGCTATGGCCATTAAACTCCAATTCTGGAGATCCCTGATGATCCTGCATTTTTCCTGCTGCACTGGTATTCCTTTTTAATCAAGAGCTATAAGAAATTGGTCCTACAAAATATGGTTAATGAGGCTAGAGCTTGTATTTTACTCTGCAGAAAGAGCACGAATGCTCCTATGATTAGTCTATGGTTTCGCAAAATTTATGAAATCATGCTCATGGAGGACTTGGAATCTAACCTGCATGATACTTCTGATTGTTTACGAGATAGCTAGCATAATTGGCTAGTCTTTCAATTGACCCCCCGAGTAATTTTGGTGAGTATGGGGATGGGGACTTTCGGAACTTATTATATGGCTGGAGATTCCGCAGAACTACAAGGTCATGGATTTTGCAATGCTGGATGATCTAACACAAAGTAGTCTACTGTCAAATCACAATCCCCATTCAGCATCCCTATACAAAGTAAATACCAGGACACAAAAGGTGCGTGGATGATTCTTGACACGACCAACTGTGCGTGATGACGCCATGCTGTTCTTTTGGTGATGTGCAGTATTGTAAAGTATAGTGGAAAGATGAAAGCCTTTACTAAGAAAAACATCCAAGCCAGGCAACATTTTGCAAAAACACATCTGAAGTCTCCCAAAAGCATGTGAAAAAAGGTGTTATGGTCTGATGAAACCAAGGTTGAACTTTTTGGCCATAATTCCAAAAGATATGTTTGGCACAAAAACTATATTGCATATCAACAAAAGAACACTATACCCACAGTGAAGCATCATGCTTCCCATTGACTTGCATGCATTGCGCATATTTGATCACAATTGCGATTATAACTAAAAAGAGTGCTGTTATAACATCAAAAGGTGCTTCAACAAAGTATTAGTTTAAGGGTGTGCACTCTTATGCAACCATGCTATTTTATTTTAAAACATTTTCTTCTCTCTACCTAAGAGATTGCAATGTGTTTTTCAATTGAGTGGTACAGTTCATAGGTCACATTTAAGGTGGAAAAAGTTCTGAAATGATTTATCTTTGTCTCACTTTTGTACAGCACAGTAACCTGACATTTTACCAGACTTTTAGACATTGACAGTTGTTGCTGCTTCCCTTTGCCCGAACTGGGTTCAGGCATATCACTAGGGAGGTTAAGGCTCTTTGTATACTTCTTAGCTCAATTATACAGAGTATACTGTATGTCAATATTTCACTAGTGTGGCGAATTTCAAGAACTTGCGAAGATCTCAAATAAAGTGCTATTTCTTCGTAATCGCAAATATTTAAGAACTACCATGTGTTGCTTTTCGCAATATTTACATGTACAAGTGCCGATTTGCACACTGTTTAAAAACTTTAAAAGTAAGACATTTTCGATCAACACTAATTACAACCAGAAAAATTTAGAAAGTAAACTCCAGGCTAATAAAAGTCACAACTATTGCAGATCTTTACTCAGAAATAAATCATGCCTTTTTTCACACCAGTAGCTTTTGGTTTAGCTCTGTTATAATGCCTGAAATAATGAAATACAAATATGATCACTTCTTTGCCTTACATCTTATTCATAACGTTTAATGTCAACTGCAGCCCCTAGTTGCTCTGCTTGTAATGAATGTTTCATCATCACTCTCTTTTCAGTTTTTCCGGATGTCTCCAGAGACATCTGCTGGTGAATAAAATACGAGCGGATCTGGTGATGTCGGTATCTCCAGCCTGCACCTGCACAGTCGGCTTTATACTGTTATATAGTCAGTTTTGCTGAGCAAGCTGAGGTCTCACAACTGTTACCAATACTTTTTATGACTTTTATCCTTTCATACAAACAAAATGAAACATTTCAACCCATATGCATCTATGTTGGAAATCTGGGAAAGTTTTTTTCACTATCTGTCTCTGCTACTAACCTAACTGTTACAGGGGAAATATATATCTCAGTCCCAGACTCAAATATGATATGTCCAGTAATCAGTGTGTACCTCGTTTAGCATATCAAAGGCTAGGATAGGGCACACTGTAAGCAGTTGGACAACATGGGGGTGATGTGATGGGGGAGGACATTTGAGTTGGTGGGGGCTGGGACAATTTATATATAAAGACAAACCAAGATATATATGCTTTTTATGCATGAGTCTCTCTCTCCTTCCTGGACCCCTGGTGGTTTGAACATGGCTTCAAGAGCATGCTAAGTACATATCTGGTTATATGTGTGTATGTATGTAAGTATAATATCCTAGTAGACTTTATAAATGTACATATAGAGATTTGTAGTGTGCTATTGTATACCTGTTGATAGACCAATAGATATATATGCTGTTTATGCATGAGTCTCTATATGTACATTTACTAAGGGTCAGGTTTGGGTAGAAGTGTTAATCCTGTATACAGTATACATGGTATAGTCTGGATATACTGTATATACAGTGGTGTGCAAAACTTCCTGATTTCTTTTGCATGTTTATCACACAAAATGTTTCTGATCATCAAACACATTTAACGATTAGT
>CM070032.1:98975985-98988430 GCA_036250615.1 Ptychadena robeensis | reverse complement strand
TTCTCCTTCAGGATTTTTTGGTAGACAGTAGAATTCATGGTTCCATCTATCACAGCAACCCCAGACCATCACACGACCACCACCATATTTTACTGTTGGTATGATGTTCTTTTGCTGAAATGCTGTGTTACTCTTACGCCAGATGTAACGGGACACGCACCATCCAAAAAGTTCAACTTTTGTCTCGTTGGTCCACAAGGTATTTTCCCAAAAGTCTTGGCAATCATTGAGATGTTTTTGAGACGAGCCTTAATGTTCTTTTTGCTTAACAGTGGTTTGCGCCTTGGATATCTGCCATGCAGGCCGTTTTTGCCCAGTCTCTTTCTTATGGTGGAGTCGTGAACACTGACCTTAATTGAGGCAAGTGAGGCCTGCAGTTCTTTAGATGTTGTCCTGGGGTCTTTTGTGGCCTCTCGGATGAGTTGTCTCTGCGATCTTGGGGTAATTTTGGTTGGCAGGCCACTCCTGGGAAGGTTCACCACTGTTCCATGTTTTTGCCATTTGTGGATAATGGCTCTCACTGTGGTTTGCTGGAGTCCCAAAGCTTTAGAAATGGCTTTATAACCTTTACCAAACTGATAGATCTCAATTACTTTTGTTCTCATTTGTTCCTGAATTAGGCGTTCGCCGGTCGACAACTCTAAACGGTCGTTTACCTGGTGGTAAAAAACCGCCAATGTAAACTTAGCCTTAAGTTATTTTTTCACAAGGGGGCAATCACTTTTTCACACAGGGCCATGTAGATTTGGAGTTTTTTTCTCCCTTATCAATGTAAACCTTCATTTAAAACTGCATTTTGTGTTCAATTGTGTTATCTTTGACTAATAGTTAACGGTTTTTGATGAGCTGAAACATTTGAGTGTGACAAACATGCAAAAGAATAAGAAATCAGGAAGGGGGCAAATAGTTTTGCACACCACTGTACATACATCTTATAAGCCATATTGTTTAGCATCCGGGGTGCAGGAATTGAGGCTGCTGGGTGTGGTGGTACTCTATGTATTGTGTTATAGTAGTGTTGATATATATTGTGTTATTAGTAGTGTCTGTAACTTTATGTAATGTGTATTGCTTTGTCATCTCTATGTTATCAGTAAACCATTTTTATATATAAGCATCTGTATGGGTTCTATGTTACTCATGAATACATGAAGGACTGGATGGTCGGACAAGGTAACCAGGCTATATAACAAACAAAGGTGGCCATATTCCCCCAAACACCAAGGAGTGCAGAACCCCCCTTTATCACTAACCCTCTTCTATTTTTTGTATACGCTGAATTTTACATGAACCACAGAGAATTATAATACTAATAAAAAAAATTACTGCTTGGGCAGCACAGTGGTTAGCATTCTAACCATCAGCACAGAGGATCAAGGTTTGACTCTTGGTCAGGACACTACCTTCAAGGAGTTTGTATGTTCTCCCTGTGTCTGTTTGGGTTTCCTCCCATTTACCTAAGTACGTTGGTGGCTTCCACATTTACCTAAGTACGTTTTTGGCTTCCACTCAAAAATAGTACTTCAGCTATGATGGTGACATATGACTATGATTGAGGCATATAATTGTGAGTTCCTGAATGACATTTAGCAATATGGCAATGATGCAAATACAATATATACTCTATAATAACATGAATTGATAATAACATCTGCAATACTGCAAAAAATATAATATTTTAATAAAATCAAGTAAAAATATTATTGCAAAACTTTAAAACTTGGTTCATGCAACCAGACCAGTGGGCCCCTCTGGGTAGAACCACTTTATTACCAGAGGCAGGGTGACACCAAAGCACAAATCTTACAAACCACAGCTGTTCTTTTTTTTTCATTTTCTTGTTTTTATATGCAAGAGCTAAAGGATAACAACCACAATGTCATTGTGACAGCTGTAGCAGTCTCTGGCTTTCCCCCCACTACTTCCCTTGTAAATGGTATAGTTTTCAGTCCTGAGTCCCAGGCTTCTGCTAGCTCCTACAGGATCTTATATCTTTGCACCCCAATGAACCTTTTATTCATGATTCATGCTTGCAGTGTACCCAGGGCTGAGCAAAGGTAAATAACACACTTTGGCCTTCTAGTACACAGTTGTGCTCATACCCGGGCACAATTTATGATTTCTTAACCTTTTTTCAGATAATATGATTTATAGCACAAAAACTTTTCTTTCACTCATTTTAAGTGGTTGGCTGAAATCATTTATTGTAAAACAACGCTGTTTACTCTTTTAAAATAAAAATTACAGCACAAACTAGCAACAAACTGCTTCATTTATATAGAGGAGAAATATTCACTTCTAGGCTAGTTTCCCAAAAAAATGCCTGGTAAACAAGCGATTACCCCAACCACCTGGCAAATGCGAAATTAGACGTGTGTAGGTCAGTTTTCTGGCTTTAGTCCAATAGACTTGTCATTGGGGCATTATCTAAGCTCCCACCTGAGCACCTGCACAAGTTTGCAGACAGTAGTGCCCAGTCGTTTTATGAGCTGCTGCCAACTGAAAGCGCCCGACAAACAACAACCTGAGCATTATACACATTTTATAATCTATGTCATCACTAGAAATGTGCAGTCACAGTATTCTGCACCCAGCTCCAGCAATGTGCTATCAATAGGATCACATCCTCCGAGGCAGTGGTCAAGCCAGAAAAGAACAACAAATGGTCTAGTTAGAGCTGCTCCTGTAATATAAAAAAAAAAATCAATAATACCTGATTATGTCTGAGGTTGAACATAACTTTACAGCTGTTTATTCACAAATGAGTATGTGCACTTATACATTACACAATACCTTAAAGCAAGGAATACACAGGTAAATTTTTTTACAGATTTGTAACAGCCGAGCGCCGTGCGCTTTCATGGTGCTCAGCTGTTCTAAAATCTGTGAAAATATCGACATGTGTATGTCATTTTTCTATTGATTTCGCTCGGCTGAACAGGGATCCAACATGTTTGAAAACCCTGTTTGATGTCCTATACCTTTTGGCCAACATATCGGTTGGTCTGCCTGCTGGCTGCCTATATCGGGAAAGCTCGTCAGCAGCCTGATGACGTCATTGCGCTATTGCCGACATATCTCGGCTCAAATATCGAGCTGTGTGTTTGCAGCTTAACCCCCCCCCCCCCTCTATCCTATATTCATCTATATTCATCTATCTTATTTACTGGGATTGGAGTTAGGATTTTGTGTTCTGAGGGGATCATGAGGTCCTAAAAATGCATCTTGCAGTGTGCAGGCACCCAATTCCCCTGTGTTCATTTCAAAAGAGGCTGAATCATAACTAATTTCTGGGACGCATATATAAAAAATTATTTGATTTTAGATTTAAGGCAGCTAATATAGGTATGTATATGTATAAACTCTTTTCTCTTGTAATTACTTTGGAAATGTGGCTAGGTTTATGACTTTCTATGACAGGCTGTATTTGTTGACCTTAGACAACACTAATAAAGTGCAGTATTGTAAATTTAATGATCTGTAGAACTGCAGACTTAAAAACAAGGTACTGTTCTTAGTATTGTGAACTTTGTTCTTCATTTTTCATCTCTGTAAATTGACCTAAAACATGTCTACGTTTTCAGCTTGAAACGAATTATATTTAAAAAAATATCAGATTATTATGTGCTTATTTAGATTATGACTTACATTTAATATTTTAAGCAAATATAATTTTTTTATGCCTACCTTTAGTAGTTAGTAATTGGTAGTCTTTGAGAAACGTGGGTGTTGTGTAATAGAATATGGCATACTGTTATATTTTATTCTATAGAGCCTGCGGTTGCCTATTGTATAAATAAAATGTATGGATCAGTTATGACATTTCTTATCACCTCTTGATGCTTATTTCTGGATGTATCTATAATGTTGCGTAGACTTTAGGCTTTTCAAAGAGATTTTAGCAGCAGTCATTCCAATTTTAGGAAGAAGCCACTAGAGGCCACTAGCTGCATTTATTACAAATGTTACACTGAGTTAAGGAAGCACAGATTCTTAGAATATATACAAATGAAACGCTTTTAGAGTACAGCGGTAATAGTTATGTAAAGCCTAATATGAATTGTGCACAGTGCTAATAAATTAGCCACATAAATAAGTCCTAGGATTTCTAAAAGATCTTGCCTATGACCAATGACTAATTATTTATAGGTTCTTATGCTAACAATAGGCAGTATTTTTGTAGACGCAACTACTTTTCAATCTGTTACTGAAAAGCAAGTTTAAACCCCTGGGTGCATAACTCTTACCCTATAGCCTGACCAAACTAGTGTTAGAAATGGTGGAGCATGTTCACATACCTTTATCATCATAACAGGTTTGCATCAATCTAATCAAAATTGTTCAAGCAAAAGTTATGCTAGGTCAGCTGTTTGGTCCCCCACCATTTTTTTTATTCAGTTTGTTCTGTTAACCGTTGGGATCATTTTATCAATCCCTCTTGTTATAATCCATCTTACCATACTATGTCTGCTCTCCACTCACTGTAAAATTATTTTTTATAGACTTGCATTGCTTTGGACTTTCACCTACAGTACCTGCTGAGATTCAGAATATTTGTAGCCCAAATATGAGAAAAGAAATTGTCCTTGCACTTGCAGGATTTTCATTTTAATTTTATATGGACTACTCAAGATCTCCTCATGGGCTACTTAATATCTCCTCAGAAGCAGTGTGAAATTGACACCATATAGAACAGGATGTAAGATGAGGTTTATTTATCATCTTTTTTTCCTATAGGATTTAAAATAATATTTTCCAGCAGGCTTCTTCTGACTTTTGAAGAACTTGGTTTGTATTGGATGGGACAGATGTGCTCACCTCCACATGGACTACATTGGCTGTCCAGTATTCAGTGTAGAGCCAACGCCATGAACATACTGTGTACTTTATAGGGATTGTCAACAATTGATTAGACTTACAAATACTTCAAATAATTCAAATGTCATTTATACATAAACCACATAAGCAGAGAATTTGACAATGTTCCATATTTCTAAAAGTCTATTAAATGAAAAAATACTTAATTTAATAAATAAACAAACTACACATGTTATTTACATATAAGAGGATTGAACTCATTTACTTATAGAACTTTTTAAATGTATTATTGCAAAATTTTTTAGAGTATTAGTTCATCACCATTCTGCAAAACATAATTTGGAATTAAATAATTAACCATCCTTGGCATTCACTGGACCACCCATTCATTTCATTAAGTCTGTTAGCGATTAACTACATTTCTCATGGTTATAAATACCCATATTTATTTTAATGAAAACTATTTCCTTGGTAATTACAAGTTGATGTTTGCTAAGTAAAGTATAAGTGTTCTATTTTAAATTTCAATTTTAGTAAAAGAATCAACATGTCTAACTTTTAATCACTATAATTTCTCATTTGTAACATAAACATCATATTAAACATTATTAAATGATACTAAAATTAATAGCAATAAAGATTATGTTTACCTTTCAATGTGCCATCAAGATATATAATATCCTCCTAAACGGCACACCAGAAAAAACAGCTCTTTTAGCAAGAGTTCATCAAGGAGGTCGGAGATGTTTATTTTGATATCTACATATCACAGAGTGATAAGCAACTGAAATAAAGTTACTTATACAATACAATAATGGTTTATTCCTATCCAAAAACATGCAGTCCATAGGATGCTGTCATCTCAAAAGTCTCAGAGAGAAGTTTATGAAAATGATTCCAGTATAAAGTTTAGGTAACTAGAGAACATATCATCATCCATTGAGAATTAACTTTACTTTATGAAGACAGGCTGATGCTTCATTCAAAAAAAAAAAAAACTTTGACCGTATATATGATGTATATAAATGTAATACTTATGACTAAAAACACAGAAGTTTCTATTTTAATTATCCAACCCCCTCTTGTACTCCATTATAGTTGTAATACGATTTGCTTATTAAAATTTTTTGTTGCTTTATTTGCCCCAGAATGTGTTTATGCTTGTGGAGTACATCATTATCCTTTGAAAAACTGCCTTCCTATGCAGCTCAAAGTCACACTGTCACTTAGCCCATAAAGGGCAAGGTCACAATGTCTCTACAAGGGTTATCTCTAAACCCTACTTACCATATTTTTTGGACCATAAGACACCCTTTCTTCTTTGGGGGCAAAAAGTGGCTGCGTCTTATGGTCCGAATGCGCGACCCTCGCGGCCACTCGGCTGCCGGTGGTCGCACCTTGGCATCCCGCCAGCTCTCCTGGCACGGAGATTAGCCGGGGGAGCTGGAGGAGCTGTCAGTTGAGAGATGCCGGCGATGCCGGCTCTCCCATCTGAACTGTCTAGGAGAGAAGTGTAGATGAACTTGCATCTACACCTATCTCTCTGTCCATGGGAACAGCAATCAGCAATCACTCTTCTGCCCCACAGACACAGAATCAGAAACATCGGGAAAGAAGAGCAGTTCAGCCCTCCCTTCTGCCTTCTGCCTGCTGCTGATCAGTGTTAAGTTCTACTGAGAGTGTACTGCTGCTAGTGACACCTTCTGGCTGAATTGAATATTGCACCCAATAAATTCATTGCATTAACCCAATTGAAGTGAAAACTTATTAAATATTTTTTTCTGGTTTTCCTGCCATAAAAACTGGGTGCGTCTTATGGTCTGGTACGTCATATAGTCCGAAAAATACGGTACTTTGCCTGTGTTACCTTGCAGTTTTCCCTCCATCCAGCACTGAAAGTAATATTTCTTTTGCATTTATGTTGTGCGCACACACATTTGCTGACACGCCCTTCCCTATACCTGGATTTATAGGGGGCAAGAGGAGGAGAAGTGGCTGCAAATGAGTGCTGATGTGATAAAAAGAAAAGAGGTTGGAGAATATATTTTTGAGACCTGCCTTCACCTGCATCTCCAACAGTCACCTAGCTGATGAAGGACAAAGACACGATGTCTCTACAATGGGTAATATCTGGACCCTACTTACATTTTCTGGGTTACCTTGTAGCTCTCACTTACATCCAACACCAATGGCGACTTATGGGAATGGTGACGTCACACCTACCCCAAGAAACTATGCCATATCATTCCTAATACTAAACTGTTGGGGAGAATATTTTAGGAGACTCACTTTGTCTTGCATGAGAGAGTGGATATTTGTTTATATAGTTACTTTTTATGACTTTGTATGGTTTAGGTAGATAACACCTTTTGTAGTGGTGGCATGTCCTTATAAACCTACCTGGCGTTATGGTTTTTTTTGCACCATTTTTCATGGCGTGAAAAGAAGCTTCCCTGGCAATGGCGGTGGAGTACAATGTAGTCAGCTGTGACTGCCCGCTATCCTTCCGCTATATTTTAAGCTTTAATATCTTCTGTAATACTTATAAAGGTTTGGTGGCAAGTATTACAGTAAGTTATAACAATGTTGTTTTTGGTTTTGTTTTTTCCTTCATCTTCGCTTTATATGTGTTCTTGCTTTTGGGTGCAATCCTTGCAAAAAAAAATAATAATAAGGAGCTATTTCATATAATGAATCCTGCCTCCTACATTTGTTTGCTTCTTTCTAAGATTGCAGAAACTGCCTATTGTATGAAATTCATTTAGATCTAGCAGCTCAATTATCCATACAAGTCTCTAACTGGAAGCCTAAGTACCTGTTGAGATTTGGCTTGTAACCATGTTTGCTGAAGCTTACAATAACAAATGGAGAAAAATACATCTCGATATTGTGGAAGATGACTGTATCTTCACTGATCTTTCAGTATCAAAAAATAAATGTATTAATAAATGAAAATAATATTAGAAAATTAGAAGAAAAGTGCAAATTTATTAGTAATTATGTTATTGTTAGTATTTTAGGTAGTATTGTGCACAGTATAATACATATTTTATATGGTACATATTGTGCACCATTGTGATTTTAATGAAGTCATACACCAATCTGAAGGATGTCAAATTCATCAAATGCTATTTGGCCATCAAGCCAATCTGGCACAGCAATAAGCTTATAGTATTCCATAAGAATTGTAGTAGAGCTTTCAAGAAAGATAAAGGGATTTCAGGTAATGAATAGGACATGGCTTGGCTGATGGGATTATGGAACCAGTAAACATACTTTACAAGTTACTTTATTGTTGAATTGTTATTAAAAGTGTTATAATTTTTATGAACTTCAGTTGTGTATAGAGTTGATCAGACACTAGCAATCTTGACACTCACTTGCAAACCTCCTTTACCCCAAAAAGAACAAGGGCCTACAGTAGTATTTTTTTTATCTTTTTTTACTGTTGCAGACCATAATGTTTTCTACCATATGTCCTTATATCCCCTTCCACAGATTATTTTAATTACCATTATCCCCACTGCTATTATGTGGCAGCATGAATTCAATTATTTCGAATTGCTTGGTTTTCCTTTACTTGAAAATAACAATGAACTAAACTGAATTAAAAATCATATATTTACTAATGTTATTTATAAATTAGTACTGTGTATCACTAATACTTAATTAGAGATGGTCAAATCTGGCTAACTTCATTTTCATGGGAGAATTTAGACAAAAAAATTCTAAACCATCCAAATCCAAAAGTAAATTTTGGGGAAAGTTGAAAAAGTCCTGTGTTGGGAAAGATTGTTACATGATAACTGCACATGTTAACATTGATTAAATGTACACCTTGATAAAAGGTAAAGCAGTCAGTGTACACTTCTAAGTGGAAAATTGTGTCAATATTTTGTGTAGCCACCATTATTTCCAGCACTGCCTTAACTCTCTTGGGCATGGGGTTCACTAGCTTACAGATTGGCCCTGAAATCCTGTTCATCTCCTCTATGATTACATGGATGTTAGAGACCTTTGTTTTCCTTTTGTGTGGATTCCCCACAGATGATCAATAGTGTTTAGGTCTGGAGACATGGTTGGCCAGTCCTGCACCTTTACAATCAGTGTTGTTAGCAAGAAAGAAGTTATCTTGGAGGTGTTTTGGAAGATGTTATCGTGTTGGAATACTGCCATATGGTCCAGTTTTCAAAAAGAGGGGACCATGATCTGCTTCACTATGTCACAGTACAGTGTTAGCATTCATGGTTCCATCAGTGAACACTAGCTCCCCAGTGCTGATGTCCAACCAGATACAGCCTCCCATCAAAATGAGCCTCCCCTGGCCACCAGATCTACTTTATTCTATTGTTATATGTCTTCGGGTATCTGCCACCAGGGGAAGCTCACCATACCCAGGGCTGTTTTGTGTTGGGCATTTTCCTGAAGCCTAGGCAATCTTTATGTAGAGCAACATTTTTTCAGGACCTCAGAGAGCTCATTGTCATGAGCCATGCTGACCTTCCAGTGACCAGAATAAGAGACTGCAAGAGTTCATACTTGAGACCTTGTATAACTTACAAGTCACATGAAACTTGTAAAAATGGCTAATTGGGCACAATTCTGGTATTTTTAAATTTTGTGGTGTGGTGGAGTTATTGTGAGGGGACAGCACATTTACATTGTATCAAAGTGTTGTCGAATAAAAGCATATTATAAAATAGTTACCACAATGTATGGGGTGCACATATACTGTAGATACAGTATATTTTGGGTTGAAAAATTATGCTCTATAAATGACCTTTAAGGTTAGCTTGGCATATGTGAAAAAAATAGGAAATAGTAATACAAATTATTGAAATGCATTCATATACCTCTTGAGAGCAATGTTTTTTTTATTAAATGCATATTTAAGAGAACAAAACGCTATCTATTACTGTTAAACAAAACTGTAGTCCAGGTCAAAAGCAACAGGGAGCATTTACAATATTAGACAGTATGTTTTTGTTACGCTTTCTTGTGAATTCTGGCAATCTCTACACAAGGAATGTTACAAATCCTTACAGAGCAGAGGGGGAGAAGCATGATCAAAGCACATTGTTAGTGCTAATAATAGTATGTTCTATGTTGGCCAAAACACTCAGAAGTAGAATATTGTATGAAGCAAGCTTATTTTTTTGATCAAGGCTGAAAAGTGTAGAAACCAGTATTTTTTTATTATAGCATGAAGCATAGTTAGGGAGTCAGAGGAGCTGTAAGATAGAAGATCTGTCCATGGACGGTTCTTCCATCTGTACTGTATATGGGTTGGGCTCATGCTGCCCAGCTCACGGGCAAAAACTCTGCCAGTCAGAGAACAGAGCTACAGCCAGCAGAGTGGGAGAAAGAAAGTATTTTTCGACGATTGGTTGCTCCACTCTATAGTGTGTATCCTATACATTGGAGAATCCAGTCATCCGAAAAAAGTCAATTGTTTAAAAAACTACATTTGCTAGAGCAATACTTGTTTTGTTCCTAAAACCCCTTCTCTACACCTCCAAGATATAGATAAACTGGCTATATCTCTCTCTCCTGTCCGAAGTGCATTCACTCTGCACGGACACAGAAACAGCTGATTGCAGAGGGAGATAGGAGAAGCTGTTGGCCCCCTTCCTCCTGCCGATCAGTGCTGTGAGTGTCCTGCTGCTAGTGACATCTGCTGGCTAAATTGATTATTGCATTCATTAAATTGTTTGCATTAACCCAATTGATGTGAAAATGTATTAAATCTTTATTTTCTGTTTTTCCTGCCCTAAAAACTGGGTCCGTCGTATGGTCCGGTGCGTCTTATAATCCAAAAAATACGGTAAATATTTTAAAATACAATTTCTTCTCAGTAGCAGATGGGATATATGTCTACTTTTCATAATTGTTTAATTGGGGCACACCAAAGAAAGCTTTCTGGCTAACAAAAATAACAAAGATAATAGAAGGTAGTTTGTGATATTTATTTTGTTTTAATCTAATTTAAATAACATTTCCATATCATATAGTGTACAGCAACAAACATCAGAGCATTATCATACAGCCTTTTGCAGCATACAAAAAAATACAAAATAAAAATAAAAAAATTGTATATTTAGTCAGAATGTTTAAAGTGTTTAAACTGACTGTCTAACTCTTTTTACTTGCTCTTGCAGTTGAAATTGCTTGTAATTAAAAAAATTAAAGAGCAGCTGCAGTTTAGAACAATCATTGGTGTTTGTCTTTAAATCCTAAAAAAATCACCAATGTTTCAGAAGAAAGGCCCTTAGCTAATGGCTATTAAAATGAATATAAACCATAGGGTGTAGAATGGTGAGGAATGTATTAGGAGAAACAAAGATTAGAGAAATGAACACCAAAACCTGCAATTGTCATAAGGAAATGTATATACACTGCTCACAATTGTTTGAACTTAATCCTAACCTTTCCTGTGCACCAACCTTGCAAATGTCACCATAGTCAAGGATTTCTAATAACGGCTTCCTACACTCTGTGCTACTGAACAGAA
Organism: Ptychadena robeensis; assembly: GCA_036250615.1. Lineage (NCBI taxonomy): Eukaryota > Metazoa > Chordata > Amphibia > Anura > Ptychadenidae > Ptychadena > Ptychadena robeensis. Next base: position 98,977,101 of record CM070032.1, on the reverse strand, counting down.
TTGTATTAAACATAAATGAAAGGCTGGTGTACCAACTGCCTTTCAAAGGAACACCCTCATGAAAGCAATGTTTTCTCTTTGCTGACACCAACACTCATGATTGCATTTCTGGAAGCCATTAGTGTTCCAATTTTCAATGTCTATACTACTGTTTTCTGTTGAAGAATACAGTAATCATTATACACTGCACTTTTCTGAACTCTCTAGACTTAGAAACCTGGCCCAAACATTCATATTGCCTGCAATTCTGTAGCACATGATACTCTTTTTATTATTTTAATCATTACTTGAACTTACTTTTTTTCTCTGTACATAGATGTACATCAAATACTCTGTTACTTTTTATATAATCCTAAAAACTGTCTTAAAGTTGTTTCACAATATTTGTTTCACAATGTTTCCTCATGAGCCTTTCAGTTTGTGACTGTAATCTGGGACAAACATAATGCTCTTAATGTCTTGTTCCTAATTATACAAATTAAGCTTTTTTATGAGTTCCCATGGCAATCTATACACTACAATAACAAAAGAATATGATCATTATGAAGTTACACTAAATTGTAAAACGACACAAACGTATTAATTCAGCAAAATAGACTAAAGGAATAACTGTTTACATAACATAAAAACATTATGTATAATGTATGTGTGTATATATATATATTTATAAAATTAATTATGCTGTATCTGTTGTGGAATGTGATCTAGGTGTACTCCTACGTGAATGAGAAGTGTTGTTACAATAACCCCCTGTAGGTATATGTATCGTGTGAGGATGTAAACTCAAATTGCTAGACCTTAAAGCCCAAATAATCCCCGGTGTAGCCGTGGCTTCCCTCCCTCACCTGTGTAGAGGTAGCGCATTCCATCCGGAGGCGCTCGCTCCACCCATCCGTCACAACCGGCGTGTCCAATGCTCGTGCCCGCCCCCTTAAATCCCCCACCATCGCCATGGAAACCTGGAATCAACGCCACACAATGATGACATGATTATCACGGTTCCCATGGCGACGTGCGGACGCCAAAACACCGAAGCCTGGGATCGATGGCAGAGGTAGGTGGACTCAGTCCTGTCCTCCCTCCGACACCTAGCATCCCCATTGGCCTCGCCTAGAT
>CM070032.1:98960896-98975885 GCA_036250615.1 Ptychadena robeensis | reverse complement strand
GGCGAACGGAGCGGGTCGAACACCCGCACTGCTCGCCGGCGAGAAGATGGGCGAACGTCCATGTTCGCCGCCGAACTGTCCGCCTTGCGGACAGTTCGGCCATCACTATATATATTTATATACTTTCCACAGATTACCTTCACTGCCCAAATCGGCAATGGTGCATGGTAGATCCGGGTTCTGATGTAACAAATCTTGAATATTCAGCACTATATGCAAGATCTTCACAATTTCTTGAAGTGCAAATAATCTTAATACAAATGTGCAATTAGAATATTCCTGATCAACACTATTGTGCAGCACTGTAATATGTTGGTGCTGCAAAACTTAGTGCTTCAGAAAGACTCCCTTTTCAGTTTTGAAATGTGGCAGCCATTCATTTTTTGCACTTCTAATTTATTTCTTTTACTGCAACAACACTTGATAGATGTTTCTTCCCTTAGATCAGAGTCTACCTATGATGATGATGAAGATTAAATTGACTGGAGATTATTTGGAAAGGTACACATCTCCCTAAAAAGGCTTGAAGCATATAAATACTCAATATCTGGAGAAAAAAAATATGTAAAAAAATAAACCTCTGAGCTAGTATGATGATGGAGTAGCACTCCACAATCCTAAACAAAATACTTAGTTGCTGTTCCCTGGAATCATATGAGTGAGTCAATCTTTATTTGTCAGGCTTCCAGGGGTTAACTTAGGGTGCAATATCACGAGTGCCACTTCTAGAGGCACACATGAACTTCTGGTGGTAGGTCCACCTTAATTGTCAAAAGTTTTATTGTATGGTTGTTCACGTCCAGATGTAGGAGTATGACCAATGATAAAATAAGTGCTTCTGGACATCAAGTATGTATGTATCCATTGGTTAATTATTGGTATTAATATTTTGAGAATGTCCACAGCAGGCAATAAACCTTATATGTTCTGTCCAGGGAAGATGGACACTTAGAGGGAAATTACTAGATCAGTGATGGCGAACCTATGGCACGCATGCCAGAGGTGGCACTCTGAGCCCTCTCTGTGGGCATGTGAGCTGTCAGGCAGCACAGAGGAAAGAACGGCAGCCTATTTGCTCTCAGTGCTGTCTCTTCTCCTATCTGATTGCACACAGTGCCCCATACCCTCTCCTATTCTATCTTATAAGAAAGTAGAGTGTGTGTGTCTACATGTTTCGTGTGTGTAATTCAGGTTAAATTGCCATGCCAGCACTTTGAGATAAATAATTGGGTTTTGGGTTTCAGTTTGGGCACTAAAAGCTTTGTCTCTAAAAGGTTCACCATGACTCGGCTAGATCATCATTATGTCATGGTATTTTAACATTTCTGTGGTATACATAATGAAAGTAGTTGTGCAATCCATATCAAAGTACCAAGTTCCAACCCAAAAGTAAGCAGAGGTACCGAATTTTACCAAAAAAACCTGAATAAAATGTAATGACTTGCCTATAATCCTAGACTGGAAAGGCACATAAACACACAGAAAATGTTCTTTTGAGCATGTCATTATTTTAGCTAACCTGTTTGTAAGTTAATTGCAATGCCCCTGAGCATGATCAGGTATGATCACCTGATACAAGGAAAAAATTGTTGAAGAAGCACACAAAGCAGAAGGAGCTTCTAAAAGGAAATGCCAAATATTTTGGCTCCACTATGTTTTAACCTGACATATCATTTTGCATTGAGGCTGCAATAAATCTTGTCCCAGTCCACTCCTTGGTATCCCTGTGTTTGCGGACATTGACAATTGGTGTTGTTGATTGCCAAATGGCCTTATTTAATTTTTGTATATGTCCCTGTTTCATTATAGATAGACCTATACTTATCCCAAATACGTATATATTTTTTGCAAAACCTCATGACATTTTCTATGGCTTGTTACAAACATCAATTTCTCTTTGAGTCAAATACTGCTTTCTACCGTTAGTTAAATACTTTCTTACTACGTTATTCTATGTTTAATATTCAAAATACTACTTTGTTGACCATTATTCACATTATTCATATTATTAAACATATTTGAATGTTCAATAATGACCATCCTTTCCTTTATCAAGAATGCATATAGTAAGGCCTTGACTCCACTAAACGTTAAAACCCTGCATTTGACGTACTTAATGGATGTGTCAACACATCTGTTGGTGTGATCCCTCAGCTTGTGTTGACATTAACGCAACGTAAGCCAATGCAAGTTTGGGTGCATTGACGCACCCATAGAAAATGAAATAAGTCAGTTGAAACGCTATAGTATGTGTTGCTCGATGCTTCGAACAATCCGTTCATGGTAAAAAAACAAACATAAAAAAACAAATACATCACAAGCGCACCCCTTAATGTATCTCTGACTGATCCCTAACGCATGGGTTGCGTTTATTGGATCCGTTATCGCAGTGCATCCTTAACATATAGTGGAGTCAAAGCCTAAGGGTATGTTTCTACTGAGTGTCATGGATGCATCCATAACAGGCAACTTGCAGTTTGCAGGTGGATTTCCCATGTTTTAGGCTATGTTCCCACTTAGGCGATTAATCGCCTGGCGCTCACGATTTTCGTCTGTGGAATCGCTGTCAATCGCCTACACTATTTTGAATGGGCTTGTCCCCATTGATCAGTTCGCATGGCGTTTTTTTTTCTAATCGCTCCCATACAAATGAATGGAAAATCGCCCGCCGGAGATTCTGCAGGTGATTCCGTGGGAACATAGCCTTAGGGTGTGTTACCACGTATTTGGAAAACTGTGTCTGATGTTTTTTTTTTCATTGACGACGATGCCAAGTTTTTAGTGTGCTGCTTTGTTGAATGTTGTTGAATGATTTGCGTTATGGCTGCGGATACAAGACATGAGTTGGTGCATCAATCCAGCCCGGGACCATAAATTAGGGTGCGTGAAGATCAGACCTGTCAAGCCTCCCGTTTTGGCCGGGAAAGTCACGTTTTTTATGTGGCTTTCTCGGCTAAATCCCAATTTCAAGAAATCCCGGGTTTTTCCCGGATTCTTGAAATTGAGCTGATCTAGCAGGGAGAGGGCGTTACTCTCACTGCTAATGTCCCACCCCACACATTATCATCACAAGCGCGGTGGGACGCTAGCAGGCAGAGTAACGCCCTCTCCCTGCTAGATCAGCTCAAAGGCCGGCGGACGCAGGAAGTGACGCCAGTGACGTCACTTCCGGTACGTGGAACGCGGAAGAAGAAGCACGATCCATAAACCGGAAGTGACATCACTTTTGTCACTTCCTGTACGTCCCCCAGTTTTTTTAAGCCCAAACTTGACAGGTATGGTGAAGATAGAATATTTAAACATTGGTACCAGGTACCAATAAGGTCAGTTGCTAATGAAAAATAATTCTGTAAATTGAAGAAGACATTAGAAATAAGGTTTTCTGAAATAGTCGCCACCAGAAAAAAGACACACACTCTAATATTTCATTGGACCGCCTTTAGCTTTGAATACGGCATGCATTTGCTGTGGCATTGTTTCGATAAGCTTCTGCAATGTTACAAGAGTTATTTCCATCCAGTGTTGCATTAATTTTTTACCAAGATCTTTCATTGATGATTGTAGAGTAGAGCACATACCAAAGATTCTCAATGGGGTTAAGGTCTGGAGCCCAATGAATCCTGGCAATGTCAACTTGGAATATACCCGTGCTATAGGGAAATATACAATCCATTTATGGAATAACCTGGTCATTCAGTATAGTCAGCTGACCTCATTCTTGGAGCACATACTGTAATGAATGCAGTAATTCTCCAATAGGAGCCTGGTACCTATTTGCTTAGTTAAATCTAGGTGGCAATTTTTGTTTGTCCAGGCAATATATTTACTCTGTCTATATCTGAAGCAAACAACACAGAACACAACTCCATCAACATATTCCTCAATATTGACAAGTCAAATAAATCCAAGCCTGACAAAATGTCATGTTTGAAGTGGAGCCCCAGTTTTTACAGCTTCAGTTAAGATGACCCTTGGTTTCCACTTTTGGAATTTGCTAGACAGGAAAAATGTGCATGTTAATAGTATTCGAGAGAAAAGAAAGGGCACCAAGGATTACCCTTTTCTATTCGGCATTCTATCAGATATCCTGACAAGAGGAGATTGACAGGAGTGTAGGTGGAAGCCATTGATTGCACAGTCCTCCAGATCATTATTCTGGTCTAGCCATTGCATAAAGCCTTTGCCATTTTCAAGAAAAGGTACCTGACAACAGGAGACTATTATTTTTAAATCTTCAAACTGCTTTCCTTTCTTCAGTATTGACTTTCATGATGTGTCATGTTTAAGTCAAATAGCTGTTGTCATGGTGTAACAATGAGGGAACTGATATAAAATAAAAATATTCTTTATATTCAAGCACTGAAAGCCACATCAAGGCAAAGGTTAAAAATGTTTGTGTCTTTTTCCCCGCTGTGTCAATATTCTATGATGACGTTTCAACAATGTCTGTACACACACTCACACAATACAGTAAAAAAATAAGAATTGTGCAACTGTTGTCACTGGAAATAAATAATTTTAAGAAACTTTTCCTTATAAAAGGTTTACTATATAACAGTAGTAACTATCACAGCAGACAATATAAAATGCATTCAGTAGTGGGCCACTGCACTGAAAAAAGGAGCTGACTTTTTTTTTTTTACTTCTGGTTTGTACAAACTTATTACCATTAACAAATGATTAATTACATGAAAAAAAAATATGATTGTCAGTAATGTGCTATAGTCATAAACGTATAAATCAATATTTTATGGTTACATTAAAAAATACTGGATTTAGTGGCTGGAAAGCTTTCTATGTTTGACTTTTTCCTAGCACAATCAAGCATTCTTAAAACAGAAGGCATTTACGTGGCCCAATCCATCCCAAATTCCAAAAGTTTCAGAAGAAGCCCTAATTTCAGGACAATGGGTAGAGCCCCATCAGCCAAACACACATCCAGAGCCGCTGGTGTACAGTGCAAATATAGCCTTATGGTACAGAGCCATTTATTCCAAACTGCATACAGCTGTTTCAGAATCATTGGCCATCATCAGTGCAGTGAGGGCTTTTTGATTCCTTTAATCCCTTCTCGCCGTAACCTTCATGGTTGTTCCTTTTTGACTTTTTCCTAGTTATTGAACAGTATACAATATGTTTTACAAAAATAACAGATTTACAAATAATAAAGAGTTTGACAAAAGAGATTAGTGGGGCAAAAATGCCATTGAATGTTACCAAAAATTAAGCTAGCCACACATGGTTTGATTTTTTTTATGAAAAATTTGATCGAAAAAATAGTTTTTCTGCCCACATTATTGATTGATTTTTGTAAAATTTTCGATTAAATCCTATTTGGACAGGTTGGAAAATTTTGGTCGATTGTACAATCATCGAACTACATTTCTTGCAGGTTTTTTTTGGTCGAGTCAACAATACTCGATGTGTGTGGCTACTCCCCTTTAACACATCACTTCCGATTGAAACTAAAATCGTAAGAGGAATTTAATCAATGATTTTTGGTTACTTCGATGATTTTTTCCGTCGAAATTCAACAAGGATTGTGCTTCCCATGTGGTGTACATCGATTAAATTAAAATCAATTGTTGATTTTTTCATCGAACAACAAAATCTTTGATTGAATCGTCGATTGAACGCTAAAATTGAGCCATGTGTGGCTAGCTTTAGGCAAGAATCTTAATTAAGAGATTAAGAGAACATTTATTTGTGTGTTAAATAAATGATTCGTTTTGGCTTTCCAGGCACCCCCTTGTGGCAGACAGCGTTAATGATGCTTTACTGCATAGGTGTCTGTACAGCCTGTACAAATGCTTTAAAGCTTTAATAACTATTGTAAAGAGCTCTGCAAAGTGCTGAAGCTTGCAGAGCTTCTCAGTTGAAGTCAATGGAGTCATATAATGACCAAACGACTCTCTGAACACCACAGAAGGCTTCCAACAAATGATCAAAAAACTAAGTTTTAGTTACCCATAGTGATGGCCGAACTGCCCGCAAGGCGGACAGTTCGGCCGCGAACAAGCATGTTCGCCCTCCTTCCCGCTGGCGGACAGTACGGGTGTTCGACCCGCCCTGTCCGCCGGCGTGAAGGAGCCCTCTATTCTTCCTCCGGTGGGATCATACGCGGCGAGATCCCGCCGCAGGAAGAATGTTTCCACTGAAGACCGGGTAGAGAACCCGGTCTTTCAGTGGAAAGCCAGCTCGCACACCCGGATGTGACGTCAGTGATGTCACATCCGGTAAGCACACCAGGAACTATGCGTTCCAGGTGCCGGATGTGACGTCACTGACGTCACATCCGGGTTTTCAGATTCTAATTCCCCGCCTAGCAGCGGGGAATTTGAATCTGTCCACGAACGGGCGGACGGCGGACTTTTTTAAAAGTCCGCTCCGCCCGTCCGTGGACGAACATGCCCAAGGTTCGGCCATCACTAGTTACCCAACTTTCTATCACCCTTGATCCTATAATTGGTTTGTTAGGTATTGTTTTATCTGCCACTGAACAACCGCATTTTGCCATTGCTGTTACTAAGGTGTTCTTTCAAGCCCTCAGACTCATTCTTGTCCACTGAAAGGGACCCTTAACCCCCACTGTACGTAAATGGCTGGATGCTTCAACCAATATGAATAAATTGGAATAAATAATTCACACATGCAGACATGTCTTCTCTAAATATTTGAACGTTTGGGGTGAATGGGAAAAGGCTCTGGGTATTTTTTTCTGACCCTGAGGCAATGCATTGTCTTAATACTATTTAGGTATACTCTGTATTCTATTGGAAACTTTCCCTTTGCACCTATTCCTATTTTGCACTTTTTTTGGGTAGCTGATGGTTATCTGATTTGTACTTTGTACTTGGTATGAATGGGCAAGGATAGTAAAGGTAAGAAAACACGGGCCAATCCCAACCAATTTTTTTGGTGCACCCACTGGGCAGATTGACCAGATTCCTCCTGCATGTCGGATCGCTCGCTGATCTAACATGTTGGTAAATTCCTGGCCGATCCCATTACTTTGGATTGGGACAGGCATCCCCATCCAAAGTAATGTCCGGCACAAAGAGTGCTGGACAATCCTGTAGTGTAGTGCGAGTGCAGTTTGTAAAACAACTTAAGCGACCAGGTTCTTTAGGGTGAATGGCTATTTACAGTTTTATTGAAGGTATATATACACACTTGCACCATCACCCAGAGGCAGGGATGGGATTCAGGCATGGGGATAAGAGCCGCTGGACCAATGGCTAGGTGTAAGGGACCTTCTCCAGGCCTGTAGTCATCTCAAGAGTCACAGGAAAAAGCCCAGAAGATTCCAAAGGACTTCTATTTATGTCCTTGGTATGGGGCTGGCCTAAGGCCTGTAACTGGGCAGGAATATGTTTGTTACATTTTGGCGGGAAGGAAGAAAGTATACACCCCGACATGAGTCATGGTACCAGCTTTTCGTTAACAGGTGTAGCCCTTAAGGGGATACACATATTAATATCAGCACTATACAGCATATATTGTACAGCACATATAATACAGTCAGTGGCCCTTTCTCGGGTCACTACAATCCTCTGAGCGGCCAGCTGCACCGTGATGATGTCATCACACTGTAGTCGGTCCCTCATCTATCAATGGAGAATTGGAGCGTGTATGCCTACCTTAAGAATGGACTGGAATTGTAAGAACATACATGAATGGTAAAAATGTACAGAGATAACAAAACAGACAGTGATGGTATATTTGGTCAGGCAACTGTAGAAGGGGATTAATTCTGAAAAAGAGAAAAGTACATTCATGTTTAGGACATGTGTGCATATGAAGTTGCAAAGTAACACAGAAGAGTCAGGGCAGAAATAACCAAGTGTTCTATCAGTGTGAGGCAACATTTGGACTTTTCAACCAAACGTCAAGCTTATACAATGGCTGTAGCATCCTTGGTGGCAGCCAATGTATATTGTTGTTCACATACTTTCATCATCCTTATAATTGTGATGTTGTAGTAATGGAAATCCATACCATGGGGACAAAAGGTACAGCAATAACAGCATGGATACCATTGTTGCTGTGTATGCATATGGTTACCAGTCAATTTGTATATAATACCAGTGTCCGTTACTAAGCAAATAGCTACTACAGTAAACATATAAAATAAAGCATATGCAATGCACATTATTTCCAACACATTTTTCAGAATATAAATGTATAGTAGTACACAAAGGAGGTAAATCTGCCTAGCATCCACCAGAAATAGTCCAGCCTTCACCCTCACATCCCAGGTGGCTGTTCACTAGATGGAAGCACTAAGTACTCATCAAGCATTGAAAAGAACACATGTATTTGAATGTACTTTGCAGTTAAAAGCATTACCACTTGAATTCAAATTTTCTGGTCCCTCCTTAAATATAAAACTGATTTAAGGGAAGAGGGGAACAAAAGCAAGATGCTGATTCATTTAATGCACAGGTCGACACAAACTTTATACAGTAGGAACTTTGCATGCATAGCCAAATCTCATCCATATATTAAATATGTTGGTTTCATAGGCAGAGTCAGATGCCAACAAGAGCTTGAGTAATCATGAAGCTGATGTCAGTGTCCTTTCTAGATGTGTGCACAAGAGGTAATATGTAGCAGAAAGACTCTGAGGTCACTGAGCAGCATGGTTTCTCATTAGTGAAGTACAATTTATCCTCTGAGATTTACTTATTATTTCTGAAATTGCCTAACTCTAAAATTAAATGTGATCGCTTCCTCCTTTGCCTTCCCTACTTAATAGAAAACTATTAGTCTGCATTTTCCTAATTACTTGGAGAAATATGATATCAATAGCTGAAAATGCAGGGTTCTTACAGGGCAACTACACATTAGAGACGAGTGCCAACAAACTACCAAGGGTAAACAACAATAATAACAGCAAACGCTGATAGAACTGGAATACATGTATTTTTATCCGCCAAATAATACTTCTAAAGATTTGTGATGTTCATAACCAGTGGCGGTTTTAGATAGGGGCAATATGGGCAGTTGCCCAGGACGGCATAACATTTTTGATGCACAAAATTTCTGATGCCCAGATCCTCCCCCCCTATCAAGCGCATGACTGCCGGGAGAGAGAGAGAAGACATCACTTGTATCACTTGTTGGTATACAAAGGAGGGCATCATAGTCATCCCTCAATGCATCCCAATACACTAAAAAGATCAGTGTGACTTGTGGACACTCAAGCTATAAGAATCATTTCACATCAGGTTTGTGGTGATAAAAGTGAGGCAGAGAAAAAATAGCGGTGCAGTAGCAAGCAGATCATTATCATCCTTTTTCCTTTTTTTAAAAGTTAAAAAGAAGGAAAAAATGTTTGGGGTCATTATTTTAATAAAAAAAGGTTTAGGTTTTTATTTTTAAGCTCATTTTACAGATTCATTGGGAAGGGGAAGGGCTCCTCAGGGCCCTGTACTCATTCCATAGTTTGGGTAGGCAGGTATCTGCAGTATCTGTTGCTAGTTCTGAGAGTGCCATTACATCTAGTGCTGGGGTGGGCATTCTGAGACCCGGGGGCAGGATCCAGCATGTTTAGCTTTCTTTTCCGGCCCTCTGCCATATTGTTGAAAAGATTCTTCCCTCCGCTTGTTCTCTGCAATACGTGCACATAATGCCTAGAGGTGTCCAAATGTTGCCTTGGGGATGATGAAGTTACATGATCATGACACTATGGGCGCCTCCTCTTGGTGACAAAAGACAGTCTTGTAGGAATTATCTCTGCTCAATGCAATGAATGAGCATTTCTTTGTAAGTGCAGGAAATGTGAAAAGATAGCAATGTCACAGGTCACCTATTACCAGTGATGGTCGAACTGCCCGCAAGGCGGACAGTTCGGCAGCGAACATGGATGTTCGCCCTCCTTCTCGCCGGCGAGCAGTACGGGTGTTTGACCCGCCCCTAGAGGCGGGGAATTTGAATGTGTCCGCGAACAGGCGGACGGTCCAGGTCAATGTTCGGCCATCACTACCTATTACACATCCCCATCAAAAGTGATGCCGGAGATGTATGGAATTGGCACACATATGGGGGGTTGGCTATTACAGGCTATTGGTCTGGCCTAATAATTAATTTATTAGATGGCCCACGAGTCAAAAATTTTGCCCACCCTGGTCTAGTGTATAACAACACAGAGTTCAGTTTTAGCACTGCACATTGTTGGAACAAAGGCCTCCCTCCAGGGATGCTGGTCTTTTGGGCTGACTGTAGGGTATAGGGTGTAGTATAGGGTAAAGACTGCATGGTCCAGCTCTGTACAATTTGTTGGAACATGTTTATTAACTCTATATGTGATTGGCTTGTCTGTGACTTTTCCCCTTATTTTCTCTTCAAGACCATGGGTGCGTCTTATGGTGTGGTGCGTCTTATAGTGTAAAAATACAGCATATTAAACATTTGATTCAGTTCTAAAAGAATCCAAAATTGTCACTATATTACCAAACTATTACCACTATATTACCAAACTTCTGCTGCTGACATAGTTAGAAAGAAGACATTTTGTTGATTTAGCTGCAGGGTATGGGGGGGTTGTTTTTGTAATTCACATCTATTTAGAACTTACTGCAAGAATTGTCTGTGTCAGACAGGCAATATAGCATTTGATCGTGAGATTACAGACAAAACAGCAATCACAGCAAACATTCTTCTTCAAAATGGATCTGTTTTGGAGAACAAGACTACTTTATGTGCAGATTTGTGTTCATTATTGATCCACACTTCTAACATAAATTAGAACTGTAGAGTAGATTTTTTAGAATGGTAAGCAAACAGCTGTATAAATACGATAAAATATTGAAACCTTTTTTGTTAAACTACTTTCGTCTAGAAAAAAGGCATTTTGAGGCACCTTCCTGTGTAAAAGTACACCACACTTCTCTATTAGGGTAGACCAGGAATTGAGTTGTGAAACAATGTTATATACTAGGAGATGTGTTGGACCAAGAGTACAGGCTCTCAAATGGAGTCAGATCTTAAGATACGTCTCTATAGTACATGGACTAGGTCCATTTTGTCTTATGTCTATGTCCTGCTTATATTTTCTTCTACTCCCTTTTATAGCGATTAAATTAAAAGTAAAATGAACTCTCCCCAAAGTTAGGAGACTATCCCTCTAGTAGTCACAAAAACAATTGTCCTGGTTGGATGATTTAACCTAACATTGCACTTTGGTGCCCACTTCAAATCTTTTGATTGCTATTCTTTTAAGTCAGCAGTGATGTCTACCTTTCCAAGTCTCTTTTCACCGAGTAGCCTGCTGAGGGAAAACTCAAGGGGTAGAGCGTTGCCAGCTGTCAGCCAAATTGGTGGAGGAAGTGGGATTGGTTTGTCTAGATAAGGACTACATAAAAAGTTGAGAACCACAAATACCTGGTGGTAGAGAATTTCTGTTATTTGTACTATGAAAGATCTTATGTTGTTTATATTTTTGAGCTATCCTGTATATGAAGGTATGATTTAAATTCTACTAAAAATTTTATTTGATATAGCAGTACAGCAATTTTCATTGGGGAACTAGTTCATCCTATAGTTTATGCTCCGAATTCCCCATTTAGCATGCTCATTCGGTATCTTCCAGGATGGTGGGATTTGATTTACCAAAGTATGACTTCTGTTGCTTGCTTGCATCTGTAGTGTGATTACTGGCAAAATGACTTCAATCATGAAGAAATTCTGAATAATTCTTTAGCATTATTTGTTTTGTAAAAAGACCAATATGTGATGTTGGTCACTAATATGAAAACAATATGTAACAATGTATTGTATACCAAAGAGACATGCCTGTACTTCATATACATATTGTTATGGAAATGTGTTGCCTTGTGCACATTGTTAGCAAATTGCCGGCAGATATCTGTATTATGTGTGATCAGGCATTTCTAGCTCTGCCCCCACCCCTTCAAACATCTGCTGATAAATTATGAGCCATGTGTAGCAGCTGAACTTTTCTATTCAGAGTGAAACATACCCAGCTGTAGAGTTAACAGTAATGACTAACAAAGCAACAAAAATACAAGAGAAGAAATCCTGTTTTTAGGTCATTGGCTAATTCACTTCTGGAAAGTTCCCAGCTTCCTTGCACAAATGTATAATTTATTATTACGCTCTCACACATAAACACTCTGAACAGCTAAGAAGCCTGTCTGTAAAATGTACAATCTGTCTTGAGTTTGTACTATATATGAAAGAACCTAGGTCAGGATAAAAACCATCATGAACTTGTTGAACATGCAGGGACATATCTATAAAACATACTCACATACGCACATTTGCCTTTGAATGGTTTACACTACATTTTTGACATGTGAGGGAGGAGTGTTTAGTTTTTATTGAATTCATTTCCAATGGGAGCCATTTTAAGATAGTGCTTGAGCACAGAAGAAAAATAACATTGAAAATGTAAGGAAAGGCATTTGTTAAACAAATCTTTCAAGGACACTTGTCTCTGTGAAAACTCTGTAAAGAGTGACTTCCCTAAAATTAAAAATGTTTCTCATGTTGAGTGTAAAGCACAGGAAGTGAAAGATATCCCCTTAATGAAAGACAGATCACTGTAAATGAAAGAAAAGGTAACAATGGCTCTATGCAAAATAAACAAATGTATTCATGAAACATTTTTATTTTGTGATTGAACTGTTGTATATCTGTAAACACAATGAACAAGTTTCATCCCATCAGTTCACTTAGAAGAGGCAGCTGTCTACTTGCACCACCGTACCAAACACTGCTGGTATCCTTACATTTTAACTGCTTAGTGTCCATCAGCATTGGACATCAAGAGGAGATTGTTGCTCTTTTACCCTAAGTGAACATGCTAGAGAGACACACTTACCATCATCCTGAAATAGAAGGGAAATTTTTTTTAATATTATTATTGAAAGAAACTGTTTATTTTAAAAAGTGTTATTTAGAGGATCACCCAATGTCCCCAAAATATGCTGGAAATGCTTTAAAGACAGGATGCTTGCCTGACACCAATTCACCTTAACCAAATCTTTTGCCAACCTTCATGTTGTACATGCAAACACTCCAGTGTAATGAAATGAACAAAAGAAGCTTGTTTATAATGAATTGGTATTTTGTTTAGGCAAAATTCCTTTTGCACTTGATTTGAAGCCACTAAAATGTCATTTGTATGCTAGTGTGTTGTCTTGCTATTGAAGTGTATATCTAATACTGTGTGTATATCTAATAGTGTGCAAAATTCACCACAACAATTATAGCTGTGATGTCCTCTGACAACAAAGCTTGTTTTTCTTTAGGTCTCTGATCAAATGTATGGGGGCTTTTCAAGAACATTTTCACTTACCAACAGGAATGGTAAAAAAAATTTGCAATGCAAATTTGACTAAAAGTCGAGTTTTGCACTTTTTAGCCAAGATTTCGCATAGTTGAACTTTGCTGCGGCCATTTCAACTTTTTATTGAAACAGTCAAAAATTTACCAGAAATTTCGACTTGAAAATAGGCTATAATGTTGATCATGAAAATCAACATGTTGCTAATTTTTCATATAATATTGTATAATTGTATATTTCAGCAAGTTTGGAGTTCAAGGGATACCAATAACCGTTATCACTTGAACTCCAAACTTGCTGTATTCATCAATGGCTAGCATGGTACAACAATCTACTATTGATAATATAATAAAAAAATTCACAATCGAAAATTTGAATAAGAACTTGAAATTTTGCAAAATTCATCGAACTTTGATTGGGAAAAACAAAATATAAGTTGAATCGAATTTACTTACGACCACCCCTACTTACCAACTCCCATTAATGTGAAATGTTTTCCCAAAACATATATCCTGTCACTGCATTCCCAACAATTTAAACTACAGTATAACGTTTCTACTAGTAAGAAATATTGAAAGTGTCTAGAAATTAAACACCACAAGTCGAAAAAATATGAAGCAGTAATTATTTGTTGTTGTTCAAGTCAAGATTTGTTGTAAACGTAAAAATTCTAAAACAAAAGGCTTACAAACTGAAAACAATCAGTGGCCAAGGGGTGTTATTTAACATTAATTCTAATGCTTTTAGGATTTACTAACTGACGCCTGACACATAAAAAGAAAAAAGAAAAAACAACAGTTTTGATAAAGCCTTTTCAGGAAATGTTTCCTTTTTTTCTTTTTTTTTTACTTTCAGGAAAGTAAACAGTGTCATTATTAATAAGATTTTCATTTTGAAGGTTATTACAGTTTGAAGAAATCCTAAGCACATATGAAAGATTACTACACGAAGTGACCTTTACAGCAAAGCCTCTAGTAGTATTTATTGGTTCCAAGTAATGTGTGTGTATACACAGTATATATAGTTACTACACAGCAAAATTATTATTATGAAGTGATTCACCTTCCACATCAGTATTTATTTTGACATACAGTATATAGTCTACTTATACATATAGTATGCAACTAGAAGAAAGTTTTGCTTCAGTACTATAATAAATATTAAACAAGAAAAGGAGTTTAGGAGTGAGGGCCAGATGCTTTAACGCACCAGCCCCTGACTACATCAACTATACAGGGAGTGCAGAATTATTAGGCAAATGAGTATTTTGACCACATCATCCTGTTTATGCATGTTGTCTTACTCCAAGCTGTATAGGTTCGAAAGCCTACTACCAATAAGCATAAGCATATTAGGTGATGTGCATCTCTGTAATGAGAAGGGGTGTGGTCTAATGACATCAACACCCTATATTAGGTGTGCATAATTATTAGGCAACTTCCTTTCCTTTGGCAAAATGTGTCAAAAGAAGGACTTGACAGGCTTAGAAAAGTCAAAAATAGTGAGATATCTTGCAGAGGGATGCAGCACTCTTAAAATTGCAAAGCTTCTGAAGCGTGATCATCGAACTTTCATTCAAAATAGTCAGCAGGGTCGCAAGAAGCGTGTGGAAAAACCAAGGTGCAAAAAAACTGCCCATGAACTGAGAAAAGTCAAGCGTGCAGCTGCCAAGATGCC
>CM070032.1:98947191-98959551 GCA_036250615.1 Ptychadena robeensis | reverse complement strand
GGGGATTGTGACACTTATTAGCAACTAGTGAGGACGTTTTGTTCACGTTTCCTCTTTTAAATGGATGCAGCACTACACAGTAATCACAGTTTACCTCTCATATTTTTGTACACATTTTTTTAACACATCACATGTCACTTATTGTATCAGGAGTCACATGATATACTACACATTCACACGCACATACATTCACTTTCCCATACAAGATTTTTCTTTTGGTACACGGTTGTTTTTGTTTTGTTTTAAAGTCCCCCCAAGTCCCTAAACCTATAGTTGAGGTAGTCAGGGGCTGGTGCGTTAAAGCATCTGGCCCTCACTCCTTAACTCCTTTTCTTGTTTAAAATTATTATGGGATGTGGCACATGACACACTGACAATAAAAAATGGGAAGCTAGATATTAATATACAGTGGAGGAAATAATTATTTGACCCCTCACTGATTTTGTAAGTTTGTCCAATGACAAAGAAATGAAAAGTCTCAGAACAGTATCATTTCAATGGTAGGTTTATTGTAACAGTGGCAGATAGCACATCAAAAGGAAAATCAAAAAAATAACTAAATAAAAGATAGCAACTGATTTGCATTTCATTGAGTGAAATAAGTATTTGAACCCCTACCAACCATTAAGAGTTCTGGCTCCCACAGAGTGGTTAGACACTTCTACTCAATTAGTCACCCTCATTAAGGACACCTGTTTTAAATAGTCACCTGTATAAAAGACACCTGTCCACAGAATCAATAAGTTTATCATAAGTTGGAGGGCAAAGATGAGAAAAAGTATACCCCCAATTGATAGCCATCCATAACAGTTCATTAACCGGCATACTTCTACCTTGTTGTTTCTTACTTGGACAGTGACTGGACCCCTGTGTTGTTTGCGTTGTAAAAAAACTATTAGGTTTAAAAAAACAGGAGAAAAAGAAATGGTGGAAGTCCAATTAATTTCACTAAGGTTTGCAGTCAAATTCAATTAATGACTCAACATGGCCTGAGAATTAATGTTTCTTTTATATTTAAATTACAATCAATGCAGAATTACTATTAAAACGATTATGTAAAACATGTAAAAATAATTATTTCCATCCTAAATAGTAACATTTAAAAGTAAATATGAGGTATAATTAAAAAAAAACTTCTTATAGAATATTACATTTCAGTTTTAGCTGTGTTCTGCCATGCATACAGTTAAAATGTTTTAAGGTATGCATATGTAGATCTGAAACAAGGATGTCTCGTACAGGCCAAAGACAACAACGCTGCCCATATTACAGACTCCCAATTTCCTGCTTCCAACATAATTAAGAGTGAAGTGAACCTGAGACACCAAGCAATTAAAACAGTGGGGTGACTCTGGGACACACGATTATTAATATACTCCGTTCATTGGTTTTGGCTTGCTGATTTGTGTCTTTCATCTGTGGGGGTGCTTTTTGAAGCCTTACATTTAAAGCATGAAGTTGCCATTTTGTGATCAAAAATACAACCCAGTATTTATTAATTGTATTTTAGCATCAACAAATACATTCTGGCACAGTTTGTGAAGATACATTTCTTTTGTGTTTACAATCATTAACTAACCTTAAAATTTTAAATTAAGATGGAGCCTGGTGAGTTTAATATATTATACAATGAATACAAAAAGTCTAAACACCCCTGTTAAAATGACTAGGTTATCATGATATAAAAAACATTAGAACAGAAATGAAGACTGAATCGGCTCTAATTCTAAATCTTTCGTCTTCATCCAGTGAAGCCATTCTTTTGTTCATTTGGATATATACTTGGGCTCATTGACTTGAGAAAATACCTGTCCATCTGTAATCTGTAATCTCAAGTATTTGGTCCAAATGTGATTGGTATTTGGAACTGTTAATAATTTCCTCTACTTTGACTACGAGGAAATTATAAACGCCAGCTCCACCTAAAGTAAAGGATCTCCAATGCATGATAATGTCACCTCCATGCTTCACTGTAGGGGAAGTATTCTTTTGGGGATGTAAAGTGTTCACATTTTGGAATTATTACCAATACCATGGTTCAACCATGGTTCTATCAGACCATACCACATTTTCTCACTTAATTTTGGGAGATTTGATGATTATTTTTTTGTACGAACAGGTTTCTGTCTGGCAACCCAACCCTACAGCCCAGATGTGCAGAATATGGGAGATTATTATATGGGCCATTATTCAGATATTCTTGTAGTTCTTTCAGTGTTTCTGCAGCTCTCTTGGCAGCCTACCTGGCAGGTATTCATCTTTTGGAAGGATGTCCTGTAGTTTGTATATGTTTTATATCCACTGTATAATTAAACAGCAAAATCCTCCTGGCTTCATTTTTGTTTTGGTGCCTCTGGGAATTGTAATAGTTGCTAAAGAATGTTTTTAAAGCAAAATGTTTATTTGTTATGATGGTGACAGCATGTTTGAAGACAGAGATTGTTAAAAGTAGAGTTGCCACAACAATAAAAAAAATAGATGGTATAGCCCACAAAATGGAAACAAAATATTTGTCACTACTATCACACAATCTCCTATGCTGTGATTGTTAGGGAATTTGTAAAGACCAATTGAATTTACATTAAATTTAAAAATGAACTTTAAAATAACTAGAAAAGTGAAAACTAATTGTTGTGGGGTTGTGGCGATTTTCTTAAACACATCAAAATATTGTGTCTAGACTACATAGTTAGGAAGGGGATGGCAAAGAATGTAGTGTGTAGGCCTGTCTAATAATGTAATGGTAATTTAATGGTTCTGCCTGAGAATATAGTGCAGACCCTAGGGGGATGTTGAAGAAAATAGATAGCAAGAATGCTTTCAGTTTGAAGAATCATCCAACAATGACACACATACAGTCTCTGTATACCACACACATGTTGCAAACTAAATTTCCATTTTGATTGTTGTGGAAAAAAAATATCACAATCTAATCAGAATAGAAATTCAATCCAATAATCTTACAAACTCATAAATATTTAAAGAATCACTAGAAATTTTACAACCTGATCAATCAAGGCTCTTTCAATTAGACATCCAATTTCAGATGAATGAATTAAAAAAATTCAATTTATAAACTCCCCAATTAAAAACACTGCTCAAGTGAACAAAAACATTTACCCGTGTATGGCCAGTTTGATCACTCTTTGATCACTCTGAATGTGCCCTAATTTCAGGAGACAGTGAATCTTTCTTTCAATCGATATGAACAGATTCTGTCATTTTGAAAAAAGTTTGTCAGTCAATAGAATAAATCAAATATTGTTGGTATAAAGAATTCTTTTAAGTCTATCTTTGTTGCTGTTGTACAGGCACATCAATCCAAATGCACTTTGTTGGCCAATATTCACTTTTGTTATTATAGATTAATTTGCTCTAAATAAGAAATTCTGTTTGGGAACATCAAATATGTTCTGTGTTCAAAATTTATCTACTTTATTTATGGAACGCATTTATTTTACAAATAAACAAATTGCATGCAGTATTCATCCAAGCGTAACTTGGTAGCCCTGGGAATCAAAGTGAGCAGCTGCATTATTTAATACTAGGATAAAAAGTATTCAATGGGCTCTGCTAATCTTTACCACCTACTGAAGAAAGTAGATATTCTTCTCTGCAGGCTGAGTTATAAGCCATTTCCCTCAAGGTAACAATAACACATTATTGATCCATTCGGAAAGAATAGATTTATTATTATTATGAATGTATGTCACTGGCCAGAAGCAGCCCAAGGGTAGACATCGGGCATATGCAGTAAACTAAACTTTGGATGCAATGTCATTTTGAATGGTTGCTAATATACAGTATGAAAAGGAAAGATATAACAATGAAAGCGTTGTACACTATAAGAATGTTAAAATGCAAAATGTAACTTTGAATTGTATTAATTTGTATATACAGGATATAAGTGTAGGTATCCCAAAGCAGACCTATACTGAGAAAAAGACAAATGCATTTAGATATTAGATCTGGCACAATGGTGAAACAACCCTAAAAAATAAAGTTCCTTTTCTGTTCCTTGGAGAATTTTCTAGTACTTTTTCTGATGCAAGTTCTCCCTACATTAGTGTTCCAGCAGTACCATAAATAGTCACTAGATGGTGCTGAATAATGGTTTTCAATTCTGAAAACAGATATCTGAGGTCCTGAAGGGGGCATCATGAAGGCAGTGACATCTTCCTTCCCAAGTCATTCTCCGCTCCTTGAAAAAAAGAAGCTGCCAATGCCAAGGCAACTCATCATCAAAGAGGTGGAAAGACACAGAACAACTGAAACAAACTGATTACTGGTAAACTTTCTAATCTTATACATATTGTGTGTGTTTTGACTGAGCAACATGGAGTGCATTTGATGTGCATAGATCACATGTTACATTGAATTCTTTCAGAGTATGACCAATTTATTTTGCATTAAAAAAACAAAGCATTTTAAAGGAAGCCCCTGCTAAAAGGAATTTGAGTAGTAATGCATTTGAATGCAAAACGGAGTAACATTTGTGTATAGTGAAGAATGATACACGTTGTAAAGTAGTAAAGAATTCTAAGAAGTCTTTAACGGAAGGCATATTCACCTGCCCCCACCATGCACTGTACACAATAACAATAGTGTGTGTGTGTTTGGATACAGTTAGTCAGTGTTTCAGAGAACACATTTACCTGAAAGTTGCAGCTTTGTCCTGCAGTGCCATATCTTCTTCCTGCTCATTCTGACATTATTTAAGGTATGCAGCTTTAAACTTTTTAAATTAGTAAATCATTTTATTGAAAAGTCACCATGGTAGCCCCAAATCTCTCATTGCCTCCATTTGACTGCAATTACAAGGCTCAGTTTCAAGGCACTAAAACAATATTTTCAAATAAAGCAAGCCATACACGTGTCGGATTCCATGGCCAATTGATCACTCACCCGATCGATTCCGGCGATTCTGCCGGGAATCGCAGGTGTGATCAATCGGGCAATTAAGAGTATCCATCGCTGAATACCACCTTGTCCAACGGATTCCGGGACGATTCTGTGTCCGATTGTCGACCTCACAAATGGCAATTCCCCCTGATCTGGGCAGAATCAATCTGATGGAACCAACATGTTGGTTCTCTGTCGGATCCGATTCTGGGCCCCTGAACGATCGGACCTGATCGATTGGACAAGGTGGGCTGCATGCGATTCCGGCACGATCGTTTGGCGTGCACGCGCCCGGAATCGATCGTGCCGGAATCCGGTGGGAATCCGACACGTGTATGGGGGCCTTAAGACATACTTTCAATATTACAATCAATAGCATAAGTATGTGCTTCCCATGGTCCAAATTCGTTTTTTTCAAACATCCTGGGAGCACTAGTTCTGGATCCCAGTAGGCTGGAATTTGTTCCATACCCTTCAACTAAGCCAAAAGGTCACTGCCAAGAGGTAGAACTTAGCTGTATCAGCACTAGCAGTAGCCATTCTTTGAAGACACATTTTACATTCTGGCACTAACAACTAACCTATGAACAAATATTTACATGTGGGAGGAGAGTTGAGTCTGTGTCACATAGTTTGTTTACTTCAATGCAGAATGTAAAGGATCCTAACAACTATCTGCAGCAGATAGCATTAAGTCATTATGAATTAAGCTAGGCATACATGGTTCGATTTTTGCGTTTGATTGACCTAAAACTATCAAAGTTTACCTCGATCAAACTTAAATCGTTTACTGCACACATGGTTTGATCAGCAAAAACTGTATTGTAAAAAATTGTAGCAGTTTGTTTGTTGGTCGAGTCGATTGTATTTGGTGAACACATTTATATATGTCTCTTTTCTGTGTTTTTTGATCGAAACTAAAATCCTTGATTTTGGTCGTATTTTGATCGTATTGCGATCAAACCTTCCATGTAGTACTACTTTGGCTTCGATTATGATCGGTGTCCGATGAAAAGATCAAGATCTAAAATCAAATCGAATGTGCTACAATCGAACTGTGCATGCCTATCTTAAGTGTATTGGAAATATATGTTAAATCAACTCATCCTGATCCATTTTACTTTTATTCTACCTTTTGCCTGTGCCAATGCTGTATTTTTGGGTCCCTTTTTAGGAGGCCACCTATTGATCAGACATTCATATCACAATTGTTTATCTGTATCTTACCTGTGGCTTACCTACCTGGGCTAAATCTGACCATTTTGACAGGATTTAATAAATATCCTCATTGCATTTTTTCCTGACTAAACGTACTGTATGTAGAAAATGCTACTTGGATATCCATACATAGCCATACATAATGTCCATAATGCTACTTGGATATCCATGTATAACAATACAAGATAAATAAATAAAATAAAGCTAGGTTTAATATTTATGGCTTTAGCCATGACCTAAAAATAATACCCATTTACCAAGTAGTTTTTATTTTAGGTAAACGTGGCAGAATAAAAAAAAATATATATTCTTTTTGGTCTTGTTCCTTACAGTAGCTGTTTTGAGTTCCCTCATTACAACTAATATATAGGAAGATTGTATAGCAGTTATTTGTGATTGATCCCTCAGTAACCTGCACATGTAAAATGATCTCATTATTAGTCCAAAATATTATTTCTCATGCTGGCTTTAGGATGTCACGTTTTTTTCAAACAGCTACCCAGTTACTAGATGACAGAAATGGTCATTATGCCACGTAGAAGAGCTCCCTAATTTGTAGTACCATGTACCAGATTCTGCTTATATAATACAAATTATCTCTACAAATGATAGTTACCTTTGTGTGTTTCATGGGACAATGTATATTTCAGATAAGCAGTATATATCCAGGGGACGATATAAAATGTATATAAAAACTGGTATTCTATGTATGTATGTATCTTCAAAATGATTGGTTACATGCTGTATTTATTATCGCATTGCAATTATATTATTGCAATGCATGGCCATAACTTTGGCAGTGCATAATATCTTGAATATTTAAAATAACACATATTCGCTGCCATTCGCAAATCCTTGAATAGCTGATATTCGTCAAAAACATTATATATTATTCAAATAATCAAGCTCAATACTATTCACCATAGCGCAAGAAACAGAGTGAGAGTAACAAAGTAATCAATGCAGCATGGAACTGGTAAAAGTTTAAGGGAAGCATCTCAGGAAAACAAAAGGGTACTATAGTTTTTAACCCTAGTGCTCTTTTTGCACTGTGCATTTTTAACATCACAGCAGATTACACAGTACGCTTCTCTCCCTCCTCCCCTCTACACATTGTACCCACAGCGATGTGGGTTGGGAAACCAATGCCCCCTCATTAACATGGAGGTCTATTGCACGCCCCCAACCCTTTCGCGTCACCGATGATGCAGAAGGGGTGGTCCTGGAACCAAGCGATAGGAATAGAATCGCCACCACTTTCAGGAGCACAAGTAAGTTTTGACCATCCCGTCCAAACAAACGCTAAACAAACTAGGTTCATCTCAACCATCAGGTGAAGAGAGCATAGTGATAGTGAGATGACCTAATCTGCCCACTTCTTCCTCAGGGCCTATCTAAACAATATCATACCGAATAGCACCCTTATGCACTGTAATTCACAATTCATTTGTGTTAAAATTGTTAAGCTTCATAGGTCCTCTTTCTTCATTCTTTTCTGCATAGTTTTATTGTAATTTTATTGTAATATATAAGTAGTAATATTTCAAAGCAATTGTACTTGCTGATTTTTTTTATTCCAGTCCAATAACTTGTGATGAGCAGCATAGGCAATATTTGTTTTAACAATATCGCACATTTTTCACCTAATTCGCAATAAACTCTAGAATTCGTGATCTCCAGTCATTATTACCTTCACTTGTACATATTTTGAACGTAATGCACGGTACTGTCCACAGACTACCAGCATTTGTGCATGCTCATATTTTGAAAGCAATGCTCAGTAGTTCTGGGTACTGATGTAAAAAATATTAAATATTAGCATTTGCGAAGATATAGCACTATATCTTTGACTGTTCGAATTATCTCAACAGACATAGGCCCTAAAGTATTACATCAAGCCAAACAGGCTACATTTGGGTACTCAGCAAATCCAAATCCAAAGCTGAATATTTTTAGATGTCAATAACAGAGTTGATAAAAATGAGGAGTTGGATGTACCTGGGGTCTGTCATGTACCGTTATGTATGCCGCAGTTCTGTATAAGAAACTAAAAATGTTTACAAACAGATGCTTAAAAAGTTTTGGATATAACTTTAGGCTAAAAAATAGCTTGAAAGAATATCATTATTCCCTATGGCCCAAATAAACATGTCTGCAGAGAGACAAATGCTGTTAACTGAAAGTTCTGACATTCAGCATTTTAAATGTTAGGTAATGTAGGTTGATGAACTTTTACAAATGAGAACACAGCTACGACATAATACCTGTTCATGCAAAGCCATATGACACATTTCCCTCTCATGAATCACGTAGACCCTTTCCTTTTTTTCTTGCCAGTAAAACTATATTCAGGTCATCCAAGTAACAGTCCTCCCTTTAGACATGCTTAAGGCAAAAGGGCTAAGGGAAAATTGGAGGCAAGGATGTATGTAGACTCACTAGCACAATGATTGGCATTACACCCTAAAGTTATTTTTATGCTATATAAATCACAAATATCAATGAGACAAATATGTTTGACCCACTACATTTAATATATACATACTTAATTGGAACAAAACCAGCATTATCAAATTTCCCAAATACAGTGTTTGTGTTTTGTCAGATTTGTATTTTGTATTTAAACTGGGTCATGATGTGATGAGTTAATGAGTCATTATTATAGGTATTTAATGTGGTAGGTCAAACATCATTACAGCATGGATATGACTGGTTTATTTGGAAATATCATTTTGGATATAATAGATGATCAAAATACCTGTGGAGTAGAAGGAGGTAGCATGTCTGAGAGGAGGACATTATGATTTGAATACAGTTTTGCAGACAAGAATGAAATGAACTGCCAGAGGGGCAGCTCATTAATTTAAGTATGGTGGGTTGATATATTTGTCTACATTGCAAAAATGGTATAACACGTTAAAGTATAACACGGAGCTGAGGTTTTCTGCAGTAATAATAGTTTGCACAAGTGATATTCTGCCCCATCTACTAATGGTCATTGCAGCCTCTTAGTTGTTCTCTAGATTTTAAATAGATTGTGTCTGAAGTCTTTTTGTTGTGCAACATAGACTACCATTATGCTAATTATCTAATGTATAACCATTCAAATAGAATAGCATTTATAAACAAAGTAGAATGTTGAATACCATGGATAATGTATTACCAAATTTAAACTACAAACATTGTTGAGAGTTTCCATTTCGGTAAACCTTATGGTTTTGTGTTTTTAATGTTGTTCAGTTTATATGTATAATAAATGTAAATGATGTGGTGTAATCTATTGAGAAGAATCACAAAATAACCCATTACAGATACCCTGATTATCGCCCCTTCTACTAAGGACTCAGTTAGGTTACTCTCCGGTACGCTCTTTATATATAAGACTAATCGCTTCCAATATGGTAAAACACTACACTATAGCTAATTAAACAGAATCTAGCTAGGTCAGGACAGTGTGATAGTGAACAAGGATTCTGTATAAAAGAGAAATGACCAGTCAATGCTATTAACAGGTCTACAGTTAAATACATCTTTAAATAGACAAATCCTATTGAACATGTTATAATACACCACTCATAAACAATAATGGAACACTTTTTAGTAAGAGTATAGTATAAAGTCAGTTGAAGTTTTGGGATATTGATCTGCTCAGTTAACCACCCTAGCGGTCAGGACAGCAGCATCTCGTCCAGCGCTGCTACTGCTAGTATAGCACTGGACGAGATGGTGCCGTCCAGCACATATCGGGGCTCCGGGAGCGCATACTTACAGTCCTGCGCTGTCCCGGTGTCCCCGATGTCACAGGCAGGCTGGCAGCTCCTCCGTCTCAATTCCCCCCGCCCACCTTCGAGTGACGTGATGAGGTCACATCGGGGAGGCGGCGGGAAATTCAAAATCTATGTACTAAATCTCGCCAGAATAAAAAGTCTCTGGTGCCCCATATGTGCCCATATGCAGTAACCCTCTCTTTTTTTTACCACATCCATCACACCAGGTAAGAAAGGGTTAACTGCAAATGGGCACATCTGGGGCACCAGAGACTTTATTTGGGTGAGATTTAGTACATAGCAGCAAAGCTTTGTGTCCTGATTTTTGTGTTTTCTCATTAAATTTATAAAAAAAAATATTTTTTTTATTTTGCATAATTGTTTGTTTTAAACATTATTATAGTCAGGATGTCTATTAGACGCTTGTACGGTCATATTTTGTGAAGTTACAGGCCTACAACATAAAGAAAAATGTACCATTGAAGTCTATGGTGCACTTTTGGTACAGAAATCTGGACCTCAGCAGTGCTTTTGCAATGATTTTGCAGGTGGAGGCCAAACATATGTTTCCTCCTCATTTTTTGGACTTCTCTGCAATAGTTTTTCAGTTAGTTAATAGTTGCATTCTGCTAGGGGTGAGTGTTACTACTTGTAGCATGAGGGCATACCTAGACCCTACCGAAGTTGCACAGATGGTCCAGCTCCACTAGGATGGCACATTAACGTGTACCATTGCCAGAAGGATTACTGTGTCTCCCTGCACAGGCTCAGGAGCATGGAGGAGATTCCAGGAGGTAGCCTTTTAGGGTAGGCATCAGAGGTCAGAAGTGGACGGGCATGGATGGGCAATCGGAGGGGCACACCTTTGTGTCACCCTAAATAAAGCCTAGGTAGGGGGTCCAATCGAGGGTGAACACCATTGTGACTAGGCGGGCCTGGCCATGGCCATCCATTGTGCCAACTCTGAAGCCAGATATTCTAGTACCCTAAGCTAGCTGGAGAAGCCACATTGAACATTATGCTGCCGGCAAAATTGTTCAGCATGGTGGTGGTTTAGTGGTGGGTCCGTTTTTGTCCGGGGGACATATACATGGAAGGACACACAGACCTCCACACTTGCCTGACATTAATGTAATTGAACTTTTATAAGCCATCAGAC
Source organism: Ptychadena robeensis (assembly GCA_036250615.1). Lineage (NCBI taxonomy): Eukaryota > Metazoa > Chordata > Amphibia > Anura > Ptychadenidae > Ptychadena > Ptychadena robeensis. The sequence goes on along the minus strand of CM070032.1, from coordinate 98,948,505 downwards.
TGTATAGAAGTGACCTGTTAGGATCTGAGAGGAGATACCCCAGGACACTATCCATAATCTCATAAGGAGCATGCCATTTCATCAAATTGGATTAGCCTACCATATCATATTTTTTGTTTATAAATATTTGTCACCTCTGTTGGTCAAAACATTTATTTTTCACAAAATTAGTTGGCTTACATTTATCCCTTACACATTAGCCATGCCATGGTAGTGTTCAATTTTTTTGGGATCAGCATATAAAAAGCCTCTGGTGGAGTCAGAATCTCCAGTCTAGGCAGAGTAGTGGACCATAGTGAGGCTTGCAGGTACGCCAAATGTTTTAATCTTCCCAAATATGCAATCAACTAATTATATTAATTGCTAGGATTCAGCATATGATGGATTTTTTATCATCCAATAAAGCAACATTGATTATTACAGGCGCCTTGCGTGAAGCTTCTTTTCTTTGGGAAAACCTGTGATCTTTCACTCTATGCATAATTGAAAAGCAAGGATAGAAAGTCTATACCGGTCCAAATACCTGCAGATACCCAGAAGCAACCAACTTGAAGCAAGTTGTGTGGATATACAGAGCTCTATCACAATACGGTAAAAGTAGATTTTATACTCAACTACTCAACTGCTCCAACAACCATAACTGTAAGTAATCATCCTTTTATTCATTTTATTCATTAATATACACTATGCCCCCTATTCCTCCCCTGAGTAGAAGATGAAACATTTTCAGTTTTTCTCTTCAATTTTCTTCCCTTTGTATGTCAAAACAACCTGGGATTTCATAAGAAAACCATAAGTGATCCCAAGTTGAAGACTACCCATTCGTTTCTAGGATTCCAGCATAGGGCCTCAAAATAGAACACAAAGCCTACCAGGTATATTTTCTGCCACACCAAATATTGCCTTAAATATTTCTGGTAAATAACAAATAAAGTGAGAAATGAAAAATATAGTTGGCTTCTATTCACAAATAATATTCCAACATAATAAAATAACAATATAATTTTGAAAAAGTACAATTACTTGAAGTCAGGGGGGATTTTAAAATTCTAGAGCCAAGACTTACATAAAACCATTATCTATGTAATAAAGTTTAAGCAGGCCATACACTCTGAGATAAAAATTAGGATCCATTAAAACCGACCAATAAATGCATTTATCGTCCTGAAATCCGTGCATGTCCACATATATTACAATCGTAATTTCCGTTTTTTTCCGATCGTAATTTATTGGACATGTTAAAAAAATTTAATCGGTCTGGCAACATCAGGAAACCTCATAGTGTTTTCATAGTGTTTAGCAACCAATTACTGC
>CM070032.1:98930224-98946602 GCA_036250615.1 Ptychadena robeensis | reverse complement strand
ATGGCCAATATAAACGGCGATTAATTTCGATTGATTTCGATGATATTCTCGTAAAAAAAATAAATTACGATCGTAAATTGGATTTTCAATGTGGTAGCGTTTTTTGCCGAATATTACGATCCAAACCGATACCGCCGTCGGGATACATTGGTCTGCTTTAATGGATCCTAATTTTTATCTCAGAATGTATGGTGAGCATTATGGTCAGTGCAAAGCAAAAGAAAACAAGATGAGTAAAAGACGGTCTAGTTATCTATCTAATTTGAACAATAGGCACTCGATTCTAATAAATGCTATTAAGCCACTGTCTAGGCTTTGTATATCCACTGTATTGGGCAATATGTATATATTGTTTTACATCTCCTGCTCCTGGATGTTATATAAAATAAAGATTTACAATATATACCACAAACATTACATGCAGGGCATATGAACCAATACAATTACTATTTCCAATAAATGACATCACGGCTACATAAGGAAATAAAGGTAAGTTTTTAAGAAAATGTCCAATAAAGACTAAAGACATTGTAATGTAATACAATGCAATGTAAAATTCTTTGCAGCAACACTGCATTTAATACCTTGTATTATGTTGTATGATAAGTAACCTACAGTGTAGAAAGAAAGGTCAGGATTCAGTCAGGCTTAAATTTAATGACTCCAGGGGAAAGGTGTTTAAGTCCTTGCTTCATTATGTTGAACTTTCTAAAATGGACCAAAAATAATAGGATTTAAACTATTTTGCCTTATACAGAATAAAACAAATCAAAGATAAACCTCAAATAAAGTTGTCCAATGAGATTATGAATGCAAATATTAAATCCTAATACAACCTGGTTAAGTGTAAAACTTTAGCTCATAGAACAAATCAAAAGAATTGTAACTGGGGAGAAGAAGGTTAGGAGGTCCTGGATGTTCTCCTGCCACAGAATGAGACTGAGTTTGCTAACATTAAACATGAAAGCGCATGTGTACGTTTGTTACCAGCTTTGGGTACTAATGCACACTGTAAAGGTGAACACTGTGCAGAAAAATGGAAGAAAATAATTTCAGTACAGTACAGATCCACTAAAACTCTTCAAGCTTGACCTGACCTGAAGCTGATCTTTAACCGCCCTAGCGTTAGGGACGGCACCATCTCATCCAGCGCTGCTACTCTCACTATAGCACTGGATGAGATTGTGCCATCCAGTGAAGATCGGGGCACCGACAGCGCATACTTACTGTTTTGCGGTGTCCCAGATGCAACATGCTGGCTGCTGGAGCGTGGCTCATCCCCCCCCCCCTCCGAGTGACGTGATGACGTGGTGGTGTGACATGAATTGCACTAAATCAGTTTTCTATGTAGAAAACTGCTTTCAGTGTGCTGCTATGTAATAAATCTCGCCAGAATAAAGTCTCTGGTGCCCTCTGGTGCCACATCCATCACACCAGGTTAGAGAGGGTTAACTGCAAATGGGCACATCTGGAAATTTATCATACAAAATAAGTATATTAGAGGTTATATTATTCAAATGACACCTTTGATTGAACTTATCTTTTTGCCCTGATTTTTGTGTTTTCTCATTAATTTTATTATAAAATAAATTTTTATTTTACATAATTGTGTGTTTCAAACATTATTATATTCAGGATGTCTACTAGACCCTTGTACAGACATATTTTGGGAAGTTACTCGCCTACAACATAAAGAAATATTTACCATTGAAGTCTATGGTGCACTTTTGGTACAGAAATCTGGACCTCAGCAGTGCGCTAGGGAGGTTAAAGAAGAACTTCATCCCAATAAAAAATTAGCTGTTCATGTTACTAAATGCATTCATAAGAAACATAATTGTAGAAATAGTCTTTATAATTTCCATATAACCCATAAAATAAGACGCAGATCTGGGAATGCTTCTGATTAGTAATGGTCAAACAGTTGGTCGCTTTGCCTTGAACATCAGAACACTTGTTCTGTCCACTTCCCATACATTAACATGAAGGCAACTTTGACCCCCCCCCCCCCCCCCCTACACTCCACAGTAAGATAATGAAGTACAATGAAATATGTATTTTTTCCACAAAGTTCTGTTTACAAACATTGTGGACATCGAGTGATGTGCACTTCACTATTATTTGCACTTATGTTTTGTATTAGTGAATAGAAAAGAACTCCTCGTCACCAAGGTCTGTTTTATTAATACTGTATAATTGACACTACTGTGATGCCTACCTCAGCTTTTTTTTAAATTACGCTGCCATGTCCACAGTGTTTGATTAACTTTTTAATTGACTTTATGTCAACATGCAGCCTCTAGAGTGTACTGGAGCATCTTAGAGACATTTGTTATTGCATTGCAAGATTCAGTCACCTTATGTACAGTTCTCAAAAATGTAATGATGATGTGGACTTTAAACATAGGCATCAAAAGCCATGACTAGATAGCAGCTTTAATTAAAGCAAGTCGTAAGATAAAAATATCTGAATACTGATTTGGTTTAAAAATGATTTAAAAACATATTTTAATGAAAAAGAAAATTGCCTAAGAAACAGAGCTGTACTCTGAAGCTTCCATCTGTAGTGTATACTAAAAAAAAGTGTTTGGCTATGTCTCCACAGTGTTGTTTGATCTGTTGGGACCCCCTATGTTAAGCGCAGTGCTTGGCGGGAGTCCCGACGAATCCCATACACTTTACCTGCTCGGCAGATGCTCTCTCACGGCACTGAGCGGCACTGAGTTGACCCCTGCATCGGTGAATGTCTGAACAGAAAGTGAGCTTCCCCAAACCTTTCCAGGCATTACACTGTCCAAAAGGTTTTGAATGTTCCACCTTCAATTAAACTAATGCAAATATATACCAAGCCATTACACATCAAGAGGGAACATAACAAACTACCAAACATTCCAACAGCCATTTTAGTTATTTTAGCCATTTTTTGCACAATGGATTCTTTCTCAAGAACCACGGCTGCAATGTCACAAGTTACTGTTACAAATGCAGAAGACTTTGGCTTCCCCCTACCCCATGTTAATGGTACAGTCCTGAAACCTGAATCCTGAGGCATCTGCCTGTTTATGCAGCACCTCATATACTATTCAGGGAATTAAATTAAATTGCATTAATGGCTGAATTAACCTCTGAAAAAGTGCACCATAGACTTTAATGGCAAAAAGTTTCTTGTGAATAATTCATAAAATCAGTTAATGAATATTTCAAAAGAAACTGTATCAGGTAATTTAGCGCTGCAACCACAAGATGGTGCTGCAGATGTGCCAGGTTACATAGAAGAGCACCGTTCTCCTGCAGCTACCTCTTTATTCGATCTGAGCCACCCAGCTTGTCCAGTGCAGTTCTAACAGGTCAGCGCTAGACGAGCTGGGACCGTCAGGAACACCAGGGGGGTTAAAAATGAAACACTTCCACTTAACAGTATGTTATTTCCCCCTGCCCCTGCTGTGTGTGTATATCAAGTTAGGTCCATAAATATTAGGTTGTCCTCCCAGTACGGAGGGGTGGGGATGTGGGAGGTGCACTAGCGCGTTGATCGCCGCTGCACCTGTTGTCATGGGTGCTGTGCTGTGGCCCCCTTCCCCCCCCTCCGGTATCTGCATCTTGGGTGGGCGGGTGGGAGCTGTGATGGTGCCCGAGTGCGTCTGCATGTCGTTTGAATGACCCTCTCGCCGACGTTGTATACGCCACCGACATGGGCCACCATGGCGATGGCGGGGGTTAAATAGACCTGCCTTGTTCAACACCGGACCCATTTTAACTGAGAGGCGATCTGGTGGCTACACATATGTGAGCAGGGTAAGATTTTTCTTTGCACCTACTTTAAGATTTCACTTAACCTATATCCCTCGCATTTGGCACATTTCATGTGAGAGTTCACAGATTCGCCTATTTCATAGGATTTGCTGCCCATTAGCTACAACTTTTATACTTATGGAGGTATCAGCCCCACGTTACTAGGAAAGTTTGCTTATGAGTGGCAGCTGTCTGAATATTAACCACTTCCATAGATAACTCACTTAACCATTCTTTAAACAGCAATGCGAGTGTGTAGTAACCCTTTAATAGGCTTTACAATTAAAACAATGTTTCCTTTACTCTCTTTACCCTGGCTAGTTCTACCCAACCATGGGAATTATTACTGACACTAGACGGGACAGACCAGCAATTTCCCCCGCTTCTCCGGTTGTCTCTAATCCAGATCTCTGTCGCTGTCATGTCTTAAAAATTCTTTCAAGCAAGATACCACTAATGCATATGGATACAATGTCTGATGTAAGTGAAATTGGATTGAAATTACTTAGCCAATATTTTTACAATACAGATTTATATATATTTTTTTGACTCTTGTTTTTCCGTTTAAATTTTATATAGTGACTTCATTTTGCACAAGCTAACCCTTGAGGAAGCGGGCAACCGCAAAACGCGTCAGAAGTGCAATAGTTTCTATATCAATTGTGATATTATGTGTATTTGGATATTTTTATATGTATCTGGATGATTGTTTATTATCATAATGTATTTGCTACTATTATTTATGTACTTGTTTGAATCATGACATTGTGAACATCATACTAAATCAATAATAAAAAATGTGTTGTTTTTATACCGTTGCCCTTAAAAGTCCCCCCACTTGCCCATTGGGAAACCTCTGCTGAGGTCTTTCTCTCTTTTTCTAGGTCCATAAATATTTGATCACATTTTTGTTCTGTACATTACAGCAATACATTTTTAATTAAACAATGTTAAACTGCAAACATTGAGCTTTAATTTAGTGAGTTGAACAAAAAGAATGCATAAAAACTTTTTTTAACTAATTTCAGAGAATCAAAAGTAATTGGACAACTGATTCAGACTATTTCATGGGCAGGTGTGGGCAATTCTTTTGTTATGTCATTATAAATTAAGCAGATAAAAGGCCTGGAGATGATTTGAGGGTGGTGTGTGTAGTCGGTATGAACATAAAACATAAAGCATAAAGCAAAGACAAAACAAGAAATATTTAAGTGTAAAGTCTGAAAAGAAATCTGAGGATTGGCAGGAGTGGCAAAATCTACAGTTTATTACGTCCTGGGAAAGAAAGCACTTGTGAACTCTAAAAAGACATGGACATCCATGAAAGACAATAGTGGTGGATGATCGTAGATACAGCAGTATATCAGTGGTGGAGAGAAGCCCTTTCACAACAGCTAACCAAGTGAACCAAGTAAAGCATACCACATCATCAGTAAAACATAGCAGGGCTGTGTAATGACTTAGGAGTGCAATGGGAAACTAGTGTTTATTGATGATGTGACACAGGACACAATGAATTCTGTGGTGTTCAGGGACATACAGTCTGCTCATATCCCGCTAAATGGTTGGGAGGGGGCTCATAATACAGATGGACAATGACCCAAACCATACAGCCAAAGCAGCCCAGAAGTTTATGAAAGCAAAGAAGTGTAATATTGTTGTAGTTGAACTCACCAGAATGTATAAACACACCTGGGGCAAAGAGCAGTCAAATACTCTTATACTATTATTGCATGCTAATATGTGTATATTAGGTACAACTTGTATACATATATACATATACACAGGCAGCACACCATATATACCACTATAAGTTGACATCATGGGCTTCTGACACCGGGTGACCCCAAACCTAGTGATGTCACTAATACCAGGTGAAAATTGAAACAGGTTCCAATAAAAAAACTACTGTAGGCTTCTAGTATTTTGTTGTGAAATAAACATACCTGCATGGATGCCATGGCCATGGTTGGTTTACTATTCTTACAAAAAAAGCAAAAACTTTGAGGTTGAATTGAAGGGTTTGGTAAATGTTATGTTGTGTAGCACTACACTGTACTTCATTAGTGTAACACTGTTTTCGTATCTTTACATCCACCAAAGCAAACGGAGGGAAAGCTCAGGAAGAAAAACAATGACATAGGGATTGGTTGAAAAAGACATCTCCCCAAAATAAAAGAAACCTGGGTATGCTTTGCAGTTTCCTCTAAAGATATATTTGTGAATGGTGTATAAAGCTATGTCATATGAATTATGTTTATTATAAACTTTACTAGAGCAAATGCAAAGGTCATCTCAGACATTCTGGTTTTTATACGTTTTGACTTCTGTAAGTAACACGAATTATGTATAGATACATAATTATTTATGAAATCCTGACTTGATTAAGCAACAGTAACAGGATATATTTATTTTCAATATGTACTTAATAAGGCAAGCATGAATTTCAAGCTTCTTATGTGTGATTTCTATGTGCCCTGGCTAAACTTAATGTTTACTTTACAGTATGGTTGAGATAAAAAAAAGTAAAAAAAAACTATTGCAAGCAATAAAAATTCTCATATACATGTAAAAATGTTTTTTATATATATTTAAATATATATACAGGGAGTGCAGAATTATTAGGCAAGTGGTATTTTTGAGGAATATTTTATATTGCCACAAACAAACCAGTTCTCATGAACCCCAAAAAACCTCATACATATCAAAGCGAATATTTGGAAGTAGTTTAGTTTGTTTTAGTTTAAAAGCTATTATTAGAAGGGGATATCTGGTTTGCAGGTGACATTACATGTGACAGAAATTAGGCAACTTAACCAAACAAAACAAATTTATAACCCATTTCAATTATTATTTTTACACCAGTAAACCAATATAACATCTCAACATTCCACAAATATACACTTTCTGACATTCAAAAAACAACAACAAAAAACACAATCATGACAACAATAACAGCCACCTTTCTTGCAAAGACACATCAACAGCCCTGACATCCAGGACTTCTGTCAGTCAGTGTTTAAGATCTTTCACACATCAACATCGTTCTGCAGCAACAACCACAGCAGACACACCCCTCCCAGACACTGTTCAAGAGGTGTACTGTCCCCCCCTTGTAAACTCAACACATTGATGATGGACCACAGATTCCAATGGGGTTCAGACTTAGGTGAAACAAAGGATGCCAATCGTCCAATCAGTTTTTTCTTCTTTTATAAACCCTTTCTTGCCAGCCCACGCTGTGGATACGTGGAGCGTGTGGTGGAGCATTTCCTGCAATGAAAATTAATGGTTTTCTTGAAGGATGCAGACTTTTACCTGTACATGCTTAAGAAAGGTTGTCTTCGAGAAACTGGCAGTAGGACTGGGAGGTGAGCTGACCCAATCCTCAACCCGAAAGGCCCCACAAGATTCCATCTCTGAGATACCTAGTCCAAACCAGCTACTCAGCTCCACTTGCTGGCGTCTGAGTGGGATGGAGGCTCTTGGGCCCTTACAATCCAGCACCAGTGCCCATCCATCTGGGCTCAAGGACTCACTCTTCATTTGATCGAGCCATAAAACCTTAGAAAAATCAGTCTTGAGATTATTTTGGACCCAGTCTGACTTTCAGCTGTGCTTCTTGTTCAGTGGTGGTAGTCTTTTCAGCTTTCTGTCGTATGAGTATTGGGCACACTTGTGCTTGGGGGCACTCTAGTGATGTTGCAGATCTGAAATATGCCCCCAACAAAATGTGGGAAAGTGGCCTTCTTGGCAGTGCACGCTGACTTTCCAGTCATGCGGCCGTAGTTAATTTATGCGCCTTTGTGTCCCACTAGCGTCTATGCTGCCACTGTTGGACTTATTTTGAATGACAAGCTATGGATTGTGCGCTGATCACGCTTCAGAAGCTTTGCAATTTTAAGAGTGCTGCATCACTTCGTCAAGCTATGCACGATTTCGGCTTTTCAAGGCCGTAAAGTCCTTCTTTTGCCTCAGTTTGCCAAAGGAGAAGGAAAGTGCCTAAAATTATGCACACCTAATATCGGGGTGATGCCATGTAGACCACACCCTTCTCATGCCAGATGATGCACATCCCTAATTGTTAATTGGTAGTGGCTTCGAGCCTATACAGTTGGCGGTAAGGACAACTGAGGATGATGTGGTCAAAATACTCATTTGCCTAATAATTCTGCACTCCCTGTATATTCAAGGAAAAAATTACTTAAACCCGTACTAATTTTGTATGTTTGCCCACAAAAAAAAATCAGTCTATAATTTCAATGGTAGGATCATTTGAACAGTGGGAGACAGAACAATAACAAAATGGAACAATAATTAAAAAAAATTGAGAAAATGAAATCTAATAAAGTTATACATTAGAATTTTTGTGAATAAAATTAGTATTTGATCACCGAACAATAAGCAAGATTTCTGGCTCAGGTAACACAAGTAACGAGCTGACATTGGGATCCTTCTCGTTACTTGTCTATAGCAGAAATCAATATATCTGGATTCCAATTTTGGACCATGGCCAAGACCAAAGAGCTTTCCAAGGGACAAGATTGTAGATGATTATCGCCAAGCAGCTTGGTGAGAAGATGACAACAGTTGATGTGATTATTACCAAATGGAAGAACCATAAAATAATTGTAAATCTTACTAGGCCTGGGGCTTAAAGCAAGATCTCACCTTGAGTTTCAATTATAATGAGAAAGGTGTTAACTTCTCAAGACATCAAGACAAAAGTTGTTAACACAGTATTCCGTACAGTACTGAAATCCTGCAGTTGCCGCAAGGTCCCCTCATGCTCAAGAAAGCACATGTACAGGCCTGTTTGAAGTTTTAACATCTAAATGATTCTGAGGAGGTGAAAGTGTTGTGGTCAAATGAGACCAAAATTAAACTCTTTGGCATCAACTCAACTCAGTGTTTGGAGAAGGAGTAGGATGGCTGCCTATAGCTCAAAGAACACCGCCCCACAGGAGAAGGAGGAGACAGAATGCTTTTCTGCCAGAATCAAGACAATTTGACCTTGATGGAGGATGAGTAGGGAGATTAACTACCAAATCTTGGTTCAAGGAACTCCTTTCTGTAGTCTGGGCATTGAAAATGGGTTGTGAGTGGGTATTCAGGCATGGCAATAATCCAAAACACAAGGTCAAGGCAACAAAGGATTGGCTTAAGAAGAAAAATATAATGGTCTTGGAATGGAATAGTCAGCCTCTAGTCCTTAAGCCCATAAAAAAAATCTGTGGAGTGTGCTGAAGGTTCGAGTTGCCAAACATCAGCCATAAAACATTCATGACTTGCAGAAAATTTGCAATAAAGAGTTTGTTGCCAGGTACTGGTATTGCCACCATGTACTAAAGCAAAGGGAACAAAAACCTATTTAATTAATAAAAATGCTAAATAATTTATAACTGTTTTAATTTGTCTAGATTTTTGTGTTATTGCTCTGTCTCTCACTGTCATTGAAATGATAGACTGACCGTTTCTTTGTAAGTGGGCATTCTTTTAAATCAGCAGGGGTTCAAATAATCTTTTCCTTGACTGGATATATTATGAATTCTATTTAAAATTGTTAAGGTAGTCATACGCAGGTCGATTTGTCACCGATCAATGGCCGATCCATTGTCAATCCGATCTTTCCAGGCGATCAGGAATCAGCAATTGATCGGATCGGGAATCGATGCAACACCACCTTGGGAATCCAATTTGTGGTCATTTTGGACATGAGCAGATCTCCAAAATGGCCGATTCTACAAATTCCATTGATCTGAAAGGCTGCTGCATAGGGCTATGTGTCCACCAACGTACTCCGATTGCCAAACGATTGACCAAAAAAACCCAACATGTTGGTTCAATGTCCGATCCGATTTTTAGTCGATTCCGATTTTGTTTGGTCGATTGTTCAGGGTGGGCAGAACACGATTGATCGCCAATCGATCTCGTGAACGCGTGCAGTGATCGATCGGTCAAAAATTTAGTGGAAAATCTACCTGTGTATGGCTACCTTTATGTTTTTTTTAAATACATTTACGTATTATGTATACAGGGTATGCTTCTTACTGTACTATTCCCCTTTGCTCAGGAAGATTAAGTGACTGAACTCTGAGGATCCATTTGTACCTTCTTGGCATTAAGCACATTAATATGAATTGCTTTAAAGAGGTTTATTACATACATTACATAACCATAAATTGGAGTTTTTAAACCCTTATTATGGGCAGCCAGAAATAATTGGAAAATCATGCACAACCCACCTTCTTTTATCAAACCAGGCCTTAGGTTTGTCCTCATGTTACTGCTTTGGATACCAACAATGATCAAGCATATATGGATATAATAAAATGTTTAAAAGGTATCAGGAACTTTATTTTAAAAAACTGAATATCAGCACCTACCAAGGATGTATGTCAAAAATCTCTTTAAATGTATTTCTTCTTGTTTCTTTTTCTCTATATTAAAGGCTCATGTGTTGGTATCACTGCATCCATCTTTGGTCTAAAGCATTAATCTGAATGTTCACTGTAAAATTATTATAATTAATCAGTATTGCTTAAAAAAAATAATACTTAATTGCTTCTTACTTTGAGTCTGACTGGAGCTTTCCTGACATCTGTTTAACCTCACATCTTTCCCACCTTCTGAAAGTTTACAGGTCAGCAATTCAATGTTACTTCTGGCCCCCAACTTTCCAGCTAAAAAAGTCAAACCCAGGCTAAGTAATAATATTGGAAGCTTAATTTTTGCCTACAATGATAATTTCAATTAGAATACTTCATGTTCTTTATGATCCTATCTAGCTCCCTTGACCTTGAAATCTAAAACTCTAACAATGTGCTCCTAACAACACTCTAACATAAAGAATATTCAACTAAATAACAAAATAATTGTGTAATACATGTTGGTAATACAATAAAGTACATTGTGTTTTGTCACCAAGGTAAGCAGTTTGTAGATTTAATAAAGATCATTGGTTTGTTTGTATGTATGGTTTGTATCAAGCTTCTCTAGTCTATTTCAAATAGATTGCTAATTCCTACATGTTGAGTAAACCCCTCACCTAATTATCACATTTTCCTATTTGTTAAAATGCTTAAGTTCAAGTTTAACAACTTTTATGTGTTCCTTTATAATCAATATATAACCAAACAGCAAGTATGTGACCTTTTGAATATTTGAATATTTTTTCTATAAATTATATATCCTTGAAAATACTAAAAAGAATATATGAGGTTACATTGCACATGATTATAAACTTGAATCTGATATTTATATTATCTGTCTTAGTAGAGTGTTTGTACTGTGAATACAGAAAGTCTGGTTCCAGTTTTACTCTTTATTGGCTAACTGAAGTGATTAAAGACACGCAGAAGAGATTTGAGACATCCCAAAAGCTTGCTTCTTTAATGACTTCAGTTAGAAAATAAAGGGTACCACTTTTTTTATTATGTCATTAATGTGGTAAATATTTGACAAAACATACAAAATCCTATGCAGTACTTGCTTTTTCTTTCCCTTATATTTCTAAATGTCTAAAAGAGAAAGAAGTAGGCTGCCATATATAACATCTTCTTGTAGTTATCTAGCTGTCAAGATATTCCTGTTCTATGTATTCTCAAAGTTTGAATCAGTGAAAATATTGAAGTCAGAAAGCCAACAATTGTCACCGTGTTTAGATGCTTACAATGCTTGTTACAATTATCACTGCACTGTACTCTGTCAAGCACTGCAAAAGGTTCAATTTGTTCAAACCAGCTAAAAAGTCAATGTCCATACCCAGTCAACAGACGTACCATAAAAATACATTTATTAGAGCTTGTGTTGGATCCACCAAATGAGAACTTTATTAGTATACTATGCAAATCACCTAATAAATAATCCTAGATATAAGAACCGTGAACTTACTACAAAGGGCTGGCATTTGCATTCCATGGAAAACCAATACTGATTTTATTATTAATAAAAAATAGGTATTAACCTTGAATGAAAGTTCCTACCTGACTGAGGTCCTTGTTAAAGGAAGGCGAGAAAAGGAGACGTAAGGGGTGCACATGCTCTACTGCAATCAGCATGAAGTAGACATGAAGTGAATCTGCTCTGTTCAACTGCTATGTTTCCGGCTACTGGGTAACTTCTCAATCCTCTTCAGAAGTAATACCTGTCATTTGGTCAGACTATAAATGTAAGCTTTGCCAGCTCTATCTGGCAAGTGTGTGTTCTTTAGTGATTAATGAGGTGTCGGAGTTCTGGGTGTCAGTCTATTTTCTTGCTTTAACCAAGAAGAATCCATTAAGTCTTCAGGTGTGTCTGTGCCCCACAGTACTGACAACTGACAAGCTAGAAGCAATTCACAGATGTAGTAACTACCAAGCAATGTGTTAAATATATCTGAGACAGAGGATACGCCAGTAACAGAATTAGCCATCACTAAGGAATTGCTTTTTTCCACATTGGGGAATTATAGACTGAGTCATGTAGTAAGACTGTTTAAAGTATCATCACTATAAATGTTGTACGGAAAAATGACATTTGTAATTATAGTTTTAAATAGCTTGAATTTACTATTAAACTATTACAGTCCTAGATGTTGTTTAGTGCTTTGTCAGCAGTAGGTACTAGTGTACTAGTTTTCTCTGCTGCTTAGTGTTTTCCATTTTGTTAATACAGTTGCAAGATATCAAACTCAATCTGTTGTCATTAATGCATTGTAGAATGATGGAAACACAGCTAAGCCTTTAGAGGGGGACACCTAAAGCCTGCCATAGACACCTCGATCTATGGCAGACCTTTAGCAGACTGATTACAGCGTGGTGACATCACCACGCTGTGAGCAGTCTGCTACATGTCGGACAGGAATCCTGTGTCTTCCACTGACACACAGGACTCCCGTCCGACTGAAGCCAATTACCTGAGGTGTCTTGGAAACGGAATTCTTGAATACACTTTGACAAACGGGACACCTGGGGCTTGGCCAATTGGGAACAGCGTTACCACTGAGTATCCCCCCTCCCTTTTTTTAACCTGAAGAATAAACTTCAAAAATGTTTCAAGCAGATGCATGAACTTTATTGTGGATCCCTCTCACCAATGATGCTTTCCCCTGCGTGGGATTTTTTTTGTTTGTGACCTTTTCTTGCTTTTTGCGTTCTGATCGTTCATATGCATACCTATTAACCTTGAATGAGGTAGTATTAATATATGTGACTTGATTACATGTAACTGCACAAGACTGAATTTCATTCTATGTATCTGTAAACAATGCACCATTCCATGTATATCTTTGTCAACGGCATTTACCTTTTTCATTTTGACCCAAAATGCTGTAATATGAACAATTTTTCAATAAAGCTTGTTTGGAAAAAAAAATGAATGAGGTATTGTGTTTATAGTGAGGGTGCCCAGAAAAAGTCCCCTCGTCCTTGCCTCGGCAAGGAGAAACTCGGATGGGTGGATAGACTGGGGATTCTCAGTCGCTCCGCCCATCTTCCTCCTTTTTTCTGTATTTTTACAACACTGACATGACTGTTCTCATTCTATTCATCATGGTCCATAAAATGTAAAAAAAAAATTCTTATGCTCTCAGTATCCTCATTTCTCTACCAACCCTTGGCTTTGTATTACCCGACTTTTCTTCTGCTTGCTCCATTGATTCCCTGAGATCGGCTACTGACCTTGGCTTGTTCCTGATTACTCTTATACCACTGTTTGTGCTCATTCTGTCTGCACCTGTGTTTGCTGTTTCATCTACTGGGCTCCAAGCCTGACCCTTGTGTGTTACAATTACTGACATGATTACCATGTGAAAATAAATAAAAAGCTTGAAACCCGGAGACAAATGCATCTTCCATATCTATACTTTTGTTAACCACAACATTGGTGTTTCCAGAAGTCTTAATCTGTCTTTATGCAACATGTATGTGTTTTTATGTTATTTGATGCCAGGGGTTTACCATAGAGAGTCTGGTGATAAAAGGGTTAAACATCATGATAAATATATTTTATTTTCAGAAATACACTGAGACGAGTAATTACTGTGAATTTCACTGATAAACAGGAATCAATTGCTTATCCATATCTCTGTTTATAGCTTTCATAAATTACAGATTCAATAATCTCGGATACGTTGTTGCTGTCATGGGAACTAATCTGCACCACACATTATGCATTTGACTCCTGGCTACAGTGACTGACAAGTTAAATTTAAAAATAATGCCTTATTTTCTCCGCAACTGTCATCTGTCATAGTGTCCTCCAGCTAAAGAGGAGAGAAACCAGAGAAAAACATTTTGCAACTAAAATTTTATATTAATTCCCCCAATGAAATGCAGCGGTGATGGTTTTTTGGTGTCTTACTGCATATCAATGACTTCATTGTGAAGAAAAGACTTTTCATGGCAGAAAAGCGGTATATATGGTTAACAAAAGGGTATATGTGACTGTCGTAGCTTCTATGTTTTCCTTGATAATTTGAAGAGTTTATCAACGCTAAACTTATTGACCAGTTGTCATTCATGTAGCTTAAAATTACCTTTGGCAAATTACTAAAAAACAACGTTTAAATAACTTGTGGAAGATTTATATAGAGGTTTTTTTATTTATATTAAAATTGATCCATTTTTTGAAATGTCCATTTGCTCTTACTTGCTTTCTAGCCATACACTATCTATACCATGTCCACTTCATTTTGCCATCCTTTCAATTAGTGATGTCTTATTTTTTCACCTAAAGTATAACCAAAGGCATCTTTAAATCCGGATAAATTGATGAGGAGTAGATGAGGAGGTGTATATATGTATGTGTCATTGTTAAGATTTAACAGCTCTAATTATTATGATGGCCAATCATCAGGATTTCAAATACTGGAATAGAGAAAAAGTGTTCAAATGAAGACCTTTGCTCTGATGACAACTGTTTATGATATTGATCACATTAAAAAGACATTCTCTTACTTCCTGAATAGTTTTAAAGTACAGGGACATCATAGCAAGTCTCCCAGAGGAAACATTGTTGACACTAGAGATGGTCGAATTTTTCCACTAGCTGACTTTGTGAGCTGATTGCAAAGCCTCTGAAAATTGTATCATCACCAAAATTGCTGGAGATGTAGAGAAATGCTGTGGGAACATTTGGAATTTTTTTTTAGCTCTAGCACATAAATTAAGTTCAAAATCAAAGTCAAAATTCAGATTTTCAAAGTTCTATACCCCCAGTAGTATACCCCCAGTCCTTCTCTACATCTCCAGCAAGTTTGGTGATAATACCATGTTCAGGAGCTTTGCAATTAACTCGAAATCGTTAAAATGGTCAAAGTTTTGAAGAAAAATTTTTCAATCTCTATCTTTGTCACAAAAACAAATAAAGCTACCCTTCCCTACTCTAACCGGAAATGCAAATAAGTGTTTTAAATTTTAAGTCTTTAAATTCGTTTGCTAAACCATTTTAAATGTGTGTCATAAACAGACTTTTTTTTTGTTCATAATATACTTTTTTGTGAGACACAGAATAACAACAACAAAAAAACCGCCCTAGCGGTCAGGACGGTCATCATCTTGTCCAGCGCCAGGGCCGTTTCTAGCCATTTTGGTGCCCTAAGCAGATTTTCTTGGTGGTGCATCACAAACCCCAGGTACATCCAACTCCTCATTTTTATGAACTCTGTAAATGACATCTAAAAATATTCAGCTTTGGATTTGTATTTGCTGAGTATCCAAATGTAGCATGTTTGGCTTGATGCAATACTTTAGGGCAGGGCCGTTTCTAGCCATTTTGGTGCCCTAAGCAGATTTTCTTGGTGGTGCCCCCCCCGAGCACGCAGGAGACAGAGATATGTACGCAGCGCCGGCCCGGCCTCCACTGCCAGGCGGGCGGCTTGGTAGGAAAAATAAGAAATTATAATAAAAACTAGAGGTGCACCGATTGCAAATTTCTTGGCCGATTCTGATTTCCGATTTTACAGTAAGTGTGACCTGCCGATTCCAATTTTTGGCAATTTTGATTATTTTTTTGTAAAGAACTGTAATGAAAGCACATGACATGTATGTAGCAGAGTAGTGCTTGAAGGGGGAATAATTTGTTAGCGGGCTTTTTAGTAGGAAGCAGTTTGTTCAGGGACCTACAATATTGCATGGATGTAGTCTCAAAATGTTAAGGTTGTACCATGTAGGGTTTCAGAGATATGTGTTCTAAGTAGGTGAGTGAGGGGATGCAGGTACAAGGTAGGTGAATGAGGGGATGCAGATATAAGGTAGGTGAGTGAGGGGATGCAGATACAAGGTAGGTGAGTGAGGGGATGCAGATACAAGGTAGGTGAGTGAGGGCATGCAGATACAAGGTAGGTGAGTGAGGGGATGCAGATACCAGGTAGGTGAGTGAGGGGATGCAGATACAAGGTAGGTGAGTTAGAGGATGCAGATACCAGGTAGGTGAGTGAGGGGATGCAGATACAAGGTAGGTGAGTGAGAGGATGCAGATACAAGGTCGGTGAGTGAGGGGATGTAGATACAAGGTATGTGAGTAAGGGGATGCAGATACAAGGTAGGTGACCCAGATAGCAAGTAATTGTGCTGCAAGTTTGAAAATGACTTGCTAAGCTCTTGCC
>CM070032.1:98890097-98902135 GCA_036250615.1 Ptychadena robeensis | reverse complement strand
GGGGGGGGGGTTTAAACTGCTTTGCACATGATTGCGTATGTGTTGCACAGTAAATACTGATCACATTTACTATGCTATGTTAGGTATCCCTTGCAGAGTGATCAGTCACAACAGTTCAAATTCCTTCATATTACATTCTCTCTTGGCAGCAAACCCCCAAACCACAACTGTCCCGCTTTGTGCAGTGATTACACCCATTGTGCTTGTGGTTAAGCATATAGGCAATAACCAGGTGATCAGAACATAGCAGAAACAAGATCCATAATAAAAAAACAGGGGTAAAAATGCATTACTAATGTTAGTCGGTTTTAATCTGTATCCATTCAGAAAATGTTCTGAATCCAGAAATGTTCAAATTGACTATATCATTGTCTGATGCATCAGAAATCACATAAGTAAATAACATTTTGTTCATAAACATGTATTTTATCTAATGGAATTTTGAGTTTTTACAGCAGTAGTATACACATTGATTTTTAATTGTCACTAAATGGTGAATTTCATGCCGGAATTGCTACTTTCTGCTTGTTGATTTATTATGAAAAGAGAAGCCAGGAAGTGACCGTCTGTATGTAATGTCACTCAATGCCCCTTCACAAATTGTATGCGTATTATGGGCCAGCTTATGGGCCATACGGAATATGGGCCGCTCAATTACAGAAAATGAAAAGAAGGCAGTACCCACTGCCAATGTCTTTTAGGGTGGAATCTGGATATATTACTCCACACTCCGGTAAGTTGAGTTTATTAAATTTTGGGAAAGGGTGTTTGTATGTGGGTATTGGAGATGGGTGAAGGTATCAAATGTCAGTGCATAAAGGAATCAGAGAACATTTTATGAAGTTGGGAAAACTTTCTGTGTAGTTAAACTGTTAAGTGAAACCTGAAATTTTCCTCCCCAAAATTATGAGTTCTCCTATCATGTCCTATCATGCCCAAAATACGACATTTATTTCTGCTGTGATTTTCATATAGTAGGGTCAGACCATAAATTAATGGTTCGGGTTTGGGTTGGGTAAATGGTGTGGGGGATATTTTAATGTCACATTGGCAAAATGCTACCTACTTGGATATTAAGTATTGTTGTTCACCATGTCCATCCCATTATTATTGTATTCCTTTCATATTACCCTGGACTTCCATCAGGATAACCAGTCCCAAACTTGAATATGAGAAGTCAACAGTGCTCACATTTCCACTATACTCACCAAATCTCAAATCAAAGGACACGCTTA
Organism: Ptychadena robeensis; assembly: GCA_036250615.1. Lineage (NCBI taxonomy): Eukaryota > Metazoa > Chordata > Amphibia > Anura > Ptychadenidae > Ptychadena > Ptychadena robeensis. The sequence continues at coordinate 98,900,900 of CM070032.1, read as the reverse complement.
TTGTTTTTATTCTTGTCACAGGACCATATTCTGAGGTGAATTCTTTCAACACCAGTTGTGACAGAGAATATATCTCAGGTTAATAAATATTGCCTCTTACTTCCTACTGTGTCACTGGGACAAGAAGTGAAACTTTATACAAAGATAAATCTTTTAACAATTTCTTACTATGGTCAAAACTAGAAAAGAAAAAACAAATTCACTTTACATAATTTAAAAAAGAGTGAGATAAATAAGAGAAATATAGTTATCAATATAGAAATATAAGTTATCAAGCCTGATTTCAGAAAATATTAATGGCTTGGCTGTCTATAACCTCAGCACTTTCTGAGCTGCTGAATTAACATGTAACATAAGTTTGCAATTTTCCCTGCCACTGCCTTAGGGTCCCCATACACCTTTAGATTTCTCTGTCAGATTTCCTTTAGATCTCCTTTTGTTTTACCAAAACCATGTAATATGAGGGACTTTCTAAACAATCAACTCTACATGTGTTCAATCGCAGAGGACTATATACTACATAGTTGTTGGTAGATCTAAAGGTGTATGGCCAGCTTTAGAATGTATTATGACCAGCAGGTAAGTCAAGAATCTTGCAATTTAATGTAGGATTTGGTAACTACTATATTATTTCCACAGGGTTCATGTTTTGTTCTATTTATTCATGATTTAGTTTTAATCCGAAAATAATTTTGTAAACCGATTTATTTGTATTTGTATTGCAATATCATAAAATTAAAATGTAAGCAGCATTTAACTAATAGGTTTATTACCATATATATGACTGAAACAAAAGAATCACACATGTAACTATTTTTAAATATGTTTAAGACTTTCATTGTTACCATGGTTATTTAATATCAGTGGTTTGCAAGTGATATTGAGTGGGTTTTCTGACCTTTACTCAATCTTGTTTGCATGGTATCTTACATAAGCTGCTGTTATAAATTGAAGCTGTTAGTTTGTGCATTTTCCTCAATGTACGTAAAACAAATAAAACTTGCAGCATGTAAACATTGCAACATGTATATATTTGTATCTGTGCTTATTGTGCTCATTATTTTGCTTGTTTACGCTTTAAAGAGCAGTTCCTGGAAACAAGTAAAACCTTAGTAAATGTGAACCACAGATACTACCTTTTGATACATTGCAGAAAGGAAGAACAATGCTATCTTAGGCACCAGAGATACAGGCACTTGATCATTTTATAGATGGGGGTCTTACATTGACCACTACATAGTTTAGTCCATTTCACAGGTTCAAACTGCAAAGTGCATGAGTTGTGAAAAAAATGTTGTTCCATATTCATATGCCAGAATGCTTTGTGCCATTCCTTTATTCATATATTTAGTATATCAGTATTAATAATAGTATATTCTTCTCTATTTTAACCCAATTCTTGCAAACCTAAAGGGTATCACTCTTTTATGTATCAGGGCGTTCTTAGCAAGAGTCATAATTAGGTAAATACAACATCAGATGAACAACAATACATGACACATTACAACCTGTCAATATTTAAATATAATTAAAAGATAGTAAGCCAAATGCTAATGATTAAAGGGTAAATGGCAGTCATGTGCTCCTAATGCCACACACATGATTGTTAAAATACAATTAGATGATTTCACAGTTTGGTGGTCTAGAGCATTCATGTGTGTGTTAGCAACAACAAGAAGGAATCGGTTTTAGGTTTGCATATTAGCATCAGAACTAATGGTCGACAATCCTTGCTGTGCCTGGCAAGTCTCCTCCCTTCCACTCGCCATACACAGATACATTTTTAAGTTTGGACGTTTTAAAAACGCCCGTTTCTAAAGTAAGGGGGGGGGATGTTGGTGGTGAATAAGAGAAGGAACAAGAGCAAGGAGCCACAGTGAAGATCTCAGCTGTTCTCTCTTCCCTACAGTGTAAAGACTGTGGAGACCAACAAAGATTTCCAGTATAGCTCCATGCTCTCATCCCTCCCTAATGCTTAGCTAATTATACAGGCTATACAGGCTAATGTTACAGGCTATACAGGCTAATGTTTCCAAGCACAGGAGCCTTCTATGTTGCAAAAATGAAGTAATAGGGTATACTTAATTTTTCAAATTTTTATGTGGTTTCTTTATTTTGTCTTACATTTCGTTAAATATTAAAAATCACAGTGTAATCTACTCTGCCTTGCTTTAAACATGAAGTAAGATTTCAATAATTTTAGTACCTGATAAGGACCATATTTTTTTTTTTCCTATGGCCGGTTATCTGAAGCTACATGTTTTGTTTGCAAGTTTAATTCTGAGTTCAGGTACACACTTAAAAGTTAAAATCAACTACACTGCAAGAGCTCAAATAGCCAGTCCGGTAAGGGCTTGTTTCCACTTTTGCGTTCTGTGCGTTTCTGCGCGTTTGTAACCGCGCGGCTGCAAGCGCAATCAACCGCATCCATTGGAAACTTCAATATTTCCACTGGTGCGTTTGTGCGCTTTCGAATGCGGATGCGGTTTAGGGTGCGGTTGTGAATGCTGTCTGCAGCGTTTTGAAACGCATCCGCTTCCCAATCGCATCCGCATCCCAGAAACGCATCCATAGGAAAGCATTGGATGCGTTTCAAAACGCGCAAAAACGCATGGCAGAGCGGACGCGGATTCTGGGCGTGTTTGAAAAAAAATGCGTCGCAAAAACGAGCGAAAACAATGGCATGCGTTTTCGTGCAGACGCGCATGCGGTTTCAGACGCGCGGTTACAACCGCACGAAAACGCAAAAGTGGAAACAAGCCCTATGGGTGGGGGTCTAATATTTTGGAAATAAAGTAGTAAAATATTTTAGTAAACAAACATAATATTTTTGAAGAAATATATGAAAACTACTGCTAAAGAACACTTATAGATAAAAGTAATGTTTGTCAAAACTTAAACAACACAATTTGAATTACATCTTATGTCCTGGTTTTGTACCATGATACTCCCTGGGAATACTCAAGGAGTACACATAATTATTTTTCTGGCAACACTAGCAAACAAATAAATATCCAGAGACAAAAATGCTGAAATAATGTGTGCAGACAACAATTTCTCATTGAACTCATAAACATAAACACCTAGAGGGCTTCTACTGTATTATCAAAGAGGAATACATTGAATGCATAAATAAACAAACAATAAACCTCAATATTTTCAATAATCACATGTTTGTTCATTTAACACTCATTTTGTTCTTTCGGAAAACTGTTGTTGGTTAATTAATTATCAATTAACAAGTCTGCAAATATATAATGTTATTGATTGAATTTATTGATCATAGGCAAGGCTTACCTAATTCCGTCTTGTACAGGGAATTCAGCAGCCAACCGATAGTAAGATAACGATATCGATATTGATCTAATGCACATATGGTTAATAAATGGGTACAAACTCCTTCTTGGAATTCGCGGATAATAGAAGACAAGTGAAATATGTGAATAAGCCCTTCCTGTAAGCCATCGATGCCTTGGGTGCCCTGTAGTGATGCTTGGTAGATGGCATGTCCCTCCTTCCTCCCTCATGAAGTTGGCCATATAGTTCTCCCCATGCAAAATTTGGGGAATGGATTACAGAACACCAAGTCCTAGAGAAGCCCTATTTATGAGGGTGAAATGTGTATAGAGTGTGGTGGATTAATACAAATATGTGTTGAGAAAATGAAATATATATATATATATATCAGGATCCAAACCCAGGGACACTCTGGTGTCTGGCTGCAGCTCTATCCCTTGAGCCACCGGAATGTTTGTTCAGTACCTTGTCCGATACCTTATACAAAGGCACCTTCTTACCTAGTACTCATTGAACCCTGAACCCTTGGTCCCTCCTGTGCACTTCCTATAAAAGCCAGGTCCTTGCTTAGCTTCAATGCCAGATTATTGTGCTTCCAGCCAGTGTCTTGCTTCCTGTTTATCCCTGCTCGTGCTTTCATCATCTTCTTGTACTGACTCTTGTTTTGACAACCGACTACTCTTTATCTTGCTCCTTTGTGACTCTACACCACTGGCTTTGGACCTACGCTTGTTTGACCACGCTCCTGCTTGCTCCCTCTCGCTACCTGTTGATTCTGCCATTACTGTTTCAGCTACTGGACTCCGAGCCTGACCGCAGATCGTTACAATATATATATACTGGTTAAGTGTAAGGTTTATAACAATTGTTGAAGAATCTGTAGTTGACACCATAGCTTTGCAGTCCTTTATTTTCTGCTCATCTTACCACCTTGCCTAGCATTAGTGCATCCTAATGTGTCAATGCGTTAAACCCATCGTTAATGCAATGGTTGTATTATTCCCACATCTGCATTTACTTTACCAAAGGATAGTATTGGTACTTTTTGATCATGCAAGTCTTGCAGTTAAACAGATGCGTCAACACAGCTCCACTAAAGTTATTGAAGACAAGGCCTAAAGTAAGGTCCTGTATCAATGGGCCTATGTTAGCTATGCTGGTTAACGAAGGGCACAAGGAAGTTAACTGCAGATCAAATGCAATAAATTCTAAATGATATCAGATGTTGTCTGTAACAATCTGAAATAATTAAATGTCTGCTACCACAGATCTTACAGAACCTAAAATGTTCTTTGTTCATGCCATGGGAGGCCTGTGTGGCAAAGGCCTGGGGACCCAACTTTATCATTTATAAAGCTTACCTATGACATCTTATACATGTCTACATACTGATGATACTAAGTTCCTAATGTTAATTTACGGCTGGTTACATCAGGCTCGTGTATGTCTTTGGAGTGGGGACACTGGTGTTCATCCCAGGTGAATTGGACGATTGGAGAAGAACCCCCTGGGATCCGGTAGAGGGGCTGGGGTTGACCTTTCTTCCTTTTCCTCAAACCTAGACCCTAGTGGGAAGCTGAGTGGACCTCTTTATGGTTGAGGCAGGGTAGACACTCCTACCCAAACCCACCAGGGGAACAGAATCCAGGACACTTCCAGGCTTGCTTGGGTGTACCACGCGGGACTGGTCGCCCTCACAGGTGGCGCAACGGCATCATTAAGATTTGTGTAGATACTGGCAATGGGACTCTGATCCTTCCACACTGTGAGTAAACAAGCATTTTCGCATATAGTGGTATGTGATATGTAACCCAATATATATGATATATAATGTATTGAGGTGACAAATGCATTTTAGCAGCCTGCTGATATGTCAATGTATGCCTTTTGATATGTCGTTTTACTGATCGATGGTCTATGTTATAGAACGATCCTCCCTGAAGAAGCCCAAGGAGGCAAAACATGTAGGACCTATGACCTCATTGCCACACAATTCATGGACTATGTGATACTTGATGTAACAGCTACTACATAATCTGTAACATCTGTAACAAATTTCTTTTTTATGCTTTTTTTTCTAAAATGGTTTTAAACAAATGGTGCAATATGACGCACAAATAAAGACCTTTTAAATGTATTTGATGCCTATATGGCAGTAAACCAGTGGTGGGCAAGTGAGTTGATATGGACTGCACAAGTGTGGCCCTCGGCATCACTAAAGGGCTGCATAATATTTTCAATATATACTGACTTATATAAGTATTTTCTTATGAAAACAATTACAGCAGGCAATGCTAGAAGACATTATTTTTTATTTTTCTAAATAACTTTTGTTTTAAATGATACTTCGAGCATTAGGGAACTATGTAGTGTGGTAATGCACATTTAGTGTCATATATCAAAGGTTATGTGCCTCAAATATATCAAAGCCATTAGTTATATTGATGGGGTACATAACCTTTGATTCTGCAGACAGGCGAGTTGCTATAAACAGTCATGTTTTGGGGGCCGCAAGTGGAGGATGGAGGGGGGCCGTCGAAGAACGTCTAAAGGGCCGCATGAGGCCCCCGGGTGGCATGCTCAATTAGGACTAACAACACCCATAGAATATTTAATTTTATTCTCATTTCATTTTTCATTAAATAAACATAAAAGGAAACAATGGCAACCATGCACTGTTTTCAACTGTCGTTTGTCAGCCACACACCTACCCACACATAAAACCATAATATGCACGGACTTTATTTACAGAATCAAAAGTGATAATAATACATAGTTAAGATTTTTATTTAACCTGGTAAATTATACTTTAAGACAATGGCAAGAGAATTATGAGGTAAAAAAAAGAACATCAAAATACATCACAATGTGCATCAAAGTCACTCTGTGTACTTAAAGCCCTCCAGTTAAAAAATAACTGTTTGCCTGGTAGATGGAAAAGCCATTCTAACAAATCTGCATCAAATTGTTGGAATTTGATTAGCAATTTCACACATTTGATGTTGATGGAACAGAAAGCAAAATGATGTTTGATGTTACCAGACAAATTTCACAGAATAATGATGATCACAAACTATTTATATGACTTCTGTACTGCAGCATAACATCCTTTTTGCATATACTGAAATACCATTTACAAACAACATTGGCTGTATCACAGAATATAACATAGGGCTTATCATTGGGATTAGTTGTTTTTCTATGGGCCAGTACATCCAATATTCTTTTGATTAAATATTAGTCTTATTTTTACATCAGCAAATGGTGTGGTCCAACATTTGACAACATGTTTCTCATCTGTCTCTATTACTAATCCATTTACTCTATGGTAAGGTTCAGCAAGCTCACCTCTGCATGCCTGGCTGATCCCTTGTTACCTTGTGGAAAGGCTGTCTGTAGATTACATAAGTCTTCTTTTTAATTAGAAAGGAAAAGCAGCTAAGAAGCCTGTGTGCTTAGCTGTAATCTCCAGGCTCAGTACAGATGTGTGACTTATCCAAGCAATCTGTGATAAGATTGTTTTCACTTTCTCTGTGTACTGACATTTTGCCACCTTTTCTGTTTGTATTGTGTTATGCTTTCCAACTTTACCTGTGTATACTACAGATTCTTTACATGATACCCACCAGATGATATGAGATCTTTTGTATAAGTAATAGGCACTTACTAAAGGCGGGTTTACACATGTAGATTTTTTCTTCAATCAACCATGCCAATTAGTTTTTTTGTTCAATGTCATTGTCGAACATTGTTCGTTCGTTTATTGAATGTAACATTAGATTTTTTGTTCGTTAATCGCCGATATCGAATGAAAATAAATTTCGAAATTACAAAAAAATTAAAAATGTTCAATGACCTTTACAACGATTTTTTGTTTGAGGTTGAACAAAATGTATCCATCGAACAGATTGGCCATTCTAGATTTTTGTTCAATCAACCAAAAAATGTTTCTTCTTTGTTGATTGAACGAAAAAATCTACATTTGTAAACCCTTAAAGCCCCCCATACACATATAGATTGCGACCCGATGTTTTGGGCGATCGACCACCCTTTGTGTGCCAGTTCTGTCCATCGGGTCCAGTAGCCCCAGCAGACAGCATCTAGGGACACGGGCTTGGAGAACAGTCAGCCTAGCACGAAGAAAGAGGGAAGGGAGCTGCTAGCACCTTCCCCACTCAGAAGCAGGCAGACAGGCTGATTCCTCAGCCCTGATGGATCTCAGAGGAGACATACCATTACTTTAGACCGATTTAAGAATTACGGACATGTCCGTAATGGCTTAGATCGATTTGGCTGCTGATTAAGGCTCTTTAAGCTAAAGATCACACCAGATTTTTCAGCCAACTGACGGTCAGTCGGCCGAAAAATCTAAGCGTGTATGGGGGGGCTTAAGGCTTTCTCAACCAAGTGGTGTGCCCAAAATATACTTAACCCAAGAATGCTGACTAGTTTGCACAATACTGTTCATATATGGATTTTTGATTTAAAAAAACACGCACATGGATTTTCTGTACAAAGATCTTTTTGGATTTTTTGTTTCCTTGATAATTAGAAGTGCGGGACAAACCTGTACCTGGATTTCTAATAATTTACTGCTACCAACACCAGTACAATACTCAGCTTGTCCCTTAGCATGAATATGAAATATACAGTATATATAAAAGAATACAATGTTTATGAAGACCATACGCATCAAATTACCAAATACTGTAACTCTACAAGCCATATCTTAAGCAAGCAATACATGAGTTGACTTTTGCAAACATCGATCAATTGTATCACCACACAGTGTGACCGATTTAAACATGATAAATTCACGATCGTACTATGAAGTGCATGCATAGTACAATTGGAAACAAATCAAACAAAATACCTAGAAATTAATCAAATTTTTTTACGATCGATTAAAATTTATCAACATGTCTGATCAATTTTATGTTTGATCATTTTTGGTTGATCATACCAGGTGTGAGGGAAATGATTTACGATCAATTTACTTAAAAATCGAAAGGAAATTGAAAGGAAATATTGAACCATGCATGGCTAGCTTACGTACAGTCCTTATCATATTAATATAAAGATCAGGTTCTGGTACCTCTATCTGAGTGACATACAGCCAGATGTTTTACCTAAAAACAATAAGCTCAAAACAGCAGCTGTAAACATCTGAGTCATTTGAGGGCTAATGTTTAATCTGTGATCCAGACCAAATCATCAGTATCTGGAAAGATACTGGAATGTCTTTGTATAAAAGGAATCAGGTCCCTTTTTTATTCAGTGTCAATTCATTTATTACAAAACAGACCAGACATCCAAGATACAACCCTAAAGCATACCTAAACTCAAAACAACTATAAAAAAGGAAATAAATGTTTTTACTTAACCCTGATCTGTCCTAATTGATCTAAATTCTAAAATGATATACTTACCTGCTTTTGTCTTGTCTGTGGAATTTGCCATGTTTTTCCAGTCTTCCGTGGGTTAATAGCTTCAGTAACACATGCTGTGCCAGAAATATTCGTTTTTAATGGCAAAGAGATCAGTGTATACAGACATAAGGAGTGACAGCATTCTGTATCGGGAGGTCATGTACCTGCTGTAGCCCAAAAGGGATTGAATGACAAATGGCCTCTGAACACCTGTACATAATGGCCCATTAGATCAGCAGCTGTCCTTTAACCATCATTCTGAACCTAGCCTTAGGATAGTATCAGAGGGGTGAACCTAGAGGAAGGGTTTATGTTAAAATTAAGATTACGATCCACTAGCATAAATTAAACTAATAAGCAAATAAATAGATGGAAACAGTTGCCACATTTAACATTTAAGAGCTACATCATTCAGCTCAGAACTTGTGGGTTTTGGTGAGCTGATCCAAGCTGGAAAAAACAGCATAATAATGTTTTCCTGAAGTTAAGATTTAGAACATATTAAGAACAGTAATGTAAACACATCACCATCACAACATTAATCTCCTGACAATAATAGTATGGTCCAATTAGAATTAAGGTAGTAGTAGATATTATACCATGTCGCTACAGTAAGTGACAATATCTAGGTAATGTCAAACAGTGAAGACATCTGGTGATATCTGGCCACAAGAGCTATTAAGAAAGCTAACACTAAATAGATTATATCAATATATAAGGTGTATGTGGGTTGAGGTGTGACGCTGTGTGATAACATGAGAATCGAATGCAAGAAAAAAATGATGACACACTTGCTTCATTAATTAGTATGAGATATTCAATTCCAAATTATTCATCTCAACAGCTTAGCACTAATAATAATCAGCAGAACTGAAAGATACAAGTGTAGCAGTTTTAAAAGTGTTAGTTTTATTGTTTATTTATTTAGTTATTTATTTTTAAAGTTGAAAAATTATATATTATAGTAAAATATGAAATTGTTACTTTACAAATCAATATACAACCATACAAGGCACCTCCATCCAGCCTATTTTTTTAGTGGATGACCACTAATAAAACTGAAGACGAGGCATATGTTACCACTGGAATAAGAGGGGGGATGAGTTTAAGAGCTATATTTGCGTTTTATCCAGAGATAAGTAAAGACATAAAAAATATAACATAACTTAACTAGTTGCTCCAAGGTATGTCCTTTTTTTGTTGTTTTGAAAAAAATATATATATTAATTTCCCCCAGTACCATGTTGCTGTCTTTCTTTCTAATTCTTTTTTCTCTCTCAAATATTCAGGCTTGTATTCAGATTGCAGAAGAGTTTTGAGCAAAATCAAGACTGTAGCAAATGTTTAGAAAATTGCACTTAAAAAAATAAGGCAAACATCTTGTGGTATTTGCAATGATAATTGTGCTTCTTCCTCGAGCAGCCAGAGGTGCTTCTTCTTCCAGCAGAAATAGAATGTGCCATACTGAATTTGAAATTGTTCACTTAGTAATTAGTAATCATGCCAAGTTTAGACTGGCGTAGTTGCTAAGTACAGTTTTACCAGCTAGCTAAGCAATATAACATGACATATGTCATTAGACATAAAAAAGAGTTCTTTCACCCAGTGAGCAGGCACTGCGATCCTCCGGGCCTTGCATGCATAATCTGGCTGCTGAATTATTATTATTACAAATGAATGTTGCTCATATATGTAGGTTGAACTGGCCTGGTTTTTTTTCTATAGAGATGGGAGATCTGCAGATGGCAGCTGTCTGAAAAAACCGAGAGATTTCTTATTCATGGGAACCTCAGGCATTACTGAAGGTCTATAGTCATCCCAGTAACAGAGATATAGACTAACACTAAATTGTCCAGCAATGAGTTAAGTGCTGTCCGGGTGCCCCCTGCTGTTTGACGATGCTAAGTCTGTTTTTCAAAACGTTTTGCAGATGATTGCTCATTGATGCAATACACCCGAAAAATTGTATACAAGACCTCAAAGTACTTTTTGCCTTAAAAATATATATTAAGTACCCCCTAAATGCAGAACCAGACCCTTTGTGGCATAGGGCCTGGTAAGAGGGGGGGGGGGCAAA
>CM070032.1:98878582-98890087 GCA_036250615.1 Ptychadena robeensis | reverse complement strand
TAAACATGTCTGGCTCTCCTCCTGACCAAACCAAAACCCCACTAATCATTGGGTCAAGCAAGAACTGGAATGGGGGGCATGAACAAGCATGGCTCCTACCATATGGAATGAGTGCAAGGGTCCCTGGTATACCTCACCCATTCCTAAGGGGGTGCAGAAACGTTTACAAAAAATAGAGACAGCAAGTAAGTGTAGAAGACATAAAAGGTCTACACCAATATGCATTTTTTTTTGAGCTGACTACACATAGTCATATTGGGGGAACTTACTTTTGTGTCTTAGGAACCTAAGTAAAGAGATTATGACAATGTATATTCAGAAAGAACATCTGTAGCTTCAATTAACTTCCCTATTTCTTACAATGTGCAGTACACACTCTTTGAACCTCTTATGAAATAGTGGTTGCTATGCAGCATCAAACGTTAATTCACAGTAAGTCCGTTCTATCATTCTTAAACTATTCTTTCTGCTATAGAATAGATAACACTTTATAATTTCTCTCACATTTACAAGCTATCTGCCAAGCACCTTGTTCTGCTTTTGTTAGAGCAAATCCAAGGACAGCTTTTGCATTAAAGGTGGTACCAACTAGTGTGTGAAGTCAAAAATTAATTGAGCTTTACATAAAGCCTGTTAACCTAAACTGGGGGGTTCTTTCCCTTCCAGTCCTGGTCTTGTTTCATTAAGGAAACAAGGAAGTTCTGGTAACTTTCCAAAAAAAAAATGCTTCTAATTTGGAAAATAGGGTGAGACCAGAACATTTGTCAAATTTTATTTTTGTCTGTATCCTTGTTGAATGTGTTTCTTCATTTCGCTTCTGGTAAAGCATGGTCATAAAACTGAGGTGAGTGGGAGAGTAAAGCTGGCCATACAAGGCTTTATGAAGAAACAGATTAGAGCAACATCGGGCCCCATGTGTGCTCATGGCAGCCGATGATGCTCTAATCTGTTTCTTCATTTGAGCCATCCACGGCTCAAAGGAACACGACCAAACAGGTTTCCCACATGTTGGAAAACCTTGGTCGAAATCCATTACTTTGAATGGGGACAGTGGTTCTCCATTCAAAGTAATGGCCGGGCTGCCAGCTGAAGGACACACACAGGCTGTGATCAGCTAGCTGCAGGGGGCGGGGCTAGCATGTCTCTGAGTGAGGGGAGGGCTTGCAGGTCTCTCTCTGCTTCTGGCTTCTGCCGATCAAAGGCTGGGTAGAAGCAGAGAACCGGGGGACTATGGGTAAACCGGGTCCCCATCAAACAGCAGCTGATGTGCCCATGTGGTGCACATTGATTCCCGTTTGATTGACCCGCGATCAATCACAACGTAGTGACGTCACCACGCTGTGATTAATTGCCGGTCAATTGCACGGGAATCCTCCCGTGTATGCCCAGCCTAAGCACCCCCATACACCTTTTAGATTTCCTTTAGATCTCCTTTTGTTTTACCAAAACCATGTAATATGATATGACTTTGTGTTTAATCACAGAGGACCCTATACTAGATAGTTGTTGGTAGATCTAAAGGATGTAAGAGATGTCAATGTGTATGGCCAGCTTAATTGAGTAAGTTTAGTTAAGTGGAGGAAAACATTCTGAGGGTTCTAATCCTTGTCTACTGTATCCAAAACAAGAAAAAAATTAAACTTCACAAATTTGTAATTAAACATTTTAAAAGTTGCTAAAAATACATGGCAGAGAATAACAATTGTCTTACCATGATACTATGCTGGTTTACTGAATATGCTTTTTCAATACACATCCCCCTCACGTGAGCCGGCTCAGATGCTGCTGGCTGCGGCCGCATGGGGATATGGCAACGGAGACACGAGAAGTGATGTCTAATTTCTCTCTGGTGCCGATAATAGAAGGCAGAATCGGAGGTGGTAGGTCCACTTTAAATATTGGCCCCCATTACAATGTGATAGATATTTAGATTTTTCCTATACAACTCTTAAAAAAAAGTCTAGGCTTATCTTTTAAGTAAAACTGAATAGTGAGGTATTTCCAGGGTGATGAAACTGGCTTCCAAATTTCATAGCTATACGAGTTAACAAGAGAAGATAGAGTTTTAACTTTTCTACCAGACAGAAAGAAAAACTACTATTTTTAAACATATGTAGGCTCAGGGCAGCATTCATAATAGCCTTTGTGAAAGTACAGATGGTACCTTCATACTGTCTTGTGCTGCGTGAAATCACATTGCAGAGCTGAGAAATGATAGTTTAAAATCAAATACACCAATATTATGCTTTAGGTATTAAATATTAATAAAACAGAGTTAAACAAAGAGCGTAGTGTAGCTACACATAATATTTATTTATAAGAATGACTTTATTATGTAGGAAATTAATCCTAAACATAAAAACATTGGCAACAGCTTAATGACTGTTTGTCTGCTTGACTTACTATGGACATCCTTAAAGTGACATTAAGCCAAAAATGTGTTTTTGCCACACAGATTTCAAAAACTATTTTAAATTGTTCAGTTAATGCTCTGTCTGTAAATAAAGAATGCCTGGTCAGCCTATCAATATCACTCTCTAAGCTGCAAGCTGATGTATATATACAGTGCATATGGAAAGTATACACAGTACATCACTTTTTCCTCATTTGATTATGTAACTGCAGTATTCCAAAGTAGATCAAATACATTTGTTCTTCAGAATTGGCACACCTGTCTTTGCCCATTCCTCTTTGCAGCACCTCTCACAGCTCCATCAGGTTGAAAAGAAAGTATTGGTGCACAGACATTTTCAGATGTCTCCAGAGTTCTTCAATCGGATTCGAGTTTTCTCTGGCTGGGTCCTGAAGCTACTCCTTTGATATCTTGACTATGTGCTTAGGGTCGTTGTCCTGCTTAAAGATAAACTGTTGCCTCATTCTGAGTTCAAGAGGTTTTCATCCAGGATGTATCTGTACATTGCTGCAGTCATCTTTCCCTTTAAGGTAGCCATAGACGTGCAGATTATCCCTCGATAGATGAGGGACAGACTTCAGCATGATGAAGTCATCGCACTGCAGCTGACCCCTCAGAGGATCGGTGGGCACCCTTTGTGTGCCATACAGGCCTAATTGGTGGATTGCTGCAGAGATGGTTGTCCTTCTGGAAGGTTCTCCTCCACAATGGACCTCTGACAGAGTGACCATCAGGCTCTCTGTCACCTCCCTGACTAAAGCCCTTCTCCCCTGATTTTGCAATTTAGATGGCCCCCAGCTCTAGGAAGATTCCTGGTGGTTTTGAACTTCTTCCACTTGATGATGTATATATATATATATACATGAAATTTTGTATTATATTTTGTATTTATTTTACCTAAGGTCACTGATTGATGCAAATGCTCTGATACTTCTTAGTCCGCATAGTAAGAGATTATAGCTCCAACAGAGCTAATCCTTGCAGTTTAAGAAGGTTTTTATTTTTAGTGGTTGAAATATATAATATGAAATACATACAAATATAAAAAAGTGCACATAGTCTACCATTTAAAGTACACATAAGAACTACTTAATAAGAGGCATGTCACACGATCAGGATATTAATTTAAAAGTTATTTAGAAATATTTTTCTTACTAATTCATTCTGCTAATTACCAAGCTTGCTGATCATGGACTCTCATTCTATAGAGATTAAAAAACTAATTTCCTTTCCCTGCCAGTTTAATGATGAGTAAGGTTTTTTTAATCAGTAGGCAGTAGAGATGAGTAGATATGTCTATGAGTTGCTGATGCTGAAATTTCGAAATTAGCATGCAAATTACATTCAGATGGTAACTGAGCCAATCAAGTAAAGGAGCAGAGAATGATTGCCTCAATTTCAGTCTGAATACAATGTGAATGCTAGAGAATTTGTTTTATCTATTCATGAAATGAATTTTTTTGGTTTGTTGTGGGATGTAGGTTGTAATCTAGAAAGCATGCACATGATTCTAAGCGGCCGCACGATTGCAGCCGCTTAGATTCGCCCCCGCTAAGAACCGCATCTTCTGCGGTTGGTAGCTGGGGCCATTCACCTCTATGGTCGCGGAATTGTGCAGATCGCGGTCAAAAACTCAGTAGATCGAGTTTTTAGGCGGCGGCCATCCCCTGACCACCCCCTGACCGCGGCAGGGGACTAGCCCATTAAACTACATGGGAGCAGTTTCGTCTGCCCTGTAGTGAACCGCGGGCTTCCGCAGTAGTGCAAACAAGCCCTTAAGCCCCCCATACACCTTAAGATCAATCTATACAATTTCCTTTAGATCTACCAACAACTATGTAGTATAGTGGCCTCCCTGATAGAATACATAGTGATTGGAAGGGTTAGAAAGCTCCTCATATTACATGGTTTTGGTAGACGAAAAGTTGATTATACAGAAATTGTATGAAAAGATTGTAAGGTGTATGGGGGGCTTTAGCAAGTTTGATTTTTCCCAAACAAGTCTCTGTAAACATATTCTATATGCATGGCAAATGCTCATATACACTAGACAAAACTAAAGCATTTCTTTCTTAGTTTTGTGGTCTGGCAAAATAAAAAATAATCTTAATTAAAATAAAAGGAGATGAATGCATAAAAATCTCCCAAACTGTGTCTAAAAATTCCTTCAGTCCAATGATTACTTAGGATTGAGAACTATATGGCACATTTTTGTTTACGAGCATTTTGTTTTCATTCTGTTTCATCTCTGGCTTGTAATTGTAGGCCAGAAGCTATATAACTATTTGTTCCTTTGAAGAGATTTAAAAATGAAATTAAAAACAGTTTTGAATGATAAATCCATCTAAAGCTGTTAAGTCGAAAAGCACATTTTATTTACTGCAGGCTCTACTATGTTCTAACATGAGATGATTTTAAGGTCTTGAGGAGACTTTCATTGTTGACTTTACCTTCTGAAAATTCTAATTGACTAGCTGCCACATTTCCAAACGTTTTAAGTTTTCTTTTGTTTCCTTACTGATCTGAACAACAACAAAAAATATCTAAAACAATGAATGCTTAGTTTTTCTACTACAATTCACATAAAGTAATAGTTAAGAAATAGATGAGGGGGTAACAATGCATTTGAGGTCAGTACTAATTAGATTTGCTAAGCCTCACCACGTGATACGAGTGGGACCTTAATGAGGTGGTGACAATTACTAGGCACATACATTAAACACATTATTGCTCTCCATTATGATGTTTCTTTGCAACCCTGAGAAGTTATGTGAAAAAAATGAGAACCACAATTTGAGTGCATGCTGGAAAAAAACATTCAAAAACATTATCTTTGATTATGCCCACCAGGGACGTAGCTAGAACTCACTGGGCCCCTTAATAAACTGCCACTCAAATCCCCTACCTTCCTCCTGGACCGCTCTCCCCCAAATTACTCATTGACTTTGCACCCCAACACTGCTCTCTTTCTGACAAGCCTGAACTGAGAATGAGCCCACTTTGCAGTCCAATCCAGTGCGGTTTTCTGTGCCAAAAGCATTGTGAAAATGTAACCACCCTGGTGGTCCAATGAGATCCAGATTTCTGTACCAAAAGAGGTACATACGTTTTGCAAAGTCAGATTGTGAAATTTTCTAAATGAAATTCCACGATCTCTAGTAAAAATTAACAAAATGTCCACAAGATGGCACTGCTGCTTAAGTACGGCTCAGGATTACTCCGAGTCCAGCTTACTCCCAAGCTGGACTTGGCAATACTACAGATAGAATACTGAATACCAAAAAAGGAAATGAGCATAGCCTTTGTGGCTATTGGCCCTACAGGAGCCACTATGGCCGCTATGGTAGTTCCTATTCCACCATTCAGTGAGGCATTATGTTGCACTGTTTTATGGTTAGCACCCCAAGACATAAGTTTCAAGCCTAAAAAGAAATCTGTTGCAATCTTTTATCTCTCATTTTACTGTCATCACTTAATAGGAATGGAGGAAGGGTGATGAATAGACAATGCAGAAAACAACTGTGAAAACTTTATTTTTAACTTCTGTTGTTGTTCCAGTACATATATTGTATTTAAACACATTCCAATTGAATTTAATTAATGTATAAATAACATTTTGAAGAAACACCATCCACACATAAAGACCCCAAACCTTAATTTACACAAGCTTAATAAATATTGAACATCACTACTTACTTACACTACAGTAAACAAACCTTCATACAAAAAAACATTCAATCTATGCCATTTAGGTTAATAAGTTATGCTTAGGTGGCATTCTGGAAATGTACTAGGGTTTGTATATAATTTATTTAAAGATAGTCAAAACAAACAAAATGTTTTTATTTTTCCTAGTTTTGTGTCAAGAAAACATGAAATAGTTTAGTCTTCTATAAAGACAGCACAAGGAGCTTTAAGGTAGCCATAGGTAGGGTCGATTATTTAGCAATTCGTTAAAGGATCATTATTTTGCAATTTTGGAACATTACTGCTTTCTGCCACAAGAGGGCTCCTGGAATGTGAAATTTCGAATGATGGTTACCATCATGTCCAATCACTTCTGAATAGATTTTCTGTTCGATTTTAAACACTTGTTGAGCAAAACAGGTGGATAGATATTGATTCCAGTTCGATCAATTTCAAAATATCGATTTTGTGGTCAATGCAATGGAAATATCAACCCGTATATGGCTACTCTAAGTCTTCTCTTTCCATAGTCAGATGCGGCATTTTTCTTTTTTACATTATCAAATCATCATTATAAGTCCATACAGCAGTATTTTTTTATCTCTTATCTAGTGTCTCACATGAGCCTAATTTGCCTTGCTGTTTCTAAAGGTTAGAATACACATGTAGATTTTTGCACAATCAACGATAGATTCGGTTAGGATGTTCAATATTTTGATCGAATA
The DNA here is from genome assembly GCA_036250615.1 of Ptychadena robeensis. Classification (NCBI taxonomy): domain Eukaryota; kingdom Metazoa; phylum Chordata; class Amphibia; order Anura; family Ptychadenidae; genus Ptychadena; species Ptychadena robeensis. The sequence continues at coordinate 98,883,262 of CM070032.1, read as the reverse complement.
TCGATTGTGCCTATATCAAATGTATACACTGTGGTTTTGTTCGACCGAATTCCGTTCCATTTTTGAACAAGAAATAGCTTCATTCAAATGTATTACATCAAACAAAAATTATCGAATGTAACAATGGTACGTTCGGTTTACGTTCATTTTTTACAAGATAGATGAAAATTTACTGTTTAGATTTGATAGATTTTTTGTTTGATATTGTTTACTTTTGTTGAATGTTGGTCAAATAAAATCTTTGTTCGAAGGATTGAAAAATCCATCTTTTAAAGTCTATTGTACGAAAATATATATAAACTTAAATTTAAAAAAATAGACCCGTGTATTCCCACCCATTCCCATAAGGTTAGTGGGGAATCAAATAATGTATAAAGATATGATTACAAGTGAGTGTATGTGTGTGCATGAGGTTTCACAAATGTATAAACTTTAAAAGAACCAACTTGAAATTAATTGCCAAAAAAAAATATTTATTTTCCTAATGAGCTTAGGACATGAAATTCACAAATGTTGTCAGGTTTAATGTAAAGTGTCTTTTCTTGCAGAAAATCTTAGTATTGCGTTCCCAGGTGATTGGCTATATAGTTACCATAGCAGCACAAAACTAAAGGATGTCTCTATCTTGATTACTTTAAGAGCAGAAATAGCTAAAATATTTCAAGGAACATCTCTCTCCTGTTTCATTTATATTGCATACTGCCCAGAAAATTAAGATTCTGAACAGAAAGGGAATTTTGAATAGATTTTTTCCAGAGAAAGAATAACTCTTCTTTTATTACTGATTTGGCCTAATAAATAAAACGTTGAAAGTCAATTTTTTACTTGAACTTGAATTTATGAAAAAAAACTATGTAATGGAATATACCCACGTCTCTTCCCTACAGCAATTTTGATGATGATAAAATGTTCAGGGGAAGTGCAATCAACTCAAATGGCTTGCTATAACAAATGGAAACAAATGGCTTGCTATAGTGCAGTGGATTCCAAACTGAGGGGCTTAGGGGGGGCAAAGAGGTATTGGTGGTGAGTGCACCACCAATGTGGGTGGTGGGTGAGTCAGAGAGACAGTAGAGTAGAGAGAACTTGAGCAAATATCCAGCCTATTGATTCTCCTCTCCATCTTCAGTATATCCACGCTGCCCCCAGCCTCCCCTACCACTGCCAGCCAATCAGAAGCTAAGGGAAGGACAAGCAGGAAGCCCAAGAATATGTCCAAGCAAGGAAGAACCAATGTGTGTTTGTGTTTATCTCTGTCTCTATTTCTTTGCATAAATGGTGTGCATGTAATGCATGTCTCTGCATGATTGGAGTATGTGTGTTTCTGTGTGTGTCTGATGCATATCTCTGCATGCTTGGTGTGTGTGTGTATATATAATGTATGTCTCTGCATGATTGGATTGTGTGTACAATAGGGAGAAAAGGGAAGTTTTATTTTTAAATAAAGTTTGAATCTGAACCTGTGAAGTTTGAACAGAGGGGGGAAAGTTTGCACACCACTGTTAAAGCGTGAGCTATATAAAAAAAAGTGTTGAGCATGTATATTCGAATTGCAAGTTTTTAATGCGAATATCGGCACTTCGAGATTTCATGAAGATCTTGAATACAGTGCTGTATCTTTGTAATTTCGAATATTCGAGATTGGGGATAATACCATGCATTGCGCATGCAATATTCATATTTGTACAAATGGCGATTTTTTTTAAAAGAATTCGCAAAGGGTTAATGTTGTTTCATAAGATTACACAGCAGCTGCAGTTTCTAATTCTGCCACTAGAAGTCCCCGTGGCAACACATTGCAAATGACGCAATAAATCACATTACAAATGCCATTATAATAGACAGGAGATCTTAAATTTGCAAAGTTACTTCGAATATTTGGAGAATAATTTGAGAAAAGGCACAAATGCGAATATTGCCTATGCTGCTCATCAAGAAGCATGAGTTGTATTTTTAGTCATTTGTCACTACATGCTACTATTTTATACTACAAGGAGAAATGTGTTAAACTGGTTTGGCCACAGATTGCAACTCAGTGGATAGAAATGTTATTAAAATGACTAAGTTGCTAAAAATCACAGATTCAGTAAAAAAAAATAGACAAAAACAGAATTAGTAGATGTGGAAAACAAGTAGCTGTTAGGCCTAGCTCATTAAAATCACAACTATGTGTACTGGCATTTACAATGTTTTGTTAAGCTTTCTCTTTACAGATTCGCTGCACATTACAACCTTTGTAATAGAATGCCCTAAAGATTTGCTGAATGACAACTATTATTTTTCTAGCAAACAGTGCCTCATTACTGCAACATCCTGCATACATTTATACTAAAATAGTTTTTAAGTTGCATAAAAACACATCTTAGATTTGAAGAAAGGGAGCGCATTAAACCTGTTGCAATTATAGTTGAGATCCTAATTTAATGGATAACATTGCTGATGTTCAAAGTTTGCAATGAATAAACCTTATTAAATTAGGATCAGGATCAGAATGACTCCACAGCAAAAAAAAAAAAACAACATTATCTTGATGTTGAATTTTTATTATGAGATAATCTTTGCTATGTTTATATAATGTCTGATTATATATTTTACAAATGTTCATACAAATGCTTTATATATTGCCGTATGCATAAATAGGATTCTTATGGCTTACACCATATACAGTATATATTCAACATATCTAGTAAAAATTCAACATCAGCATACCGTGGATTTATATTCTCCTAATATATATGTACAATACTATATGCATATAATTTTAGTATTGGCGGCATCCTTTCCTTCCTCTGTAAAAACATCCCCTGACTACTTCATCAACACTCATTATTCCAAAAAAATGCAATATACTTTTAGTCTTTTCAATTTAAAATAAGTGAAAAAAAATATTTCCATATATACTCGAGTATAAGCTGACATGAATATAAGCCGAGGTACTCAATTTAATGTAAAAAAAAAAAAAAGACTTATTGACTCGAGTATAAGCCAAGGGTGGGAAATGCTAAATCATATAGGGGAGATATCTAATTAAAATTCCGCCATCTCCAGAAATAATTAACCCCCCCTAGCATTCAGACCCTACCGCACCATTTTTAACTGTGCGATACAGGCGATCACAGCAGAGTACATTGTACTCTGCTCGAAATTCCACCCCTGTCCATGACGTGGGCTGGGAAACTGGTGCCCCTCCAATAACGTGGAGGTCTATGGCATGCCACACTTATTTGGCATCACTGTGACGGAACCCCGTAAAAGCTGTGGTCGCATAGAGAATCGCCACAGCTTTCCAGGGGTATGCCGGGTTAATTCGATGGAAGACAAACTCCAGATGGACCGGGCTCATCACAAATGCTAGGCAGACTAACAAATAGTTTACAGTTCACCGGCCACGCTCTGGAATTCTGCCAACAGAATATTGAACACGCATCAGACCATTCACAGAGGCTGCCGGCGCCTGCAGGGAGACAAAGGGGGCACATGTTTTGGGCTGAAAAACTCGGATCATACTTGAGTATATATGGAAATTTATGCAAAAAAATCAATCTCCTGCAATTTTGGTGATGCTTTCTTATTTGCAATTAACTAACAAAGTCAGTTAGTTGAAATTTAAAAAAAGAATTCCGCCATATTTAGTAGCTATGCTGACAGCTTCTTTTAAAGTGAATGTTTTTCCTAGCTAGGTGACATTTGTTTGCCAACAGCAATGTGTATCATGTTTTGTGGGTTCATTTTACCACACTGTAGTCCTATTTTTTCCTCTCTCCTGTGTGTTTTTTCTTTGGGTGTCTTCATTGAAGGTTTACCATTGCTCCCTGATGTGGATATTAGATATTTAATATGTTTTGTTCAGAGATATCACTTATTACCCAAATCAACACAACGAAATCATTTTGTGTCATTTATGTATTTGTGATTAGCCTAAAGCTAGCCATACACGGCACGGATTCCCTGGCTGATCGATTCAGCACCCGATGGATTCCGGCGATTCCGCCGGCATCCACAGGTGAGAACGATTAGCCAATAAGGGAATCCGATCGTGGCAGCCCACCTTGTACGGCCGGATCCGGGAGGGATCCGTGTCCGATGGCTCGCCTCCCGGACCGCAACGCCCCCTGATCAGAGCAGAATCGGACCGAAAAGACCAACAGGTTGGTTCTTCCTCGGATCCGATTCTGTGCCCCTGATCCATCGGATGCGATCGGATGGGCAACGTGGGCTGCAGGGGATTCCGGCACGATGGATCCGCGTGCACGCGCCCGGAATCCATCGCGCCAGAATCCGGCACGAATCTGTGCCGTGTATGGCAGCCTTAAGACTTCACTTTTCATAAGCACCTATCTATAAGCATTTCAATTATATATATGTTTGCCTTTTGAAGTCAAAGGATCAGACATATCTACCTTTTATGACTAGAGTTAGCCTTGCAGAAGAGTCAAATGTAAAATCTGCAATGGTTTTCTTTAACAAAAAAAAACAAGGAATGACCTTTGCTTTTGCTCTGACTGTGCATCATGAAACATGGATGTCGTGCAGCAGTGAATGAGATGCATCTATGCATGAGCAGCTGCTTACTATAAAGATGATAGAAGAGGACTCTTGACTAGTCCCTGACAACCACATATCAATCTACAGGGAGTGCAGAATTATTAGGCAAGTGGTATTTTTGAGGAATAATTTTAT
>CM070032.1:98863149-98878482 GCA_036250615.1 Ptychadena robeensis | reverse complement strand
ACAACATGCATAAAGAGGATGATGTGGTCAAAATACTCATTTGCCTAATAATTCCCTGTAAAATCCCTGTAAATGTGCATGTTCATTAATAAAAAGTGTTTGTAAAGGTAAAGCTTTTAAAGAAACATGCTTCTTCATTTTATATTTCATTTTCTAAAGAATAAAAGTGGGCAATCAGGTTTAAAGGGAAAATATGTCTGCTTTCATAATTTTATGTTTATCTCTTAGCAGCTCAAAAATATTCTTTTCATAATATGTACCGTATATGCTCGAACATGACTGAAATTTTTCAGCACCTGAAATGTGCTAAGAAGAGGGTCAGGAATACATTCTTGCATTTTGTAGGTGGACTTGAGTGGATATGAGTGAATTGCAAAGCTCTTGTACATGCTATCTTCACCAAATTTACTGGATATGTAGAGAAGGGTTGTGGTAACATTTGAAAAAAAAAAACATTATTACTCTAGCCATGTAGTTTTTGCATAAATTAGGTTCAAAGCCAAGACAAAGTTTTGAAAAATTACTTAATTTGAACTTATTTTGTGCAAAAACTACATTTGCTAGAACAATACTTTTTTCTTTCAATGTTCCCACATCCCAAAATCAGCAGTTGATGATGATCTCATGTTCAAGGGCTTTGTAATTAAACTAACAAATCTGCTGAATTAAATAATAACATCTCCAAACAAAATCACATTTGCTGTGTGCTTCTGAGCTTTAGCTGTTGCACCCCCCCCCCCAGGCTTATACTCAAGTCATTCCAGATTTTGTTTTCTAAAAACTTATATCTCTGCTTATATTTGGGTTGGCTTATACTTGAGTATATATGGTAAATGGAGCTTGAATGACATCACAGGTTTTGTTGCTAATGTTCCATCCCATAATGCAAATTGTCCAACATTCTTCTGTCCTTGCCACAACGAGTTAGTGTCTGCACCAGCCAACAAGAGTTGGAGAGGTAGCAAGTGTAACTAGCCTTCATAAGTGCCCAATTCATAGTTACTGTGGTATGGGCACCATCAATGAGTGCAACCTGCAAACCCGCATTTACACAATGGTATCCTATATTGAAATTTATTCCAGGATAACTATTGTTTACATGTATTAACAATAATACAATAATTCGCCATTGTATACAAAATAATCACAGATACTCACAGGGATATTAGAAATAAAGACTATTCCACTATTTTTCCATGTGTGACATGAAAAAGCATTCATGTCTGATGTGATGTCTTTAGTAGTATGAAATTGTAATTGTTATGATTGATTTTTGCCCGATCAATCACCACGTGTATTCGGGTTGACCAATCGGCCACAAATCAAGTTCTGCCCACCCTGAATGATTGACCCACAAATATCGAAATCAACTAAAAGTCGTATTGAACCTTGATCCAATATGTTGAGGTTTTTTTGGTTGACCGTTTGTCAATTAAAGTACTTGGTGGAGACCCTCAATCACTTCCTGTGAGATTGACCCATAGCTCCCTATGCTGCAGCCATTCTGATCAATCGATTTTGAGGAAATCAGTTTTCCAAGGTGGTGATTGCAAAAATTGGCGATTCCTCGATTGACAATTCGAGACGTCTGTGGCTACCTTAAGTCCTAGTTAGGATTAATAGGTTATATTTGCAATCGTTTCATAAAATATCCACATTTAAGGATAATTGAAACAAAAAGGTTTGCTTTTACATTATTGGGTAAATTGAAATGAACTGTGCTTCACCTATTTCCCCAAGTAAATATTCTGCATTGTAAGTATTTATTATTTATTTATTATTCCTTTTTTATTAATTTAGTAAATCATTGGAAGAGCTATGACTAAGCAGAATTCTCCCTTTCCATGTGAATTTCAAATATGAAAGATTAGAAATGTACACTCTTAATTGAAAAGCAGGAAGTGATTTAGAATGCTCGTTATAAAACATTCATATGGCCTTTTATACCTTTCTGCTGGGCTAACTAAAAGGAATGTCATTTGGCCCCACAGTTGGGTGCTCAGTAGATGTTTTTACATTATTAAACATTCTGGAAAGACACATTTAATCTTTCACATTAAAAATAATCACACATTTGACTTTTAAAACATACCATATCAGACATTTCAAATTACAGATTGTAAGTTGCAATTAAGGTTTACTATGGATAGCTCTAAATTGTTTATAATTATATATATATTGTATGTGTCTGAACTAAAATGCAAATGTAAATACCCCTGCACTAAATAATATTTCTTGTTGTAAATGGCAGTGTTTCTAAACTTGCTATAGAGAATAATTCAGTAAATGTGTTTTTACACATTAACATTAGAAATGTATTACAGAAATATAAAAATGTTAAAATAACTAATCAGAAAAGAACATCAAGAAGAGAAGGAGAAAAATAAGTATAAGTAAAGTGCAAGAACAAATAGAATGGTAAACCTGCTATTGGGTTAAAGGTTGAGTCTTATACAGACACAGAAAAGCTTAGTGCTATAATTCAGTGAATGTGTTTAAAAAACATTGAAAACTTTTGTTTCATTTATGATATTTGTTGCTATGAAAATGGAAAGTAATGAAAATGTGTACGTTTAATGGCTTTTATGGCCAACAATTTTGCTTCTCTATATTATGGCCAACAATTTTGCTTCTCTTTGATAATAATGCATTGTGTAACTCATTTTGGCTAAGTTGAGGTAAACAATGGCCATGAAAACTGTAAGTCATATGATTGGCAAATTAATAAATATACAGACGAAAACATGTCCCAATAACTTATGTTTCCCAAGATAAGGATGTAATTTTTTTTACATATTTACATTTAGGCCATTCATGATCATACAGTTGTTTATGCTGTACAGCAGATCCACACAATTGTTATCAACTTTAAGAGTGGCACAAATTTGAAGGCGATTCCAACTTGACAAGGCCATTAAATATTAGAAGCATATGCCCTCATTGCCATCAGTTGTCCATTGACATTACCATGTACACATGACAAGACAGGAGCAAATGAATATGATTATCTCAGATAAGGGTAAACAAAAGCTTAAAGCACACCTAAACTCTTAAAAAGAAAACTCCCAAAATGTAATTACATTTTAACTTACTTTTGAACGTTGCTCCAAAACCTAAAAATATACCTAAATATATACATAAATATACTTACCTACTATGCTGTTGTCTGTAGTACTCTTTCAATGTCTTTTTACTCCACAACAGCTGCGGTTTAAAATGTGCCATCTGACACATTCCTTCATGGCAGCCTTCAGAGAAGTCTATAGAAAGGAGATACAGATTGCCCTAGTAATAGGGGGTTGGCTAGCACAATGAGTTGGCTTTGATTAGTATAAATGTAAGAATAATACTGTTGACATCACAATTCAAAAGGAATATTAAAAATAGTTTAAGGCTTATAAGTCACTTGTATGTATAATATGCACCCTGTACTTCTGAGCGTCTGAAGGGTGAAAAATATTTTGGCTTTGTCCTACTCTGCTGGTCTGAGCTCCAACCGACAAAGCAGTAGTTTAAAAGGTGGAGAAGCTGTTTCTGGCATCTTCCCTGCCTCTAGCCCTGACCGGCAGAGCTGTATGGGAGGTGGGCAACACGTGCAGAAGAAAGAGACAACTGCGGGAGTGCATCTGCACTGTGTGTGAGTGAGCTCAAGTAGCCCAGCTCACACAAGACACAGGCAGATCTCTCTATGCACTGTGTAATCAGCTGGACTTGCGGAATACACACTGCTCGGCTCTCGGTGTGTAAAAGCTGCAGCATGAATGCAGCTTTCACACACAGGCAGAGCTAAATGGCCGACATCCTGGCTGGCTCAAGCTCTAGAGTTACAACTGTGTCAACAGTACCCTATAATAGACATATCTGATTTCAATAAAATGATGAAGTGCAAAGTATATTTTGTGACACTTGACATCCATGAGCTCTCTGACCAGCAAAGAGATCTTTTGTGTTTGCTCTAATTCTCTTGCATGTGTGTGGCATATAATTAAATATTCAACCCAACAGACGCCAGAATTGAACGCTAGAATGACACATAAAAAATTCTAAATTCCTTCCAACTACCTTCCCACACAACAGTATTTTTTTGAGTGCTTTGGTACTGTTTTAGAAGCCCTGTACTGGTCAGCAATTTATAAGTAATGACCAATGATAGTCAAAAAAGGTTAGCGTGCAATGAATTACATAATATCTGTGGCCCAATCAAAGTACATTTGCATACTGCAGGAGAGTAGTGCATACTACCCATGGATTAGCAAAAAATGATTCCCTTTTAACTTGATGTGGGATATCTGTTCTTCAAGGAAGGGTAGGGACACCAAAACACATAACACAAGGATCTCTGAAGGCTGAAATCTCTGAATGTTCTATACTATGGATATCTATACATATGGACAACCAACATGTTAATGTATATTTGTAAACAAAATGCACAGTTTATACAATAATTGAATAACCAATCACTTTAAGAAATATTTATTTTCTGAAAGCTTTGCAGGTTAACTTGAATACTATGCCTGTATGTAGTGGCATAGAACAATAAATCAAAGGAGGAATAAATTGTCACCTAATTAGCCACAGTTGTTTTCACTCAAAATACATACATTAACATTGTACATAAATATATCAGGGATTTACATTAAAGTGTTCATTGACTGTTATTATAAAGTGTAAATAGATGCGTATTGGCCAAAATAAAAAGCCTAGTTGCCTTTTATCCAGCTAACTGAATATAAAGCATTGAATCTGAATATTAAATAGCAACAATGATTCATTCATATGTAAAGAATCGAAAGAAGCTTCAAAGAGAAGAGAAGACCTTCATACAAGCAGCCGACAGCTCTATGGAGTCCATTCTGCAGAATAACTTATACAGGGTAAATACAATAAGCTACCAAAATAAACATGTCATTGAACTCTAGCAGCCTTACACATGACTATTGTCTTCTATATTTAAGGCATGCCACATTTGCCAAATTATGTCAAAGCTCCACTAAACTAAAAAGTCCCTCTGAAGGATTGTGTCATAGCTGATCATCCATAGCTAGTTGGTAAAAATAAATCTTTATTTTTGGAGAACAATGTCAAAAAAGCAAGTGGAGTGAATGAAGTGAAAATGAAAGTAGAAGTTTAACAAAAAGTTAAAACACGTTTCAACGCATTTCATCATCCACTTCTTAATTTTTCCACCTAATATTTGCAATAAATTCATGATATCCAGTCAGTATTAACTTCATTATGAAAAAGATCAACATTATTGTTACTCCTTGTAGTCTGGTGAGAACAGCCCCATTGCCTAAACACCCAATCCATCTAACCAGTAGAGCGGTAGTTCTGTTATCATTCTGACTGTATCATTTGTATGAATCTCCAATTGTTTTCTTTTCAAATGCATTATTTCGAAAAATGTCATTTGAGAGCAAAGGCTATGTGAGAACAAATTAAGTGGCAAGGTTTAATAAGAACTACTTGTATCCTCAACCTATTATACAACATCAATCATTTATTGTTAACCTTATTTCTAAAGCTAGCCATATAGATTTGCGGACAATTTTGCCGCAGATTGGCCACGAATCTAATGCTGAAAAGGTAAATTTGGCCATGAATCGGCCGGGAAACTAATCTAAGAATTTACAGACATGTTCGTAAATTTTTGAATGACGCTGATCCCCATCCAGAGTAAAGGCCGACACACAAAGGGTGCGCGACCGATTCCCGTCTGTAGCCGGCTTAACTCATTGGTAGACTCATTGGCCATGGGCAAATATATCAAGATATTCCAGGGAAAAAATAAAACAACTAATTAAAATTGTATCTAATCATCACTTACCTCAAATCATATTCCTATTTATTGAATGTGACTGAGGGTATTAAATAATGTGTTAGAAAATGTATCAGTTAAGCTGGCCATAGACAGTGACAGCGCGGCCGATTCTTCGCACTACTGACCATGCGTGATCATGCCATCATGCTGATCGATCTGCTGAGAAATCGGCTGAAGAATCTAGACATCTATGGCAGCTTTAGTATTTGTTCTTACAATAGCTTACACAGCTATGCTATAATGCCATTAAGGTAAGTTTTTTTTAAAATTGAAAACATAATGACAAATATCGCAATAAATATACTGGTTAAAAAATATTCCTGTAGCTGTATACTGAACATTTTTTTCAGCCAATGGCTCCTATGACTCCTAGTCTGCCAATTTATAATCAGCTCATTATTAACAGGAGCAGGTTCAAGATTGCTGTGACTGAAAAGACAACTTAATTATTTATATAGGTTTTTGTATGTGCATGCAAAAGAAAAGCGAATTTAAAGAACTAGCATTGTAAGTATGAATAAAGCCCCCCATACACGTTCCGATTATTCTCCCGACCGATTTTTCGTACGATCCTGTCACCCGATTTTCACCTAAAATGTTATGATCGGTCGGTCGGCTGGCACGAAAAATCGGAATTAGAATTATCACCGATCCATCAGCCCGACCCTATTTATTAACAGCAGATCGACCAAAAATTTACGGACAGGTCCGAAGCGGTCCCGACCGATTTTTCGGCCGATTTTGAGAAATCGGGATCGGTCGGGTACATAATCCGCATCCGATTAATCTCCCGATCGATTAATCTCCCGACCACATTGGTCGGTCGGGCAAAATTCGTACAAAAATCGGAACGTGTATGGGGGGCTTTAGACATACTGCAAGACTAGACATTATAACCACCAACTTTTAGCAAAAAGTTAAAGTTAATTCTACAAACACAGCAAACTACAAAAAGTACATGTTTTGTTAGAATGAATAACTCAATATCCACACCAGGTATCTTAAATCGTACATCACTTTCAATACATTTACCAGAATATCCTCTTTGACTATAAATGATGCCTTTTACTCCAATTCAAAGTTGTATACCTAATTTCATTGCTGCACATTTGTTACAAATGGTTATGTCAAAAATAAAATAAAAATAAAATGTCAAAGATATAGCTAAATAATAGATCTAATTGTATACCTTTCCTAACAGATATGTTCAACAAAGTTTTTTACTTTTCACATCAATTGATTATTCTCAGAAACATGTAATTCCAGACACAAAAAAACCCATCATGCTACATAATTGACAAAACAAAAATTCCTAAAAATTTTTTTTAATATTTTGCAGCTATATTTTACATTTTTTTAAATCTGTTTCCTTCATTTAAAATGAAAACTAAGTGGCTTGCATAAAGTTTGGAAATGGGGCACTCACCAGGCTGGCTTGTTTGTTTTTCATTTCTGTAATCTTTTAGATGGAAAATTTGTTGGCATCCAGCAGGATCACGCTCTATTGTTTTGGCAATCCACTTAAGTGAGACTGAGGTTATTTAACCAGTTTGAAAGTGTCACCTTCTGGCTTTATTTATCTGGCAGCTTTCAGGGAACGCTAAAGCAGTTGTCTTTTCCACAAGTGGCAGTGATTGGCTTTGCCTGATGATTTTCTTCTGTGACATTGCTCCCTGTCGAGCTTTGATTGTGCAAATGAAGGCTAACCACTGTTTGCTTAAGCTGAATGAAGAAGTTCCAGATCCTCATGTAAAATCAATTAAAATTTAGAAAACTATGTACTGTTTTACAATTATTGAGACAGTTAAGAAGTAATTTTTTAGTAAAGCCTCTCTCCAATTTGTAATTGTGTGAATGTGTTTTTGGGTTTAAAAAAAATTAAATTAAATTTATGTCTGAATTCTAATCCTAAATTTAAATTCCTGCTTTATTGTACGAAAATCTGCAGTAAATGAAAATGCTTCAAATGATAGAACAAGAATACCATCTTGGACTAAATGGTAAATGATTTTAGTTTTTGGGATTATTGTTTAAACTACAATATCTACTGGAAATTGTGATTTACTTAAAAGCACTTCAATCAGCTAATCTGAAAAAAAATGCTGGATTGTTCAATACAATGTCCGCCTTTCATTAATGGTCTCTGGGTTGTGCCAAATGGAATACTTGATTTTTCACTGTGGTCTGCACCTAAAACCAAGCCCCTGCATGATTGGGAAACACTATGCATCTCCCCAAATGTGGTTACCCCAGGACTTAAGCACAAAACATATTTGCATGGGATGGGAGTCCTGGGATAAATGTAATAAATATAGCAGATAACCAAACAATAGAAGAGAAAAATGGCACACTGTCTAAATCCAATTGTAATATATTATTGCATGTATTGTAACCTTATTAATAAAAAAAAGCTGTAGTAAGTTAATACATTTCAGGCTTCATCATGTTATGATTAGCCCAGGTTGGCACAGAAACATGTTAACTAACTACAGCAAAATGTATTAATTAAAACTGGATATAGACAGTTTGATTTGCAGACGATTTCACTGCAGCCGTGCTCATGACGGTCGATATGCCGCAAAATCAGCTGCAAATCTAATGCTCAAAGCTTAAATCCAGCCAGAAATTGGCATAGAGATCAATCTAACAAACTAAGGACATGCCCTTAAGTTTTAGATCAACCTCATTACTTTGGATGGGGACCATCCTGAGGTCTTTTCAGTAGGGGTTGTACACAAGTGTGCTCAATAGGTTATAGCTCCTGCTCCATAGCTTACGCACATTAGGACTGTCCCACCACACATGAAGAAGGGCAACCACAGAAACAATTAGGGAAGGTGGAGGGTGAGAACTAAGCGTTGCGTATTGGTGTGAGGTACTAATGCATTTTGAATTTTTAAGGGAGACAACATTATGGGAACTGCCTGCCACATTTTGACAGATGTCAATCCAGTTAGCAACATCCAAGGATTGACCATGGTCATGCATATAGGGCACCTTGACAAAGGCGGCTGGGGAAGAGAGTGCCTATAAAGGGAGGACACTAAACCCAGAGAGCTTGGGTTAGTTGAGCAATGTTGCTCAAAATCGAATAATTTGATGGGGTAGCCAGTGCACTTCAGGAAAGAAGTTAGGAAGTAACGAATCTGGATGTAGCCAAACAAGGCTGATGGCAGCAAGTACCATTTGTCCTTCAGGCTCTGAAAGGTGCAAAAATAGAGCTGGTAGGCAAAGAGAAGTGGTGCATTAGTCCAAGGCATGGAGGAAGCAAGTTCATTAAACGCTGAGGGGAACAATGGGTTGCTTGGGACACTCATAACGGGGGAGTGGGGAGACGTCAGTTTCCCAGACAACTTCATCATGTCCCAGATCCTAAGGGAATGTGTTAACGTGGGATCAGATGAAGCTGTATGCCAAGAAGGGGGCATCCAGATCAAATGTGGGTGCATTCAAACTTTTGACTGCTAGTGTATATGTGCGTGTCACAATTCAAATGGTATGGGTAGTGATGGGACTACGGCCATTCTGTGATTCAGTGGGGGGGGGGGGGGAAGAAACATATTTAATAAATGATAAAATAACAAGTTTTCATTCCCTTTATGCTTTTTGAAAATATAAAAGTTTTATAATTAGAATCCCTTTTCCAAGTTGCTGCTAATTAGAAGGGAAGGACAAATAGTCCTACTGCTTTTACCAAAATTCCAACCAACTTACAAGTAATGTACTTCATCACAAAAAATATATTGCAAACTTGTAGCCCACAGTGGGAATGTTTGCAAATAATTATATATAAATATATCAACTAGATTGTGGTTGGTGGGGAAAGAAAGATCAAGAAGTTTGATTATCTCTGCTTATAAACTGTACAAAAAAACGTTTATTTTCTGAGCTTCATTATATTTTATAAATCTAATTATAATTTTGCACATGGGAACAGAAAATGTGATGTCTATGTATTTTTGCTGCTACTGTTTCTTGAAGCTAATCATTGCTACAAGTTAAACAAATTCTAATTACCATCCTTAGATACAGTTGACATGTTATGAAATGAAAGTATATCTATAAATATTCCACTACAACTAAAATATATTAAACATTATCGAAACTTTAGAAATGTATATATTTAGATTTAGGTTCACATGGGCATTTGCAGTATTTAAGCACTATTAGAGTGTATATGTGACACTATTTGCACATGTCAATGCGAACACTGTTCAAATACCTTGCTGGGTTTTTATTTATCTTTTGGCATAGGGCCTGACAAAACCTAAATAAGGGAGGGAGCAAGCAATGAGTATGGCCCCCCTCCAGGTCATACCAAACCCCTACTAGCTTTGTTTGTAGGACCTGGAGGTGGGCCACACTCATTGATTGCCCACTTTATCTAGGTTTTGCCAGGTTCAATTGTAATGTAGCAACAAACAAGGTCAAGTACTGTCCCCTTTAACTCTACATCCCATGAGGCTCTGGGGCCAGAAGGGTATAAAGCTGAGGCCCAGGAAGGGCAGGGGCAGCCCAGAGGAGCAGGTTCTGATGAGACTTCCTCCACTGCATAGACCAGCCGGTGAACGCAATGGAACTAGTTGCTTGCTGTAAGGACTGGGCTGGTATCATCAAGGATACCCGTGGGTGGCGCGACCCATGGATTCTGAGTGTAGACTGGTGGCGTTACCATGTGTCTTATCCTCCTGTGAATGAGTGTCCACTATCTCCAGTGACGTGCAAGTACCAGTTACCTATGCCAATTAAGAGGACCTGTCCCCTATGAGAGACAGGCTGAATCGTTTCAGTTTGCTATTGAACTTAATACCCCTTAACTGAACTATAGCCCTGAGTTTAAGCTACATTTTTCCCAAGCTCTGTTATCTCGCTGAATAAACAGCTTTGCAGTATGTCTCCCTTCTCTCCTTGCTTGATCCTTGAACTTGTACAATATTATTACCAGGAGTCTGGTTTATCCTGGAGGCGAGAGGCACCAATGATCGATGACAGCCCCAAAGCATGATGCTGCCACCACCATGCTTCACTGTGGGTTGGGTGTTCTTTTGATGATGTGCAGTATTGTATAGTATAGTTGCAAGACAAAAGCATTTGTCGAATGCCAGCCAGGCTACATTTTGCAAAAACACATCTGAAGTCTTCCAGTAGCATGTGGGAAAATGTGTTATGGTGAAATGAAACCAAGGTTGAACATTTTGACCATAATTCCAAAAGATATGTTTGGCACAAAAAAAAACAACTGCACGTCACCAAAACCCCCAGTGAAGCATGGTGGTGGCAGCATGCCAGATTTGGAGTGTTTCTGCAAAAGTGGGAAATGTCTGAAATGATTTACCTTTGTCTCAATTTTGTTTAGCACAGGAACCTGACATTTTACTTTTTATATCCACTGTAGTTATCGTTGGATTATAAATAATCATAAGAGAAATAAAACAAGTCTTAAATTAAAGACCTTGGGAGGTTCATCACAGTGATAGTAATTAATAATATATATATAAACATACATCACTGACAAAAATATTATTAGTGGCAGCCAAAGCAGATTTATGATTGGCAGGTTCTGTCAAATTAATGTTCATGGTCTCAATGAAGAGACGATATATGGAGCATCTTTCTAATATTTAGTATCTTTAATGTGCTATGACAGGACTGAGCCTTTTCTTTTAACATTGGATAAAGTAGGTAAGGTTTAGGATGTGTGGCTGAAAATTCAGGAATATCCAATTTTTTAATGAACTGCAGACTTTTAGCATTAATTCAGTAGGTTGAAGAAAAACATTACATAGAAATGAGAGGAACTAAAGCCAATTTTTTTTCCAAACAAGCTTTATTGAGAAAATATGGTATTACAGGCTTTGTCCTAAAGCCTTTTTTTACACAATCACCTAAATTTCTGGGCTCAATTTCTAATACTTGGTAAAAAACCCTTTAACAGCTTGTTTGTGGGTCTTTTTGTCCAAAGTCTTGAAAAAGAGAAATTTCAGGCTTTTTTTGTTGCTAGCTTTATACTTCAAGATGCAATTTACACATTGAACTAAATGAGTCAAAGCGGTAACTCACAGCTGTACGTGTCTTGTTTAGATTTAGTGAGCTTCCTGGCTGTTTGCTACTGTTCTAGGAACATTTCAATAACTGTTGAATATTATCTCTGAAGTCTTTTCATCTAATGACAGTCTACATATTTGTGTTTTGGGAAAAGCTCTGGTAATAAAATAATTGTACTATTGAGGCACAAATAATCAACCCCCCCCCCCCATGAAATAAAACAACACTCCATGAAAAAGATCATTAACAAGTGTTTTTTTGCAAACAAATACACCATAGAGAAACAAGTTTAATTACCCGATTCTCAATAGGATTACGGTATGGGCTCTGTGCGGGCTAATCCAGGATATTGGTTTTAGTTTCTGCTAACTGGTAACTGTTTTTCAATGTATGCTTTGCTTACTGGAATACTGCAAATTGAATTACATACTTTCCGTAATTTTCCTTTCCTGATGACGCTCCATGTCAGTGACTGGCGGGGGGGCTCCGCCCCTCTATCCCCTGATAGGATTTCTTAACTATAAAGATTAACCCCTCCCTGCATAGAGTGTTACGTAACTCTCACTAAACTAAACGGGCGGGAGTGTGTCACTGACATGGAGCGTCATCAGGAAAGGAAAATTACGGTAAGTATGTAATTCAATTTTCCGTATTCCTGATAGCTCCATGTCATTGACTGACGAGAATTAGCTCGCCAACATGGGTGGGGTAATGCAAAAACAATTTAATCGTGAGAAGAGGACAGGATTGACCGGCCAAATTGTACAGTAGTAAGAGCCGCCGGATCAACTCGATAGTGAGACAAAAAGATGTGAGCGGAAGCCCATGAGGCCGCTTTACAGATCGTCTCCAAAGAGACCCTCGATGTCGCTGCCCAGGAAGCCGCCATGCTCCGAGTAGAATGAGCCCTGATCCCCCCCCCCCCCGGGACCATGATGCCCTGTAGGCCATAGAAATTAACCGGGTGAGTCAGGACGCCACCAATCGTGAAGACACCGCAGAACCCCTGTCCTTCCGGAATGGACGGACGAACAGGGAGTCGGAGTTCCGGAATTCCTCTGTAAGGTGGAGATATTCCCGGAGGCAAGATCCCACATCCAAGGTATCGGGACTGGTTGAGTCCGATGCCGGAAATGTGGGCAGAACAATATCCTGGTTATGGTGGAAGGCCGAAGCCACTTTTGGCGGGAATTCTGGTCGAGGAAGAAGGACCACGCAATCAGGATAAAAGGTAATGTATGGGGCCTTTGCCCCTAGTGCCGCAATCTCAGACACCCTCCTGGCCGAGGTGATGGCCACCAAGAAGACAGATTTTAAGGTAATCTGCCATAATGAGTTGGAGCAGGCCGAGGCGAAGGAGTCTGAGGAGAGAAAGTCCAGTACCAACGGCATGTCCCACTGAGGGAAACATGGCTGACGAGGAGGTCGTCAATTGTAGCTGGTCTGGATTCGGATGCGGCGCCGTGCCCTGAGTGAGTACGTGTCTCAGGCAAGGGAGCCTGTGCGGGTTGCGAGTGCTGAGCTGTTGAAGAAGGGGGAACCACGGACGTCGTGCCCAGAAAAAAAGAACCGCCAGGACTTGGCATGACTCTTGTTTGAGGCGAAGAAGGAACTGTAGTATGAGTGGCGTTGGAGGAAATGCATAGCCCCTTTTGAAGACCCAAGGTGTGGACAGGGCATCCGTTGCTGCCGCCTGAGGACAGGGGAACCTGGAATAGAACAGTGGAACTTTGTGGTTCAGTGAGGAGGTGAACAGGTCGATCCGTGGTGTAAACGCCCATCGTGTCAGGGACAGGAAGATTTGTTGGTCCAGTTCCCATTCGTTGTTGTCGATCAACGATCGTGACAGGAAGTCGGCCTGAAGGTTCTCCGTGCCGAGATATGAGTCAGGTAGGACGCGGCCCACTCCATCAGTGGGGCTACCTCCTGCAGTAGCGTCGAGCTCTGAGTGCCCCCTTGCTGCCTGATATAGGCCACGTGGTGATGTTGTTCGAGAGGATCATCACTGAGTGACCCCTGATGTGAGGGCTGAAGGCTAGCAGGGCCTGGAATGCTGCTCTCAGCTCGAGGCGGTTGGGGACCAGATCCTGCGATCCGCCGTCCCAGACCCCCGTAGAAGTCCTGGAAGGTTGCGCCCCAACCCTGCTGACTGGCGTCTGAGGTCACCTGAAGCCATGTGATCGGGTGAATGGAGTGACAGTCCTGTGAGTGCCATAGGTCGGTCCACCAGAGAAGGCTGTCCTTCATCACCTGAGTAATGCAGATCTCCTGGGAGAGCGTCCGTGATGACCACTGGCGAAGGAAGCCACTCTGACAGGGCCGAAGTCTCCACATCGCCCATTTCACCATCGGAGCAGTTGATGACAATGACTTTGAGGCACTGGCGTGCCGATAGTGTCGAGGCCGCAAGAGGGATAGAGACTCTTTGCAAAATCACCGGAATTTTCTCTGCCGGAAGCGACACCTCTCCTGACACCGTGTCTATGTGCGCCCCTAAATAAACCAAGGTTTGCGAGGCTTCCAGGTGACTTTTTTCTGCGTTCACGATCCAGCCGAACCTGTGAAGAGTTTGATCCCGATCTTAAAGGAGCCAAGAGGGACTCTGATGTAGTAGAAGAATGTCGTCCAAATAATGGAAGCTGTAGATTCCCATAGTGCGTAGGTGCGCTATCAGAGACTGCAGGACTTTGGAGAACACCCGAGGGGCGGTGGTGAGCCCGAAGGGTATACAGTGGAACTGCAGATGGACGCCTGCGATGACGAAGCATAAATAACATTGAAGGCTTTGGAAGATATGCATCTTGCAGATCGATGGACAACATCCAGTCGTGAGAGCTGACTACACGAAGAATGGTGTGAAGGGACTCCATCTTGAAACTCTCCACCCGGATGTATTGATTGAGAGCGGACAGGTCTATGACCGGACACCAACCCCCAGATTTCTTGGTCACCAGGAAAATCTGCGAATATACGCCTTTGAAGCGTTCCTCTATCGGTACCGGAATCACTGCGTGCTGTGATACTAGATCCTGTACATATTGCCGCAGGGTGTTGGCTTTCTGAACCCCTGATGGAAGGGTAGTCTCTTTGAACATAGTCGGAGGCTGGGAAAGAAAGGCCCAGGAGTGGCCCAAGGAGACCGTTTTCAGAACCCATGGATCTGGAATGTGTTTGGCCCAGACCTGCTGAAAGTTGGCTAGTCGAGCCCCTACATGGCAGGCCCGGGGATGATGACCGTCAAAAGGACTTCTTAGTATCCCGGGAGGTGCCGCTGTAGCCTTGCCCCGTTTGGAGAAGGAGGAGAAGGGCTTCCAGGGACGTCTGTACTCACGGCCCGGTTTGTAAGAGCGACTATCCTGTTGCCTCCCATGGTCAAAATGAACGCCTTGTGCCTTATGAGAGCGAAAGATTCTCCGATCTTGGGGAATAAATCCCGACTTGCCACCCGTAGCTCGAGCGATGGCCGA
>CM070032.1:98795503-98806460 GCA_036250615.1 Ptychadena robeensis | reverse complement strand
CTGGTTTCATATCTGACCCCCTCGGCTAAGTGCATTGCTTGGTGGCAATCCCGACGGAGCACATAGACTTTACCTACATGCAGAGGTTCAACGTACTCCACTACGTTCAGCCCTGTATCGGCGGAACGGCTCAGCGCTGTGAGAACACAGCATGCGCAGAGCAGGTAAGTGAATGTGTTCTGTTAGGACCTCGCGCCAAGCAATACACTTAGCGGAGGGGGTCCCGACAGATGTGGAAACCCCCCCTTACAGAACATTGCTCTGGGGCTGGGGCTCAAAACATTTCCTAAACATTTATATGTCAAACACTTTTGCCCATTTCCTTAATTACAGCATCTTTGTTAAATACAAGTAAGAAGAAAAGGAGTGTGGAGGGGAAAAAAGAACCAGGGCCTGTGTGGTTAAATTGCCTCACCCCTAGGACAGTATGAAAGAAAGGGGTAGTGGTTGATTTTACTAGGGTGGGGGAACCATAAAGAATGGTTCATACACAACCCCGGAAGTGACCCAGTAAAGAGGGGTTTTAAGAGGCATACAGTCTTTCATAGGTAAAAACATTTATTACATCCATATAAAATAGTGCAGGTACACAAATAATGCCATAGGGGTCAGAGCCACGCCATACACTGGGGTGAACCCTTAAAAACCTCAACAAATAACATGTTAATCCACGGTGTGTACCAAAAATGCGATGGACTGTGGGTTCAGATACGATTTTCTCCGACATGTCGCCCTTTGGGCTTATTCAGGGGAGATTGATTCTATGGTATGACACATTCATTAGTTCATGGTTGTGGTGTTAAAACATGATATGCAAAGCATAGAAGCTCTTAATTAGGCATACATAATATAATTGAAATCCGAATCAATAAAGGGCAAGTTCAAAGTAGAGTCACTGATTTTTTAATATGTATTTAATCCTAAATACTACATTGTTCTGTCCATACAAACTTGAAAATAGTGCATGGAACAACCGTATATACATTAATGCAAGAGACACCATACACAATATATGGTTGTACTGGTTTAGGATTGACTTCAGTGATATGATTAAGGGCTAACCCAATATTAGAGGTGATATAGTAGACAGTCAGACTTAGTGAGAAAGACACATTGATTTAAACTCACCGGTATTATATGCAAACAGTCAGCCGACAATTAAAGTACGGTGGAGGGACGCCAGCAAGAGATTCCAAGTAGGACTAGGCAGTATAGCGATGTATGGGGCACACACAGCAGGGGTTCCAATGGAGGAAGCTCATAAGCTGGGGGTGACAGGGGACCCTAAATCGGGCTCTATGGAAAACACCTAAGGCGGACAGACCTACTGGGGGAAAGGGAGACAGGGCAGCACACAAGTAAGGGAGGGGGGGAGGAAAAAGAATGACACAGCAAACATCACTTATAATATCAGGTAAGTGAGAAGTAAGGGGGAGTGGTTACCTGTTGGATGTAACTTTCAGGATAACACACAGAATCCTGTATCAGGAGCTGTCTATACCAGATGATTCTAAAGCAACACGGGGAAGGTAAGAGTGAGTTAGGGAAAAACCTATGGAACCAAAATGACTGTGAGTACTTACTGGTCTTGGAGGACCTCCAAAGCACGTGTAGGTGCTGACGCACCTACCAAACTATGGCTGACCTACAATATAACCACCTATAAGGTGGCTGTTCCCATTAGGCAAGACGCTACAGCTGGGATGAGGAGGAAGGGAAAAACCTAGTACACCCAGCCATCTGGCTGCCAGCTTCTTCCGGGTGGTGAGCAAAGATGGAAGACAGCTGGTGTAATTATGAAGGGAGTAAGTGCCCGTGGAGTGGGCGTCCCGCCCCAAAGGGTGGGTCTGGGCCGACCCTGTCACCACCAATGTCCCCTGACAATAATCCCTCCCTGGGGAGGGTTGCTGGTCCCACATCAATTAAGAGCTTCTATTCTTTGCATATCATGTTTTAACACCCAACCATGAGACTTAATGAATGTGTCGTACCATAGATCAAATCTCCCTGAGGAAGCCCAAAGGGCGAAACATGTCGGAGAAAATCGATATCTGAACCAACAGTGATAGCATTTTTTGCACACTGTGGATTAACGTGTTATTTGTGTTTTTAAGGGGGTCACCCCAATGTATGGCGTGGCTCTGATCCCTATGACATTATTTGTGTACCTGCACTATTTTATATGGATGTAATAAATGTTTTTATCTATGAACGACTGTATGCCTCTTAAAACCCCTCTTTACTGGGTCACTTCCGGGGTTGTGTATGAACCATTCTTCATGGTTCCCCCACCCTAGTGAAATCGACCACTACCCCTTTCTTTCTTGTTAAATACAAGATGTGTATGAATCTGAGAAAGATACTACCATGTCAATGCTATTCTATGTCTATGGTATTCTATGTTGTCGTAGTGCCACACGTATGCACTAGATATGGTCGGATGCAACTAGCAGATGGTCAGCAACTAGCTGACTTTGTAAGCCTCTGAAAATTATATCATCACCAAAATTCTAAATGTTTTTGTAGTATACCCCCAACCCTTCTCTATATCTCCAGTAAGCTTTGCAATTAACTCAAAATTGTCAAACATTTTTTAAATAGATTTGACCATCTCTAGTATGTACTAATCCAGTATGCAATATTCAACGTGCGTCATTCATGTTAATGTATAATCTACATGTCCTAGATGGACATTTCTGCCTACAAAAAGTTGCAGAGGCTCACCGGATTAAGTCTTCTGCTAAATCTCTGTTTGTAATTACATGTATACTTTGACAAGCCACAAGCACTGAAGATTTAATGTTTCTTAGCTTGTTGAGAATGTGTGGTGGGGAAATCTTACACATGGAACCACAAGTAGAAATGCATTTCTTTCCAATGATCCCGAACTCTTCTTCACTATTCTAAATATTTTGCTGTGTTTTCAGTGTTTCTGTCTTCACAAGAAATTCAAGTTTTTATAGAAATGTACCTTTCAATATTGTCTTTGGGAATGCTGACGTATTTATGCTTGAGCAGAACAGAACAAATCAAAAGCATTATATTTTTCAGCTGACAAAAAGTCTTTTGACTGAGAGCTGAAGCAAGTGCCTTCTTTGTAGAAAATTGCTGAAACAAAAGACAATTGTGATATGTCTTTCTATCTCAACTATCATGGAATTATTGTCATTCAGTTGTCAGTATAGTAAAGAACTATATGAATAAGCAAATCATTGTTTTAATATCTGTGTACTATTGTCATGAAGCAAGTATGATAATTTACAGATGAATATCTCAAAACTGGTACAAGCTTACATTTTGGTTGGGTTTCTGAGATACAAAGAGGCCAAAATAAACAACAGATTGCATTTTCAGTAGCTTTGTTTTTAAAATTACTGACATTGCAATGCACTGTCCCTTATTAGTTGTGATTTTTTCCATCAAAGTTCAGCAGCCGGTTGAGTACTTTTAACAACAAATGTGTTGCTTTTCCCCTTTATATGAACTCATCACTAGAACCCCCACCACGCATTAATAATAACCACCATCGCACTTACATCATACAAACAGGTGAACAAAGGCTGCAAAAGCATAGAGAACAAGAGCATCAGTGAGGGGAATTTAAGACTCTGATGGGCTAGAGTGTTCTGTTCTCTACATGTACTCCTTACCTAAGAAGCAACAGCTTGGTTCCACACCAACAAGATTGAAGTCATTTGGTGGCTAGGCCAATTCCCAGACTTTGATTCAAAAGAAAACTTGTGGGGTGACATACAACTTGTGCGAAGCAAAATCAATAAACATTGAAGAATTGAGGAATGTACTCCAACCACCCTGAGCTGCAATATCTGATCACAGGTGCCAGAAGTTGGTTATCTTTTGTTTTTAATTAAACAAAAAGTTCAAGTTTTTATTCCTATCAACAAGACCTAATTAGGAATCACTAAGGCCTAGTCTCTGCTGGCACCAGTTGGGGGCACGTTTAGGGCGCTTTAAACAACTCATTATTGTAATACAGCGATAACGCATGCCTTTATGGCCATGTTTTGAGACATACATTGCTTTTAACTGGACACCTCATGTTGCTTGTTGTAATTATAGTGACATGAGCTATGACATGCCCATGGAGGCAGACACATCATAGCCCATTGTAAGAGAAGCAATGCACTAATTCCCAGACCACAGGTAGCCCTTCCCTGTAGAACATTTACAATAACTCCCTGTTTTTCTTAAACTCAATTATTCAGAACACTCAAGCAACTAGCACATGACCTTGTCAAAAAAAGGAAATACGCTGCCTGGCCAAAACAATAGTCGCCACCAAAAAAAAAAGGTACCACCTTTAGCTTTGATTACGGTTCACATTCACTGT
This sequence comes from Ptychadena robeensis, assembly GCA_036250615.1. Taxonomy (NCBI): domain Eukaryota; kingdom Metazoa; phylum Chordata; class Amphibia; order Anura; family Ptychadenidae; genus Ptychadena; species Ptychadena robeensis. The sequence continues at coordinate 98,802,109 of CM070032.1, read as the reverse complement.
GGCATTGTTTCAATAAACTTCTGAAATATCACAAAGATTTTCTATTCAATTTTTCAGCAAGATCTTGCATTGCTGATGGTAGAGTCTGACCACTATACAAAGCCTTCTCCACAGATTCTCAATGGGGTTAAGGTCTGGACTCTGTGGTGGCCAATCCATGTGTGATAATGATGTCTTATGCTCCCTGAACCACTCTTTCACAATTTGAGCCCAATCAATCCTGTCATTGTCTTCTTGGAATACCCCTGTGCCATCAGGGAAGAAAATTTCATGGATGGAATAACCTGGTCATTCAGTATATTCAGGTAGTCAGCCTTGGAGCACATACTGTTGCTGAAACTAGACTTGTCAAGTGTGTAATGTGCATACACTGTGCTGCATTGCCATTGAGGCTCTAGTGATAATGGGTTAAATAATGTGTTATATACAATACTGTGATTTGGTTTACTGGGACTTGTAGCACCAAAAGCTTTGTATCCTATTAATTTAAATTGACACAAACAAAGATAAACTACATTTATCCAGAATCACTGTAAGTGGCAGATAACAAGGAATAGTACACTGTATCTGGTACCAAAAGCGCAGTTTTTAAGCAACAAACTAGATGTAAAAAAAATAAAACATACAAATATACTTTCTACATTTCCTAAAACTGTGCAATAAGGTTTATGTTAGTAAACTGTATTAAGTGCACTAGAAATAAACCTAAAGCAACACTCATGAACCATTTATTTCATAAACCGGTATCCTGGAGATTGTCCAGTGGCTGTCCACATCCCTATCTATTGTTTTTGGTTGTGAATTTGTTGCATGATATGTTCACTGAAAAACAACTCATTATAGCACACACCTTAGGAATAATATTTCAGTGTTTCCTTGGCTAGCCAAATTCATTTCCATGTCCATGAAAAGCTTGTCATGTAATGTCCTATTCAGTTACATAACACTTTGCACTATACTGTTTACTTATTTAAGTGTGTTTCTTCTTCATTTTTGTGTACTGAATAATTCACATTCTTATGGCTGGAGACAGTGCACTTAGTAACCTGTATTTAGGCAATTATATAATGTACAAATAAAAAATAATTTGATGACTTCGATAGTATCATCCTAAAATGTAGCCTGTCTTCAATAAAAATAATAAAAATTTAGTATATATATATAGTAATGTGCTATTTAGTAAAATGCAAACCTAAAACCAAAAATATAAAAGTATTACTACCAACTTTTCAAGTAAATGTTATGTTTTTGTAAATGCTCATATAGCCTAAAGCTAGCCATACATGTATTGATTTTGCGATCGATTGGCGTGTGCATTTGCGCCGATCGATCCTTCCCAAATCAAAGTATGCCCACCCTTTAAAATGTTTAAAATTTTCCAAAACAAGAATCGAACAGGGTTGGTAAATCCCTGTACGATCGCCACCCAAAGTATCGGCCAGGGATCTATTCCCCAAGGTGGAGTGTATTGATTCTATGATCGATCAGTATACGATCGAGCAGCATGGTGACGTTACCATGTTACAAACAATCTTTTAAAGAACATTCAGGAATGATGTGTGTATGGCTAGCTTATACAATGCAAGCTCAAGAGATAATCATTTGTAAAGTTGGCCCTAGATGTTTAGATTTGTGGGCGATTTTGCCACTGATCAACCACCATGAGCGCGCACGGCAGTCGATCTGCCGCAAAATCGGCCACAAAAGCCCCCCACTCACCTTTAGGTTTTCTGCCAATCTCCCAGCAGACAGACTGTGCATGATGATGTCATCATGCTTGGCTGGTCCTGCCGAGAATCGTCCGGGCACCCTTTGTGTATCTGCATTTACTTTGGATAGGAACGTCAAGTAATCCAGATATTGACACATCATCAAATAAAGTATTTAAATGTCATTGTCCATAAAAAGCACAAGTTTGTTCATGGTACAAAGATGACAAGTTGACACGGCGCCTTTAAATCACTAATAGGATATCTTCACCAGCTCTACAAGGGATAGGAGAACCAAAGCATTGACCAATTAGATCACCCCAACTTACGTTTTGTCATACATCAACTTCATCAGGGGGTGAAAGGTATTAAGGCAGAGATGTTTATAAGTCTTGTACCAAAAAAAAGGAACAGTATAAGTAGCGACCACCAGATCCACAGCATGTGTAGAGAACGAAGATCCCCTGCACACATAGACCACAGAGTATGGATGTATCCAAACAGGCTATAACAAGGTTCCAACATGTAGATCAGTATATGGTGTTCAATGTGATCCTGGGGAGCCTCCACTAGGCATTCGACCAGGAATGGCGTAATAACCGTGGATATATATATATATATATATATGGTTGCCCCCCTGGGGGTCATGTTGTGGTCTATGTGTGCAGGGGCTCTCCATTCTCTACACATGCTGTGGATCTGGTCGTTGCTACTAATACTGTTCCTTTTTCTCATTGATTTAGGCTGAATAATAATTTGTCTCAAATAAAAAAAACATTTTAAGCCAAGTTATTTATTCTCTGTTTATGAAATTGTATTTTGTAAAAAATTACATTTCTATCCATGTAGTTTTCATTAAAAAAAGCATCCAATATGTACAAATGCACACAGGTAGGCAAGAGATATCCTCAATCACCCTTGACACGTCGATGCTGGACAAGAGTTGGACAAGGCAAAACACAGTAAACAGATTTGTTGGACAGCGTCCTAGCCAAACATCAAACACAGTGCCTTTCCTAATCCCAAATGCACCTGGCTCTAAAAACATTCAGTCCTACGTTTTCCAAACAAAACAATTGCCACAGGGCTCAGGACAGCTGTGCTTGTAGTTCCCACAGGATAAATGTTATCTTCACTCATTTTCCCTTGTTTCAATAGTTTTTCATTTGTTTTCCTTTCTTAAGGACATTTGTGATTAAAGTCACACTAAACAGATATACCTTTACTAGAGCTGCATAAAAAAGAATGTCTGTGCTTTTTAAACATAATTTTTTCATACTATTAACATTAATAGTAGTAAATGTCTAAACCCCCAATTGTGGGGAAAATATTTATCTTCATATTATATATAAGAAACAGGAAGTGAAATCCTTCAGTTGTCACCATAACTTTGGATCAAACAACTGTAAAAAAAATGTTCTAATACTAAAGGAGATTATACAGCAAGTTTGGAGTTCAAGTGATACAGTTTATTGGCTAACTGAAGTCATTAGAGAAGCAAGCTTTCGGGATGTCACAGATCCCTTCTTCAGGCTAATATCTGAAGGTACTAGATAGGTGCAGACGAGCCTGGTAGACAGACTGGACTGTCCAACCCTGTCTGATGAGGACGTGTGGTCACCCTCTTTTTCTTATTTAATCTCGGCATGGGACAGGCTGATTCAGTTTAAAATCCTCCCCAGGATTTACTTCACCCCTGCCAGGCTCTCCATGATTTATGCTTCTAGGGCTGTGGATTGCTGAAGGTGTGGTTTTACCCCGGCTGATTTTATTCATATTTTCTTGGAGTGCCCCCATATAAAGAGTTACTTGGCTGAGGTGTTTAAGCATATTGGTGACATCACTACAGTACCACTGGCTCTGGTGGAGAGTCTGGCCCCCACGGTGTCGGCCTGCACGTTCCTCTCCATCTCGTTATACTATGCAAGGAAGCTTGTTGTCCTGCAGTGGCGTCGTAAAGATCCGCCGACCCTGCAGGCCTCGAAGGCACTGATTAATTCCTCTTTATATCTTTTTAAATCCACATATTCTAGAAGGGGCCATCATCTTAAATTTGACAGGGTAGGGGGAGCCTGGATGGCAAGCCCTTCCACTGCTTGAGTGGGAGCTCCTGTTTTTGGGTGGGGATTCCTGGTTGCCAAAGGTATGTCTGGATGTGTATGTGTTTAACAGTGTCTGTTGACGATTATTCTGTTTATTGCTGAAGCCTGGTGTGCCTAAATGGACTTCTGCTGCCCATGGATCAGATATCTTGTCGGTTGGGCACTGGCTGCTAGCTTCTGCTCAAGACAATGGACTGTCCAAATGACTCTTAAATTTGACTTCTGGCTCACATAGACACGTTGTCTTATCGTTAGAATGATTGCATGTACTGTAATTGTTGTTTCTCAAGTTTTAAAATCAATAACAATTTTAAAAAAAAGAAAAGAGAAGCAGGATTTTGGGATGTCGCAGATCCCTTCTTCAGGCTAATATCTGAAGGTATTAGCCTGAAGAAGGGATCTGTTACATCCCAAAAGCTTGCTTCTCTAATGACTTCAGTTAGCCAATAAACTGTATCACTTGAACTCCAATGTATTCATCAATGGCTAACATGGTACAACATTCTACTATTGTATGAGATTATGTAAAAGCTATGACCAGTAGGGAAAAGGTTTCAGAGGACTGGTCCTATACCAGTACTAGAATCAATCAATGGCCATAGGCATTCAATGTTTGATTTTTCTTTTACTTCAAACTAAGGATTGAGGTCCAAACACAGTAGGACAGTAAATGGGAATGGAAATAGAAGAGTAACTGATATGAACTGATACAGGCTGGACTTGTGAGTCTGTCAAGAAAGCTGAGCATCGTCTGGGGGATCACCTACCACTAGGGCCAGGGGCAGTGTGGCCACACAGGACCTCTTCCTTATTCAGCTTGCCTAGATAGATTCAGTCTCTCCCCTCAGGATACGACTTGCGGTCTGGCAGGATCCACAGAATTGGTGAGAAGTGCCATCCCACTGGAATATTTTTGACAAATATTGGATATTTGAGAATTTGTGAATTGCGCGAATATGACAGTGGATATTTTACATATTCGAGATATTATGCACTGGCAAGCTTATGGCCATGCATCGCAATAATAATACCACATGTGACCATTCATGGGTCCATTTTGAAGATAATTGCAATGTGATTATCATATTATCGCAATGTATGGCCATATGTGCGAATTTACAAATATCGAATTGAATACACATGTCACAAATCTAACATAGTCACTTTGTGAAATGAAGTGTCCTTCCTGTGTGTGGCAGTGAAGATCTAGCTATTTATTTCTGACCTTCTTCTCCACCCAATCCACTCTCATTGACCACGCTCCCCACCTACTGACCATATGACCATAACTGGGGTGGTGTTTCAGTATCACAGTTGTGGGGCTGGGCAGTTATCTTTTAAGATTGTTTTTGTTATTGCAAATATTTCCTCTGATTCTGACCAGCTGCAATTATCATTGTTACCATGTGAAATGTTTAATAAATGTACATTTACGGTATGAAAAATTGTTTAGCCTTCTAGGCTATGCTATGGGTGTACTGCCTGCCTTTTCATATAACAAAGTACAATTAATAAAATAATTTTGTTCTTACATGTATAATGGCTGTAGGGTGGAAGGCCACACATACATTGCTCAGAGAATGTATTAAACTAGTTCTGTAGCTTATGTAGCTAATTGTTGTTTTACCATCCAGCCCCAGGTAACACTATTTTGCCATTAGCTTTACCTTCAAGTATGAGACGTCATGTGGACCTTAACCCCAATCATAGTTTCATAGTTTATTAACCACATTTGCAAGTCTAGGCAATAATTAACAATTTTCAACTTATTGCTCTTAATTTGTTTTCAAAGTGCAAGCTCCAGGCTGTCATTCATACTTTTGTTAGAGCAAACTAGGGGAAGTCTTCCAAATTTATGCTTAATTATCAGAAAAAGTGTACAGGTAAAAAATCAACATTATATGCATCCATGTTGACCTTTCTTAGTACATGATTATTAAAGAATTACCAGATATACAAACATGAACACCACCATGTCTTTTTACTTTATTATTATTTAATTATTATTATTATTTTAATATATGTTAATGCAGTAAGTAGTCAATTATAAAAGGTTTGACAACCTTGCACGTTCAAAAACAGAAAATGTAAATGGCACTCTGATTCTGATTTTTTTATTTTTATTTCCATTTAGCTAAATAACTAATATATCTTTTATCAGTGTTAAAGGCCTGTGCCAGCATCATGGATGTCAATGACCTGTTGATTGAAGTCCAGTTATATAAAGGAGAGAGCCTTGCTGAAAAGCGTTTTGATCATTTTCTTATCAAAAGCTTGGTCCGTGCTTGTTTCAGCTCTGGTTTGCCAATTACACCTGTATGTTAAAGCTGAAATTTTCATTTTTACTTTCCTAAAAGTTTAATTTAATTTAATGTAAAATTGCTGTCATACTAGCTACATTGCCCAGAATAGTTCTAAAACCAACTGCTTATGTTCTATAATTTTTTTGAATGTAATTGTTTGTTAATTTATTTGAAACATTTGATTTAAAAAAACAACTTTCTTTAAATTAATACATTGAGATTCCTTCAAATGTTTACCCATGTTACCTGTTTTGGTCACATGTCCCTGATTGAAATGTGATGTGCAGGTTAGGTAGTTAGAATGAGCAATTACATTGAAAATGTACATATTTTGTTACCTTTATTTGCCATCTTTAGTCTTTTTGTATAACACTGTGATACATAACGGTGCATTCAGGTGAATTGCTTCAGTAAAACTAAATAAAATAGGTGTACAATTAGAGAGACATGACAGCTTGGGCTTTGAGGGCACATACCTTAAGACAAACATAA
>CM070032.1:98770213-98782377 GCA_036250615.1 Ptychadena robeensis | reverse complement strand
CCAGAAAGGGGTCCCTTCGTTTTTTAAAATTCGCCTCCCATTGAAGTCAATGGCGGGTTCACGTGTTCGCCAGGTTCACGAACTTTTACGGAAGTTCGCGTTCGCCGTTCGCGAACATCAAATTCCGGGTTCGAGCCATCACTAACCAGAACCACTTTAGCCACTAAAATAAGAGATTCAAGAGCAAATGTTAACCTGATTTTCATGTCACGTAATTACATTTCAATGGTTGACTGACTTGTAAATCAGTGACCTGGAACAGTGATCTCCTGATCTTCATGTTTGACTTGAAGTCTACATTTTGCCTTCTCTGGTCTTTTTTAGGGAAAATTCTCAAGGCTCATGAACTCTACCTATAAGCACTGCAATATGACTGGCTTGATATAAATGTAATATAAAAACAAATTATCATATATTTGTTTTCCTGTCTATTGTTGTTTAAAAACTTTAAAAATGTAATAATCAATATTGAAACAGAAAAATTAGTTATTATACTTGAAAAATGGAAAAGTACAATATTAGAAACTATTGGTAAAATCTTCATATGAGTGTATATAACATGTTATATCCCCCATTCACAGAGTGAAACACATGTTTTAGCCAGCCTTTGATTTTAAGCAGATTTGTAACATATTTTGCTGTGACAGTAGAAAGGAAGGAAACAGATTCATCTGGTTCTGCTAAGCTTGTTATTACAAGTTGTAGCTACTAAGAAGTTCTAATACATATGTTCTTAGGTGATGTTTACAGTCAGTCCCTTTCCTGGAGATTGACTCAGTTCCTGTTCAAAGGAACACAGTTGCCATCTCACGGCCCTCCCACCCAAAGAAGAAAACAATATCGCCCTTTATTCTCGCACTACTAAAACTGAAAAATATGCTTTGTCATGAGATCTTACAGATAGTCCCTTTTTACGTTTCCCCTTAATGTTTTCAGATGGTTTTTTTTATTAAAAAGATAAAATGGCATGTGTGCCAATATAAATGGAACAATCATGCCAAGAAAAAGTAGCTTTCTTTACATTGTTTTAGATTTTTTGACAGGATACAATGCTTTCACTGATATACTCCACAAAGTTGTGACTTCTGCAGATGGCTGGTGCATGATGAGTGTGACATCTACACGGCATATGTTGGCACAACCAGATCTCTTCCTGCTGTCACCATGTTTATTACGCATCTGGAAAGTGCCTTAAAAATAACTGGAAAATATGACACACAGTTTGTGCCTTACATTTAAAATCAGACGATTCCTAATGTCTGTTAGACACATCTACTTTAAGTAGGTGTAAGGTGAAAACCAGGACACCAAGGGTTTCTGAAGTTCATCTTTCATTTCCATTCATATCACTTATATTTTATCCTAAATAGATTTTTGATGCAAAAGGTCAGTTCATTTAAAACTCATCATTTCGTTTTTGGTAGATCCCACAAATTTACCATGCAAAGCTGGAAAAAATTTCCAAAACTATGGGAACTGCTGTTATGCTACAGTAGCCTGTAGTGACGTAGGAGCTCAGTAATCTCAAGGCACATGGATATGGCACTCCATGCCACTACTTACAAAGTCATGGCCCAGTGGTATATAGTTCCAAATCGCCTAGTTCATATGTACCCAAACACATCTCCAAATGTTTAGAAGGTTGCTTGGTAGTGGTCATGCTCCAAGAGTCTTTGAGCTCTTGGAGACTATGTTTCTCTTCTCCTGATAGCGAAGTATGAGGGTGCATAGGGCCCCTGGGACTCCCAGATGCTAGAAATGGCTCTGATTGTAACATTGCTAGGGACCCTTGATTAGCATTATTACATTTTAAGCTCTACTTCTTTAAACAAGTTGCAGTGCAAACTTATTATATCCTACTAATTGCAAAGTTGACAATAACCCATACATGGAAAAAACAACTTCTAAATAATGGACCATTCACACAAGTGCTTGGAAATGCTGTGTTTTCAATGACTGGATGCCCAAAAAGTGCTTCAGCTGGAACATTAGGTGCTTTGGGCAGATGAATTTGCATTACATGGGGGCTTTTTAAACATCCCCTGTGCACCCCCTTGCACATAGGTCAGCAGCGCAGTAAGCACTCACACAGATGAGTGCTGCCACACTGGATTTAACAACTTACCAGCACCCTTTGTGACAGTCATTTCAAATACATATGGCTTTGGACACGTGATGAGGTACCCCAATTAACCAATGCCAATTTTCTTTGATAACATATGCTGATGTCATATTCTCCGCTCATTTGAGTATTCACTCCCTCTAGCATTCCCTTTCAGGGCCCGCTAGTGCTGAGAATCAGACAGCACTCTTCATCTGCAGCTGAACTAATGGGTTTGGGCTAAAATTTACCATCCTGTCGGATAACTGTGAGATCCAACAGGACGGCTGATTTTAGCCCAATCCTTGTCAGTTGCAGCCTCCAATTCCTGCACGACCGGATCCTTAAGGGATGCGGGAGCGTGCATGGCAATCGGATCAGGGATCGGATCATGCAGGAATTGGTACGTGTATGCCCAGCTTTAGGCATACGCGTCTTCTATCTATATTAGATTCTGTTGTACAACAATTTGAAATGTTAATGTTTAAATACATCTACGTCAGTGTCGGCAAACCTTTTAGAGACCAAGTGCCCAAACTGAACCCTACTTATTTATCTTGAAGTGCCAGTATGTCAATATAACCTGAATGACACACACACAACTCCTATACAGACACACTCTACTTTCCTATAAGATAGAACAGGTATGGGGTGCTGTGTGCTATCAGAAGAGAGAGGTATAGAACTGACAGTATTGAGAGCCAATAGGCTGCAGTTTTTTCTCTTTGCTGGCTGACAGCTCGCGTGAGAGGGCTCCGAGTGCCACCTCTGGCACGCATGCCATAGGGTCGCCATCACTGATCTACGTATACTATCAGAGCAATAGAAAAAATCTTGTGGTGGAAAGACAATGATCATTAGATGATTATCATTTCACAGAAGTTCCTGCCTCTGATTTTCTTAATCCATTGGTTGCAGAGCTAATTATATACAGCAGAGGTTCCCAAAGTTTCAATGCAAGACCTCCCCTTTTTCTAGATAGGAATTTATACTAGCACACTTTCACACTAGCCGCCTTTAAGTTGCAGTACTGCAATGCAGCACGGCTCGCGTAACGTAAGTTATAAAGGTTTGTATAGGAAACCTGCTGTATCTTTTGCACTGGCCTTGCACATTTGTGTTTTGTGGTAAGCTCAACACAGCACATTACTGCAAATGGCAGCAGCATGAATTTTGAATGGGAAAGAGGGCTCAGAGTGCCACCTTGGTTGCCACAGACTGCAACCCCCCGTAATACCTTTATGCCCCTCACTTTGGGAAACACTGATATATGGTAAATGTGCTCTCGAAAAAAAAAAAAGTGGTCTATGTTTTTGTAAAATTAAATATGACACATTTAAGCTGGCCATACACCTTTAGATCTCTCTGTCCGATTTCCTTAAGATCTCCTTTTGTTTTACCAAAACCATTTAAAAAAATTAAATACTTGATCAGTCATTTCACCGAAAAGACTTATTAAAGTAGCATAATTTCATCCACCAAATTCTTCTTTGTGAAAGAATTTTACATTATACCAAGATATTTATTCAACCATCCTTTACTATGCATCTGGTTTCAAGCAAACATATATTCTCATACTGAACCTTGGAGCTGCCTGGAGACGATGCTGCGCAAATATATGTAATGATGTTTTCAGATAGCCAGGTCATAAACTAAACTGTTCTGCTGAAGTTCTGAGGAAATCCCTCAACATAAAACTGCACTCTGATTTTCACCTGGAGACAGTGATGTATCTTTGTGTTCACCTTGGGGGGTGCTAAAACTTCTGCCATGTGTTATAACAAAATATATAGGAGTATTCATTTACATGTCCTTATGGAAATTGTATAAATTCAGGAATGTGCAGTCTCCTATCAGCATTAAGTTGTGTAACAGGATCAGTGGACGGTGCACAAATATTCCATATATAGAAAATGTAGAGACCACTGACAGTCTCCTCTAAACTTTGCAAGACCAACCAGTCATCTGGTTTTCACTTAAAATAATACACAGTTACTATAATAGGGGTGTGCCCAAAATAAGTTTTTCAAAGGGATGTTTGTATTTAAATGTCTCTACCTACCTACATTCATACATGTTCCTTTGAATCATGTTACTGTTACCACTTATGCATGTGTAATAACACTCCAGTCCCCCATATTCATTGCTGCGTGATTATCTATAGGATAGGATACTTTCCATAGCTTAGAAAAAAGTGGGAAGCTCTTTTAACATCAACCAAATGATCATGTGAAGTTTACTGGGTATTCTTTACAAAGAGAATTAAGCCTGCCATACACCCACAGAGTGGGTGCCGACAGCGCTGTTCAGATCAGTTCGGAATAGCAGCGTGATGATGTCATCACGCTGCTATTCCGAGCTGGAAGCATTGGCGGTCACCCTTTGTGTGCCGGCCATTACCTTCAATGAAGACGCCGGTCTTCATTAAAGTTAATGGAATCAGCCAGAGAACATCAGACATGTCCGTTCTGTCGCCCCATGTGGGCACCCCTGATTGGCGGGCGGTTTTGCTGCCGACCGACGGCCGCGAGTGCTGATCGGTGTGTGTATGGCAGGCTTTACTGTATTTTTTGCAAGATGCACCTCATAGTTTTAGAGAGAAAATTAGAAACTAAAGTCAGTCTAGAGAGTCAAACTAGAGTCAGGGGCACAACCATTCACATAATAAGTGATTATTGTCAGAATCCAAAAACCCAGGGATGCTTCGATGATTGGCAGCAGCTCTGTCTGCTGAGCCACCTAAAAAGTCTAATCATGCAATATGTTAAATTCCTTGGAGTAAGATAATGTGGTACCCAATTCTTGTTGAACCATAAGCCCGTGGTCCTTCCGATGGGAGTCATGTCCTATCATTTCCTTTTTGCCAGATTTTATGCTCTTGCTTCTGCTGCTTCTTTTGCTCATATTACCAGACTACTCTTCAGCTTGCTCCATTGATTATCTGACACCAGTGGATACTGAATTTGACTAGTTCCTGACTATGCTTGTTTGCTACTAGAGTCGATTGCGAATATGCGAAACACACATTTTTATCGGCATTTCACGAGTTCGCAAAGATCTCGAATATAGTGCAATATCTTTGTAATCGTGAATATTAAAGATTTTTACACAGTAGTATTGATCACAAAAATATGCAAATATCTTTTTTGCAATTAAGGTAAAAATGACTGGGGATCACAAATTCCCAAATGTTTTGCTGTATTGAAGACTTTTACATTTGCCTGTAGCCAATTATCTCATGGTACTGTGGTACATCCTATTAACTTGTTTGTTGAACGTTTGGTAGCATGTGTGCATACTGTAGTAATATACTGTAAATAATATCATTATGGTAGATGTTTGGTTATGTAAAGTTACTTTCTGTTCCTCATTATAGGACACATACAAAAGACATAGTAAAATATCTTCTGCCAAGAAGAAAATGCTGCTGTTAAAAAGGCTGCTGTACAGCTATAGTTTAGACATCTGGTTTGCTTTGCGAATTTACAGAGAGAGTTCAGTGAGAACTACCTACACTAGTCCCATGCTTGGCTATAACGCAGCCCCCGATCCCCACACCAGCCAGTGTGACACTTGATTGTGACTTAAGCTAGCTGTGTCCCGCAGTCACCCCCAGATATGGCAGGATAGCCGGACCATGACCGGGCCCGCATGAGTGGGGGACCCACCACTCCAGCACTGACCCTCCAGGTTCTGGTCTTTCCACCATCTGTGTCTGTGGGGTGTCACTCGCTCAGGAACTCACTCGGGATCTTTCACATGAATTGGACCAGTATACAGTGGAAGAAAAGAATCACTCCCTAAAGAATGGAAAAACGCATGGGAGGGAGGACCTGATCCATTTCTTCTCTGTTGGGAGCTGATCCACTTGCTGCTCTGTATAACATATTATGAATTTCCATGGCTTTATTAGATTGGAAGGAGTGGTGAAAGTGGAATGGTATAATTTGACACCATCCACATACAGCACCCCCAGGCAGCCACATCTATGGTCAGTACAAGTTTTTCTTTCACTATTAAGTATTGTTTTTGTCAAACTTTTTTGTGTGATTTAAAAAAATCTCTTTGCAGCGATCATACCTTTTGTCTCTAAAACTCCCCCACTAGGGCTCAGCTTAGCGATTCATCTGACTGGAAGGCCCCTTACCTATGGTTCCTACCCACAGTGCTCTATATTTGTGCACCTCTTATTTCGGGATGTGGCACACTCACAATGTGAGTTTAAAAGTCCTCTACAGGCACCCCCATATAGCTACCCTCCAACAGTAGATAATATTCATTCACTGCACTTGCAATTCCGTATGCTCTATACTAATGAGTGGCTCGATAACCAAGAAAGGAATTAATCCATGTTAGATCGTCAGAGCAAAATTTGATGTGTGTATGGCTACCGTAAGGGTCTGTACCAGTTGATTAATACAAACGCTCTGGTGGTTTCTTTTATATTTAACCCACATATGCTGGAGAGCTTAACCTCATTCATGTCTTCACTAGGACCAACTTTGAAGCTGTGCGGTTTTTCCGATATTCAGGAACAATTCGGCCTACAACAGTCTTTGTATGCTTATTTTCTTATTAGGCATTGTGCAGTCATTGCAGTCTAAGGTCTCTAAATTGTCTATAGAGTAGTAGAGAAAACCAACACAATTTAATGTTTTATTGGTTTTTGACTACTGTAACTCTTTAAGCTACCTTAGACACATGCTGGAGGTGTGGGACCACCCTGGATACTCACATGAACAAAGCACTAGCAGATGGAAACACTGTATGTTGTCTTGCAAATACTACACGAATGCTGCACAAACGCATACTGCAGTACCTTGACAGACAATTCAATCCATATATTTTAATGGACAGGAAATCCCAACTTCCCAGCTGTGAGAGTCCTTAGAGACAATAATGTACTAGTCAAATAGGGACCAAGTCAAAGGGTTGTGTCATGTAAATGCCAAGATGACGCATTTTTCTGTGCTCTGGCTCGCAATTCTGCACTACCTGTAATTAGGTTTAGGCAATGGTTTAGGTAATGTAGGTACAGACTGAGACTTAGGTCTCTTTTATATTTAAACATTTCTCCTAATCATTCAACAGGTACATATTTGATATTTCAGAGTAGGTATTGGGTAGCTTTAAAAGCTGCCTATGCTATAACATTTTTTGATTTCTATGTGAAGCAGTGTGTGTGACCTTGAGAGAGGTGAAGGAACGCAGACCTATGCCCGCACCCCTGAATGAGAGACGCATGACTTGAAGTGATTAGTAACTTGCAGAAAGATTTTAATGAAAACATCTTTCAAGTAAACCATGGTGCAAAGAAACACGCAATTTAAACGCTTCCAGTCAGATCCATAAAATAAACGCCATAAAATATCAGTGATATAAAAGTATAAAAAACAAATACAGTTTACAGCACATACAAAACCACCCAAAAGAAAAATCACAACATCTGTAAAACCTATTTTTTACAAAACCGTCATAAAAAAAAACATTCTTCATGACTATATACAACAAAAAAGGTGCATTGGCATTAGAGCTTCGATTTCAGGGCCCCCTCTGTAATAAAACAGTCATTTGATTTACGCTGGATAACAGTGTAATTGCCATAAATTAAATAAGTTAGTTCACATTTTTTGCTTGACCCTTAAGGCATATATTAATCTAATGTGTATTTAAAGCTTTCTTCAAGAGATCCACATCTTTTCTTTTACTTGTGCTTACTCTTCTGCACTCATACGCTTCATGCTGTAGAGGGATATATCTCTCTATCAGTCCCAAGCCCTGGCCAGCAGGACTTGTGAATAGCCTTGTCCAAGATGGTTTAAATTTTCCATTGAATCCTAAGAAGGCAATGCTACCTGAAATACAAAATACAAAAAGTAGTCGTAAGTCAACTGTAGTAGCGGTAAGCCGGCCACAATATCTTTTACTGTAATCTAATACTGCAAAGATGAGTTAGAAGGTTTGAAAACTTCTTCTTTATTCTGTGTACCCTGGTTGAGTATGTTCAAACTGCCATAGTTGCTTGGACAAAAAGTCATTTGGGGACACAGCAATAAAAACCTAATTATGTCATAAAAGGCAGAATGTATGTTGGCTTCCATTGTTGTATCTATACCTAATAGGAAGGGACAAGGAAATGAGCAGTTTGCCCTCTGACAAGGAAATGACCAGTCATATTATAATGGTACGTTTATTGAAGCAGTAAGGGACCAAACTTTTGTTTGTGACAGGTTTGTTGATGTGCATTATAATAAGCACCCTTGCTGGTAATCACAGAAATCAAATGTTTCTTTTAGTTGGCCACCAAGTTTGCACAGTTCTTAGTAAGGATTTTGTCTTACTCCGCCTGCAAGTCAATAAGGTTTTGAGGCTGATGCTTGACAAATTAAACCTTTAGTTCCCTCCTTTCTAAGGGATTGTCACCTGGTTCTCCTCTGGATCATTCAGAAGTTCACTGGCAAATGGAAGTCAGGCCTGTACATGTTCTCTCTTGAGCAGGGGGACTATGTTGGCACTGCAAGATTTCAGTCATACAGTGTAGTGGTTATTAATTGTTTTCTTGGTCACTATAATCCAAGCTGCCAGTTCCATTGACCAGTTTCTCCTGTATATTTCTAGGTTACTTGTCACTGTTCACTGCAACTCCACAAGGTGAACTGTTGCATTCAGCCCTAGACATTGGGAGATAGGAGGTATTTTGCATTTCTTCCTATGGAAAATGATCACTTAAACTGTTATCTTCTCATTAAGCGGCTTGATAGTCTTTATAGCCCAGTTGAATCTTCCTTAAGTCTACAATCTCACTTCTGACACCCTTGTACAATTCTTGGTCTTAAGGTGGGTTTACACGTCAAGATTTTTGTTTCGTCCAACCTCCGATTCGATGTTTAGATTTTTTTATCAGATTTCCTTCGTCCATTTATCGAACGCATTATATTTTTGTTCGATTTTTTGGTACAACCGACGCAAAATATGTGAATGAAAATAATCGTCTGAAACACGAATGAAAAATCTATCAGATTTTTGGTTTTTAAGGAAGTGATGTATTCTGTGGGCTTTGCTAGGGCTCCAAATTCTATGAGGGCTTTCTCAGTGCTACAGGTACAGGGGATTACCGCAGCATTGTTAGGTGATGGAGGTGCCATCTCTGGGTATCCTGCTGTACAGGGGATTACCGCCAGTCAGTGTAGGTGATGGAGGTGCCATCTCTGTGTATCTGCTGTATAAGGGATTGCAGCCGCAGTGTTAGGTGATGGAGGTGCCATCTTCTGGTATCTGCTGTACAGGGGATTACCGCAGCAGTGTTAGGTGATAGGGGTGCCATCTCTGGGTATCTGCGTGTACAGGGGATTACAGCCAGATGTTAGGTGATGGAGGTGCCATCTTGCTGGGTATCTGCTGTATAAGGATTGCAGCGCAGTGTTTTCAATACACAGTGAATCATTTTGTATGATTTAAGTGTGCTGCAGTGAGTATACAGGTGTGTGTGTGTACAGCACATTGTACACACTGTACACTGTTCTGCAGTGAGTATACAGGTGTGTGTACATTGTGCTGCAGTGAGTGTACAACACACCCCCTGAACCATTTAATATTGAAAATATATGTATTTTTCTATTGACACCACTTGTTACGTTCGTCCACAATGCATTGTTTCGTTTGGAAAAGTTCTACTCGGAAAGAAATATAAACAACATCATGGACGAATCAAAATTAAATTGTAAAAATCCCAACATTCATTGCGCAGGAAATACGTCATGTTACTTTTTAAAAAAGAGTCCAAAATATCGAGTGAAATAAGGAGTGTCCGTTTTTTTTACACGAAATAAACGACAGATGAAAGTTTACCAACATGTCCATCAACCTTAGGGACGATTATTTGTCAGATATTCGGAAAAAAAAAAATCCATCGGGCCAAATGGACGTTTCAGATTTTTGTACATAAACGCACAAAATCGTTAGTCGTTCCATCTGTCGGCCGAAAAAATCTTGACGTGTAAACCCACCTTTAGTCATAGGGACTAGTTTGAAATCTGATGGATTGCTTTATACAGGCATCTCTTTATACAGGCACTGTAACGAGCATAAAAGCGAAGACACCTAGAAGCCTGAAATCTTGCTGGTTGATAAGGAATACAATACTTTTTTCACCAACTATAATGTTCATCTGACTTTTGTGCACTGGGTCTGTGAAGGCTGTGAGTCACACTGATCAAGAACAATGTCCCAGGACACTGTAGAAGTAGCTAAATGTCCCTGATTTGAAGTGTGTCTACATATTGTTGTTGGAGGTGGTCCTTTACCTTACTATATATGTACATTGATGGTTAAATAATATGTGTATGATTTAGATGCCCCTTCATACCTTCTTGTGTTTAAAACATAAAAGATTATAGCCATGCCATGTTCTACATAAAAAAATGGTTTTACTAGTGCACAACCATCACCTTTTTTTGTACAGAGCTACAGAATGTGTGGTTCCTGTTTAATGGGACCCGTTACATGGGTCGCGTTACTTTCTGCAAATTCCTGTATAGCTCAGAAATCTCTTGAGATTTTGAGGTTTCCTTAACCATTCTGTGTATGTGTGAAATGTAGTTTGGGGGAAGCTTTTCTATAGGATTGGCTTTCAAAAGTGGTTTTGAGTTCAAGAACACTTAAAAGCTCACCTTTGTTCTGAAGAAATGCTGGTTTGGCTGTCCCAAGAATATGCAATTGCTGTGCAAGATTGCCAAAATCTGCTATGTATCCCCTTGATGCCAAAACAACTACTGATCTAGAAAACAAAATGAAATAAAGCAAAAAAATAGTTATGTATATATTTCCAATACAGCGCAACCACACGCACTAATGTTGATACATTTTGGCCGATCGTACAAGTGGAATTGATTCCTATGAAGGAATGGATTCCATAGGAATCTATTTAAATGAATTGATAAATTTTAAACCGGATCGTCAATCAAAAGAAAATCGTATCGATGATCAAATTGCACAAAAATCCACCCGTGTATTGCTAAGCCTTAAGGCTGCCATACATGGGTCGATGCCCATGAGATAGATGAGTCATCATCCTGAGCACGATGCTGGAGGCACAGCACTGCACTGCTGCATCATCGAGTTCAGCCAATGCTTTACATGGCGACCATGATTTATGGTCATGTTCAATAACCCTGTCTTTGAACGGAATTGATTGATCCTGCTCGAAGACCGGGGTGGCCGCATTAAGCTAGCCACACACGGCTCGATAAAGTAACAGATTAGAGGAACATCGGGCAGCGTGCGGACTCACGGCTCCCGATTCTCCTCTAATCTGTTACTTTATCTGAGCCATCCACGGTTCCATTGATCCTGCTCGAAGGACCTCAACCAAACAGGTTTCCAACATGTTGGAAAACCTTCGTCGAAATGCATTGCATTAAATAGGGGATCACGCTATCCCCTATTCAATGCAATGGATGACAGCTGGAACCGGAGACACAGAGCAGCTAAACACAAGCTGTGTGTTCAGCTACGGCTCTGTCTGTGTGAAGGGGGCGTAGCCAACACTGACCCAGCTAGCTCTGCTAGAAGAGTGTAGGGCTGGCTGGTTTCGTGCTGTGTGTCTCCAGCTCAGGTACAGCTCTGCCAGCCAGCCGAAGAAGCTGGCTGCCGGGGTACCGGGAAACTGGGTCCCCATCGTCCAGTAATTGATGTGCCCATGTGGTGCACATTGATTACTGTACGATTGACCTGCGATCAATCACAGTGTGGTGATGTCACCACGCTGTAAATGATCGCCGGTCGATTGCACAGGAATCTATCCGTGTGTGGCCAGCTTTAGATTGATGCCCGTGAACGCGCACGGCGCTCAAATCGGCGATCAATCTAGGGCATATCTATGCATGTATGGGCACCTTTAGTCTCAAGAATTTTTCTCTGATGTTCTACACCTTAATATTCAGTACAGGTTACTAACTATGCCTTGGAAGAGTTCATAATATAAAAGTCCCTACATAGCCTGATGTCACTAAAGCTAGCCATACACGTGTAGGATTCCATGGCCAGTCGATTCCGATCCGATCGA
>CM070032.1:98746776-98757411 GCA_036250615.1 Ptychadena robeensis | reverse complement strand
ACAACTGATCTAATACCAAGCTAAGAAACACTTACCCATGGTTCCATGGGACTATTGTATTGTGATGCAATAAGGACTGGTTTTCACCATTTGATGATATAATTGATGTTTTTTAAAATTGCATGTCTACCCGCCAACTGCCTCCTCGTGTCTATGGAGGCAGGCTGTTGATGCTCTGGCTCTGTAGCTATCGACCTATTTGTGTTTGGGTCGGGAAGCTTTTTAGACGGATTTTTTGATACTGATGACTAAGAAAGTGTATTTTTCATTTGAAACGGTCTGTTGTTCTTCCTACGGTGGTCAAGTCTCTGTTGGTCACGCTAATCCCCGAAACTTGGGGTTCAAGGCAGCCCCAGCACTCCCACACGCTTAGGGAGTACCCCACCCCGTAAGAAATTACAGACATGTCTAATTTCTTAGATCGATTTCCCGGCCGAATTTATTTAAGCTGAAGATTGACCCCAAATCTTTATGCAAATCTAAACGTCTATGCCCAGCTTTAGCTTTAATTCTGAAAACCCATAGCCACTGGATAAGGTCTGGCCTTGGGATTGCATCAATATTGCCCTGTACATTATTGGTATTTGAATGCTAAACTCAAAGCATGCCTTTTGTTTTTCTTTCAGGACTTATCCGATTAGAGGATTTCAGATTTATGATGGACCGATTCGGCTTACTAAGAGCACCTTCAAAAACTTTGTGCCAACTCCTGACAGGTTTACCAGTGCTATTGGCTTTCTGATGAAAAATCCATGGCAGCTAACTCCAAGAAATAATGTTTCCTTTCTGAAATTTGGAGCAAATGTAAGACAAATCATGTGTATATATATCTCTTTCTCATTTGCCTAGCCACTGCACTATTTTTGTGTTTTTCATTTTGTTTAGCAAGTAAATGGCCATTAGTTTACATATATGAATGTTGTATAATATACAGACATTTAGCCAGAAAATGACGTTCATTCAAACATGTTCACAGCGCTCAGTGCAAGATTCTGTTTACCAAGAACGCTTCATCTTGGTTGATTAATCTAACATGACTGTTACGTGGTTTCAGCTCAAGCATTTAGCAGTTGTGTAACATTGAGAGAATGCAGAAGGAGTATTGGGTTGCCTTCAGTTTTGAGAGAAAAAAAAGGTGAACAGAATTGGAAACTTTGACTATACAGTGCCTTTAAGAAATTAGAAACAACTTTTAGTATACATTCACTACATTTCTGGGCATCTGATAGTCGGTGATTTTACTTGGAAGCACATATTTTTATCGTGCCTTATAAATATATTCATTTGGCTTTAAGTCTCAATCTAAAGCTTACCCAAATGACTTCCCATGCTGTTTAAAATCTCTACCTGCTTTATTTGAGATTTTAAAGAGCTAAACAATTGGTATCTAACTACAGTCCTGTTGCCTTTATCTAGTTTATTAGTAGACTAGACTGGTTTTAAAGGTATGCAAACTGAAATAAGATCAAATCATCTCTGCATTCTTCTTCCCTGTTCATACCTGATTTCATAATTTATGTCAATATGGAAATACACTTTAAAATATGTTGACTCAGTGAAAATGTGGCTTTTACGTTTAGTCAGGCAATAGATAAATTAGATTATTATTTCCACAAGTTAAAAAAAAATTCTAGCAGGGAAAGAAGGCAAAGTCTGTGATTTCCCCAGATTCTGCATACTATAGCAATATTTGGTGAGGTTAAATGACATCATAATAAACATCAACAATGTTAAGTTCAAAGTTATTCCAAGTAATGGGAGGGTTTAAACGGTATGTAACAATGAAAGGGGACAATGAGGATTGAGGCATAATGTGGTAGGATATTGGGGGTGATGCAAAGTTTAAGCTTGGTGAAATTTTTTTTCATGTAAAAATGATGGGTTTAAGCAATAGTTCATACATAGTTTTTTTTAACTGTTTATTTATTTAATTCATTTTAACAATTAGTATAAAAATAGAGAAAGAGCCATATAGATTGCAGACAAAGCAACGAGCAGGATACAATGCATTGAATGAGCATTATCAGCACAAAATAACAATGGAACAATGATAATAAAGTTATAGGGGATGGCTGTAAATCTGAAAATGCACAGCGATATCGACTAAAGCCTGCCATACACCTACCGAGTGGGTGCCGACAGATCAGTTCCGATGAGCTCTGGAATGCAGCGTGATGACGTCATCACGCTGCATTCCCGAGCTGACTGCATCGGCGGGGCACCCTTTGTGCACCCTTTTGTTACCTTTAATAAAAACGCTGGCCTTCATTGAAAGTAACGGCATCGGCCAGAGAACATCGGACATGTCCGTTCTCTGGCCGAACTGTAGGGCGACAGGGATCTGTCACCCCACGTGGGCACCCCCGATTGGCGGACAATTTTTTTGTCACTTTTTATGTACCCTTTTACATTTTATGCACATTTGTTTTTTTTAACTATGGGATCTGGTGGGGTAGGTCTTGAGCTGGCCATACATGGACCGAAATTCGAGCCGTTCAAGTAAGCTTCAGCCCAGCGCGATCACGCCATCATGCTGAGCCCGATTTTGAAGGAGCTGGAGGCTCAGTGATATCATGTCCGATATCCCGCTCAAAAACAGGGATGGCCACATAGATGGCCATGAGCGTGCATGGCGCTCAAAGCGGCCATCCATGTAGCCCATATTTATGCACGTATGGGCTTCTTAATTGTGCTCCTATCTCGCCCTTTGAGGTGTTCAAATAGTTGCACTACTTGTGGTACCACTCGTACCATTTTAGGGATTTTATTTCTATTGAGACCATATTGGCTTGCAAGTCACTTGTTTGGCTACAAAAATTATTTGATACTAGTACAGGCTGCATCTGTATGCAGACAGGAATAAATTGTCTTCTGACAGTGTCGATGATCTATTTTTTAAACCGTGAATTCTGAAGCAGACAATAGGTCCCTTGGTTATAGCGTTGCTTCCTTTTGTATTTTTTTAAAAGCTTTTCCCATATTAGACACTATGGAGGGCAATAACACATGTCTTTACTTAAAATGAAAACCATATATCTGTTACAACTTGGCTTTTGAACGAGCAGAGTTGATCTTTCTAAAAGTTCTATTCTTTTTAGCTTTGTTAGCTTTTAACACGGTTGTAAAACGGTTTACAAAAACAGAGGTGTTAGACCATAGTTTTACTACTACTAGTGTAAACTTAAAATTGACATCTAGGTTGTTTTGGGCAGCATAATAAATGTTGTTTTTGTTTTAAAACAAGCACTTTTGAGTTCAAATGGTTCAAAGTATGATAAAGGAAACCACTGTCCAATTGCAAACTTACTGATCAGGAGAAATGAAGTAACTTTGATTTGGTTTCTAGGATGAGTATTAGGAGACTGCATACCTCCTTAAAACCAAACATATGAGTAACTGAAGATGTCTGTAGTCTATGCCACCTGCAGGAGATCCATTTTATATATTTTTTTTTCAGGTTTCATTGAGAGCGTTTTTTGGACAATCTGGGCCTTGGTTCGAAACAGGTGATTTGGATGGAGATAAAAATTCAATTTTCCATGACGTGGACGGCTCGGTTACAAACTATAATAATACTTTTGTGGCCCGAATGGATAATTACTTGATCAGGCACCCAAAATGCATAAATATCACAGAATGGAACGGAGTTATCTGTAGTGGAACATATGCACAGGTCAGAATCCCTTTTTGGGGTTTTTTTTTTTTGGGTGGGGGAGTCATTGGCAAAATGTTTGTTTTACGTTGAGGAAACCTCCACATGGGAACATGTAGGATTTCTTATTAGCTTTCCAGAACACGTAAGTTGTCTGGATTTCATGCTGATCCAGTGGTTCTAAATTAATAATGCAAATAATACTGAGAACAAGTTCATAATACTTCATTACTCAAGGTTTCAGGGGCTAAAGACAGAACATCAATGAATATTTTTACAACACAGTCAATCAAACTTCTCTAAAATGAAAATCTGTAGATTCTAATGCAGCATGGTGGGACTGTACATGTACTGGCTACATTATTCACATCCTGCTTTTTTTGCTTCATTTCTTTTGAGAATCCTGCCAGTCGCACACTTACTGTGTCACCGCCCATATCTTTCTGTATCTTTGGAGCCTCATAACCCGAGGCTGCTCATCCTTTTTTGGGCCACAATCTCCTCCTCCTTTTAACTCCATTACATAAAGAAAAGTCTCACTTGAGATTTAACAATGCGCTGGAAGTAACAAGGATGAACAGGTAGTTTTCCTTTCAGGACTTGTAACCGTCAATATACTACTGTTTTTAAGGTTTATGTATAGGGGTGCACATAACTTGTTTAGTGAGCTCCTCAGATGAGTACCAGGAGATGGTGCTTGGTGCTCTCCCCATGTGTATGTGGTCTTCCTCACTGTCTCCCTCACTGTCCTTTGCATCAGCTTCCTGCATGGTAGATTCTGCTGCAGATGGACCTCCCTGTTCCTGATTGATCCTCAGATTAGCTGTCTCCATCCACAGGTCACCAGCTGGCTTTGGGTCAAATGTAACTCATATATATATATATGTGTATTTATTTTTTTAAACATCCTATTTATTTTTTTAAACATCCTGATGAAGTGACAAAAGAGTCACGAAACGCTTATATACAAGCGTTGATGAATTTCTGTTCTTATCAATAAAGGAGTATTTACACATTTTTTACGGGCGGCTCAACTCGAGCCTTTCTTTTAAAGTGGGATTCCAAATATTTTAAATATGATTTATAAAGTAGCACAGATGGTTTATGTGAATGCATTTATTAGTTTTTGCATATGTAATACTATATATAAAAATAATATAACCGAAGGTATTTACATGCCCCAACATCACAAATCCCAAACGTTAAGGAAAAATTCTCACTTCAGGACAGTGGGCTGAGCCATGCAAGTTATTCCTTTACCCTCATCATCCAAATGCACATCCAGAGCCACTGGTGTACAGTGCAGATATAGTCTTATGTTACAGATCCATTTATTCCGAACTACACACAGCTGTTTTAGGCTCATTGGCCATCATCAGTGCAGTGCATGGGAAACCATGGCTCTATGGAGTTGGGCTTGGGAGCTGAACAAAGAGAAACAACCATAAAGGTTATGTAATACTAATATAAATCTATCATAAAATAATAAAATATTATCCATATTTTATTTAATATGATTCAGTAAGTTAGTATTTATTTGCATATGGATATTATCTTGTATATTTGTATGTAATAAAGTAAATACGTAGTCTTGCTTTTAATTATGGGGAAATACTGTAGAAATGTTTGACATTTTAGTGAATTCTCATTAATTTGTAATCTATTCTTCCAACTCCATTTGCATCTGCTGCTTTGCAGCATCATTAGCATTTCTTAGAATTCCTCTGGTTCACAAGGGTTATGTAAGCTACATGAAACTATGGATCATATGTCTATTATTACTGGGCTCAGCCAAACTGCTCTCGCTGTTGCATAAAGCTGTGTAACTATTTATGCTCACGCTGACAAAGTTCAGTTTTCTTTCATCTTCAATTTTTTTTCTGAGTTTTGGTAGTTTGAGTTCATTTTAAGGTTCATATCAGTTAATGTGAATTAACGCTGATATCTGATACCCTAGTTAATTTTTGTGTGTATATATCTATATGTTTCCATCAGTTTCACAATAAAACAGTGTACAATGGCAGAGTCTGGGCATACACGGCTCGATATTCAAGCTGTTAAAGGAAGCTCCAGCCCAGCATGATGATGTCATTGGGCTAAGCCTGATATTGAAGGAGCTGGAGGCACAGCACTGCCACGTCATCCATCTCGGCCGATCCTTGCTGTGATTTACAGTCATGTCCGATAACCCTGTTTTTGAGCGGGATTGATTGATCCCACTCGAAGGAAGGCATACACGTGGTAGTTTTCTTAATAGATTAGAGCACAATCGAGCTCCGTGAGCACGCACAGCACTCAATTTTATTCAAATCTATTTAGAAATCTACCTGTGTATCCCCAGCTGTACTGTCCCTGCATGATGATGCATCAACTGTACAGTTAATGGTCCTTTATATAGTGTGACTAAATTTTGGCTGGCTCTTGGACTGCCTTAAGCCCTGCTTTTCTAGAAAACAGTATCCTGGAGGAAAGTCACACCCTGGCTGTCTTGCTTTAGGCATTTGTAGACTATTGTACTGGGTTGTATTGAATTTCAATCATGACCTTTCACATGAAAGCGCATTGATATTGTCTATTCCTTGTGCTGTATTTTATAAAACTTAAAAATGTTTGCAAAGAAACATGTAAAATTGAAATACAAGAGTATAAACTTCAGCTTGAAGTGATGTTCCCACTCCAATGCAAAGTGTGTGTTGTGTAAACACTACTACTTCTCTCTCTCTCTCCTTCTCTACCTTCTCTCTCCCAGAACTATCTCTCCCTGTTTTCTTCCCACAATGCATGACTACATGCTCTGCATTGTGGGAGATAGCATTCAGGCTTTGATTTGTGCCAACATCAGGTACAAGTCCCATAGACTTGGCAGCTGCAAGGGAGAGAGAAATCATTTACACAAATACGACTTTAGAACTAAAACAATTATTTTTTTTTTATTGTCACAAGGCGAGAGCAGCACTGCAAGGTACAATTTATCCTGAACTGTTTTATGTTGTAAACTCTGCTTCAACATTTCTCCTTCTGCTTCCCACTAGGTCTACATTCAAGCTCGAAATCCACAGAATCTAACCATGACCATTGCACGAGATGAGTACCCATCTAAGCCTATGTCTCTTAGAGGTATTAATCAAAAGGCCCCTTACCAGCAGTATCAGCCGGTAGTGATGCTGCAGAAAGGTTACACTATACACTGGAATGCACAAGCTCCACAAACTATTCATCTTTACCTTATAAACTTTGATAGGTAAGTAGGGGTTAATTTACATGATGGCAGATCTTGTTAAACAGAACTCTTAAGCAGGGTACAGACACTAAGATATGGGCCAAATCGATGGCTGTTTCGAGCGCCGTGTGCGCTCATGGCCATCTATCTGGACCATATAATATGCCCCCATCGCTGTTTTCGAGCGGGACAAATCAATCCTGCTCGAAAACAGCCATATCAGACATGACGGTAAATACGGCCAATGTCCGATGCTTTGCATAGAGACCGCTGGTCTCCAGGCAAAGCTTTGGCTGAGCCGGGAAGAGCAGAGCTGTCTTCCTGGCTCTGCCGATATCTGACAGCAGCGTGATGACTTCCTCACGCTGCTGCAGGCTTCATCGTACGGCTCGAATGTCATGTCATGCAGAAAACGGAAAAGGTGCCCATCTTTACTATTTTATGTACATATGTTGTCATTTTAACATCATGTAAAGTGTACATCGTTATTATTAACTTTAAACATTTATGCACATTTTCTAACCCCATCTTGTTGGTGTGAATATTTGCGTTTCTGTACTCTCTCTTTTGTTGTGTTTAATTTAGTTGTTATACCCTACAGAGACGACTGGATCAGAGTTGGCCTTTGTTACCCACCAGACACCAGCTTTCAGGTGATGTCCCAGATTGTTAAAAGTCAGACTTTTCCTGTAGAAGAATACCAGCCTGTGAACTCCATAGATGAACTGGAGAAGAGACGAACTCAAGCAAAGTACTTCTATGACAACAGTACTGGGTAATAAATGCAGGGCTTATGCTAAAAAGCTGTTTATTGGCTGTTATAAGTTACTGCTCATAAGCTTTACCAGATAACATGGCATCTGTGTGGTGATTAAAGACTTAAGGCTGCCATACACGGGTCGGATTTGCACCGGATTCCGGCCCGATCGATTCCGGGCGCGTGCACGCGAAACGATCAGGCCGGAATCCCGTGCAGCCCACCTTGTCCGTCCGATCGGGTCCGACCGATCGGGGGCTCAGAATCGGATCCGCCAGAGAACCAACATGTTGGTCTTTCGGGTCCGATTCTGCCCAGATCAGCGGGAGTTGCATTCCGGGAGGTGATCAATCGGACACGGATCCGGCAGGACAAGGTGGTAGGCAGCGATCGGATTCCTTAATTGGCCGATCGATCACACCTGAGGATCCCGGCGGAATCGCCGGAATCGATCGGATGGTGAATCGATCAGCCAGGGAATCCGTGCCGTGTATGGCTAGCTTTACTATAGTGAATTAATTAGTTGATTTCATACCTGGTTTCTCATGAAGACCATTGCAATGAAAACAGATGTATTTAGTTGATGCATTTGAAATATCTTAAAACACATTTAGTATAATGAAGTATTCAACAAAGGAATCACAAATATTATTTCAGCAGGACATATCAACTTTTATGGCTCAGAGGAAAAATCGCTCCACAGAAGCCTACCCAGTTGGAAAAATCTGTATTTTCTCTACATTTGTAATGCAAAATAATGCAGCTGAAAGATCAGCATTACCATCTGTGTAAAGGTTTTTGGAATAAAACTTTAATATGCCAGAGTGTTACCCATCAAGTTTGTGTTGGCTGTGTTTATCTTGGCAATGTAATGGTAACCACTTGGTTTTAATGATTGTCAGGAGGAGAAGACTCACTTTGTTTGTCTGGCACAGGCCGGCCAGATTTGTTCAGGTCCAACAAGAAATAAATATTAATAAAGATAGAGATAAACATAGTCCTATTCATGATTCTTTACAGAAGTTATAGAACATAAAGCAATATTGTTTAATATAGCCACAAAGTAGTATTTTATAAGAAGCAACTAACTCTTGACTATACTTTTAATTTGTTTTTTGTTATTATTTATTTTAGGCTGCTTTTTCTCTTTTTGCAATCTAAGCAAAGTCGTGAAAGTCATAGCTACTGCTCTTCTCAGGGATGTGAAAGAGTTATGATCAATGCCACATTTCGATCCAAAGCAAACAGCAACTGTATGACCAAAGCCTACCCCAAATATGCCAAAGCACCCACTGCAATCAAGGCAATGCCGTCTAAATCCACTTCCACATGTGCCAGCTGTGGGGCTTCTCAGGTACAAATATCATTTAAATTATTATCTTTAATGTATTTAAAGGTTTTCATCAGTAAGCAAAATAAATTGTCAATAGTATTGCACAGTGTGAATTCAATGATTGCACGTTCTATCTAGTAAGGGTCCTTCTTTTAGTTGGTTTATTAGTAACCCAAACAGAAGAGCAATGAGGAAGTTCAATCGTCAACTCACACAAAATCAATACTAGTTGTTTTAGTGAATGAATACTGAGATGTTATCATTTTTTACTACTTGTTACGATAATGTAGTGAGAACTGGACTGTACAGAACACTTCTTCAGGGACCTGCACACATATTTTCTAATATCCAAATTTTCTTTAATAAGGCTTTTACCTGTTTTGTTTGCCTGGATAGCATGGGTACTTACAGTGGGGAAAAGTATTTAGTTAGCCAAAAAGTTCTCCCACTTAAAGATGAGAGGCCTGTAATTTTCATCATAGGTCACCGCCACTATGAGAGACAGAATGGGGGAGAATCCAGGAAATCACATTGTCTGATCTGTAAAGTAGTTATTTACAAATGATGGTGGAAAATAAGTATTTGATCAATATAAAACGTTCATCTCAATACTTTGTTATATACCCTTTGTTGGCAATGGCAGATGTCCGCCAGGGACTTAAATCCTGCAGTGCCAAACGTGTCCTGCTTAAGCTAGTACATGTCTGGGCCTGTCTGAAGTTTGCTAAAGTTTAGGAGAATGTCATATGGTCAGATGAAACCAAAGGAGAAAAAAACTAATTGTGTTTGGAGTAAAAAGAATGCTGAGTTGCATACAAAGAACACCATACCTACTGTGAAGCATGGTGGTGTAAACATCATGCTTTGGGGCTGTTTTTCTACATAGGGACCAGGATGATTTGTGTAAAGTAAAGAATAAATATGGCTATATATTGTGAGTTTCTGAGAGAAAACCTCCTTCCATCAGCAAGCCTAGCCAGATCTCAACCCCATAGAAAACCTTTGGAGGTAGTTGAAAATCTGTATTGTCCAGCGACAGCCCAAAAACATCACTGCTCTAGAGAAGATCTGCATGGAGCAATGGACCAAAATACCAGCAACCGTGTGTGACAACCTTGTTAAGACTTACAGAGAACGTGTGACCTCTGTCATTACCAACAAAGGATATATCACAAAGTATTTAGATTAACTTTTCATAGTGACCAAATACGTCTTTTCCACCATCATTTGCAAATAAATTCTTTACAGATCAGACAATGTAAATTTCTGGATTCTCTCTCCCCCATTCTGTCTCTCATAGTTGAGGTATACCTATGATGAAAATTACATGCCTCTCTCATCTTTGTTAGTGGGGGAACTTGCACAATTGGTGGCTGACTAAATACTTTTTTGGCCCACTGTATTTTATACATGATGATCTCCTTTTCTATTTGCAGAATTAGATAAATAAGAGAATACATCTCTCTGACTGTAGGGATCTGTGAAAGGACAAACTCCAAACTTCAAGGATGATATTTGGGGTTCTCCTTGGACTTGCTATTGCCACTTTAAAAGCTTACTGACTATTTATGCAAACCAATGTACAATGTTCTAAAGGTGGGTTTACACGTCAAGATTAGTGATGGCTCGAACCCGGAATTTAATGTTCGCGAACGGCGAACGCAAACTTCCGT
>CM070032.1:98680963-98722773 GCA_036250615.1 Ptychadena robeensis | reverse complement strand
GTGGAGAACTTCGATTAAATGACAATCGATGTTCGATTTTTTAAATCGCAGTACAAAATCTAAACCTCAATTGAATAAGAAAATTGTACCATGTGTGGCTAGCTTAAAGGCCCCAGATGAGCTGTGGAGTGCAACGTGATGAGGTCATCACGCTGCACTTCATCGCTCACAGTATCGGTGGGCACCCTGTGTGCACCGCCGTGGACTAATGGCAACAGGGATCTGTCGTTCTATGTGGGCACTCGCTATCTGTGGTCGAATTTGCCGCCGACCGACGGCCACAAACGAGCACATCGGTCAGCGGCAAAACCGTCCACGGCTCATTACGTGTATCGGGGCCCTTAGTGTCATGACCCAAATGCAATATGCATGGTGGGTCAGTGGTTAGCACAATGGCCATTTGGCTAAAGGGTCCCAGGTTGGAATATTGCCACACACAAGGAGTTTGTATGTTATACCAATGTTTGTGCAGGTTTTTTCCCACACTCATCCCACTTATTTGGTTTAAACCTTTCAATCCTCATTCCTATTAGTTGCAAGAAGAGTGACTATTAAGCTAGCCATACACGTTCGGATTCCATGGCCGCTCGATCACCTATCCGATCGATTCCGGTGATTCTGCCGGGAATCGCAGGTGTGATCGATCGCCCAATTAAGAGTATCCGATCGCTGCATACCACCTTGTCCAACGGATTCCGGGACGATTCCGTGTCCGATTCCATCTCCGACTCCACCTCACAAATGGCAACTCCCCCTGATCTGTGCAGAATCTGATCAAAAAGACCAACATGTTGGTTCTCTGTCGGATCCGATTCGGAGCCCCTGATCAATCGGACGTGATCGATCGGACAAGGTGGGCTGCACACGATTCCGGCACGATCGTTTTGCGTGCACGATCGGAATCGATCGGCCCGGAATCCGACCCGTGTATGGGGGCATTTAGTTTACTAAACTTTACATTAGCCAAAATCTTCTTGTTGATGCCAAATATCACAATATTACAGAAATATGCACATCGTAATAATAAAGCTGCAAAAAGCGCTGTATGCAAGACACCACCTATTGATGTACATTATGCAGATGAACCATGTCTAGGATTAGTACTTTTGCTGCCTTGTTCTGCCCTGTCTGGATACAACACGGCTCACCAAACCCAATCCCTGACTGCTCATAAAGTTGTGTAGTATATAAAGTGTGTGATGTAATATAGGACTAGGAGTTATATGGAACAAAACAGAAAAAAATTGTTTAAGTGCTATTCAAACATTGCTGATCATAAACATAAATAATAGTGTAAATTTTTAATAAGTATCTAAACCAAAAACTTAACAACGGAGTACAATGTAACTGCTAGGAGTGCAGTACAGCCAATTGGATCCCCAAGAAAAAAGAATGACCATGGTCCCCAGGATCAGAATTTTTTTTGCAAATAAAAGTTTATGTTCAGATATGTTTTGTTGGACTTTACATAACCGCCTTGTCTCCATTGGCTTTTTTGTCACATGTCCAATACATGTTGTCACATGTTGTAATACATTTTGGATTGTGTTTGCTATGAGAAAACATGTAAAAAGTGGGACCCTGGCATTTGAAGCATCCAATGTTATTCAATGGCTGCATCACAGGCGGAGCGTCAATGTCAACACGAAGATTGGCATTGATATTGACGCAGTCCAGCTCCAACGCCAGTAGAAAACAATAGGGCCGAGCATGTGGGAGTTTTGACACAATGAAAACTAGGCATTACATTTATCTACGTAGAAGACTTATTATTTATAGGTTTCTGTAGAACAACCAAAAAAGAAAACTCTAATTATCATCTCTCTACTATAGATTATTCTGGTAATGGTAGAGATCAATATGCCATTTCCCTAACTCCTGTCATCATGTATATTTGAAGACCTATTAAAGGACACTAAGTTGAAGCACCTTAGGGACGGTCATTACATGTCAAGTTACATATTTGGTATCCTCATTTCCCTAGATGTGATGTGGATCATTAACTACATTGTCATATCCAAGAGAAAGTAAACAGTATATGTCACATCTAGCATTTTGGGGATTCTGACAGAGGCACTACTTTCCCTATTATACTAAAAAACTATTTCAGTGTTGCTGTTGGAGATTTAAGAAAACATTCCCGCAACCCGTGTTCTAGTCCAACCTCCCTTGTTTATGTATCATCCAAACTGTCTGACATTTACTAACTAGCAGATCTCCTCTTGATTGCAGCAATGAAGTAGATCAGCCAGACTTTATGTCAAGAAATAAACCATAAAGCCGACCATACACGGGTCAATTCCTGTGCAATTAATGAAGGATTGATCGCAGCGTGGTGACGCAATGAATTGCTGAACGGTCGTTCGGTGATATGATGCACACCACTTTTCACAAACGATTCCCGATCGTCACCATCCAAAGCACTGGTGGTCGAACAGGGATTTACCAGCATGTTGGTTCCCTGTTCAATTGACATTTCTTTGAGCAGAATTGATTGAACAAGGATTTTTGTGTACTATTGAGTACCCGAAGTATCACTGCGAACACACATGGTGATTGATTGTTCAGGAATCGAATGAAAAAAATCAACCCATGTATGGAGGACTTTAGTCTCTATTGTGCAGGACTATTTCTGTTTCCATTATTGGCATTGCTAAAATACTTCAACTTTCCCTTTCAGCAGCAAGTCCTGGCCTAGCTTTCCAACACTACTGACATTAGCAGAGGAGGATGTTAAACAAGCATGGACTGTGTACAAGCATCATTTCATAAAATCCAAAGTATGCAAACAGATACAAAAGTAGTTTCAGCAGGAAGAGACTGCTCCCAATACAGACAATGAGGATTATCTGTGGACTGTAAAAAAAGTGGGGAGAAAGCGGAATTAAAATTTGGGTTATAAAAGTTATTTTCAAACCATAGCGGCAGTTATCAATGTGCTTTAACATACAGACACGACTATTATAATCCATAATTCTACTCAGCAATAAAAGAATGCTATACCGATAACTATAGATCATCTAACTGCAGAAGCGCAGAACATGTCTCAGCACGAGTCAACTATACCATTTATACTGCCTTTTGATTGTAAAAAAAAAAAAATTATATATATATATATATATATATATATATAAAATAAATTCATAAGCATAACATGAGAAAGCCAAAAATAATCTGTACAAAAGGGTGTACAAGCTACAAGGCTTCCTTGCTGACATAGGTGTGTCTGGAATGGACAGAGGTAGGGCACCAGCATCCTGCCTTGACGCATCCATGAATGTCACACTGTGATTTAGACTAAAGATCCTGGGATCTCTGTGACCTCTCTGTAAGAGTCGGTGCCAAATATTCCAATTACCATTACCAATGACGTTCTTTGGAGGTACATACCAGCTTATGGAAAATATATCATGGAGAGAAAAAAAAAACACAATTGGCTTGTCTAACAATGTTCTATATGTCATAATGTAACAAAGACAAAATATAAGATTCATAAGAGGCAAATTACAGATATTCATACTTCCTAAGTAATGTAGACATTTTGTAAGTGGATCAGCTACTCTGGAATGTTGACAGAGCAACACAATTACATGCAAAATCAATGAACACTCTTCGCTCCTTAGGGAGACTCATTACCGATACTGGGATGTTAGCTTTAGTATGGTGGGGGAAGGGGCATCATGATTAATCTTTCACAACAAAAAGGAACTGCAATGTTTATTCGCTTTAATTTTTTATTATTTCCTTAGCCAATTTATTCAGACGTTTCAGGATTTCGGATGATTCAGAAGCCTCTAATGTCTGGCATTGTATGAAGCTTATCTGGCTTTAGACCAGTTCCTTGCAGTCTATGTTTCCTACTATGGACACATGCAGTCTAGGCCTAAATTACCACTGGAAGAAAGTCTAGTAAACACAGAGATTGGAAGAACAGACAAGCTCATATGTGACTGCTGGTCACAAACTAAAGGCTTTATCATCGGGATGCTACAAAGATCAATCAGACATTTCAATAGACAAGGTGCCAAGAAGCCTTTTCCACCTAGCACAATGGTTCCCAATATGTGGGTTGGACCCCCTTTGTGGTCAAAGCATCAGAGCTACTCCTAACAAGCAGCAGTGCTGATGCCCACAAGCTGTGCATAAAGTTAGGAGGGAAAGTAATGCTCCCTCCCTCCTAACGTAGGAGAAATGGGGCATTATGCTTCTTCCTAACTGCCCACCATGCACATTATGCACAAGCATAGCGGGGTGGGATAATATAATGGAGGGGACATTAAACTTACTGTGCCGGAAGTGATGTCACGAAGTGCGACTCTGCATCCACACTTCTGTGTTCCAAATACAGGATGTGACACTTGTGACGTCACTTTTTGGGTCACAGATCTAAAAAGGCTGAGAACCACTAGCAGCTTTCACATTTAGTCAGGCAGATCTTTGATCAAAGTCTTTCATAATGTTTTAATTCTTGAATTTATTGGATGAACAAGGTGACAAATACCAGAATAAGACAAATAAATCAGGGTCTGATTATACACGAGGACAGTTTATCAAGATATGCAAATATTGTGCTTCAGTGACTGCGGCTCACTCAGAGATGTCCTTCATACATAAGGGTCCTGTCCAGATTTTGGTCCAGTGCGTTAACTTTATTCCCAGTTTCGCTGCTGCCTAGAAACCCTGGGTTCATACTTCTGCATGTAAAAACCTCTGACACATCAAATCCGAACACAAACTGACAATTTGTGTGTTATTGGCTGCTAAACCAGGCTCAATGTTAACGAAAAACAAATCTAGCATACTGACACCCATAAGAACTTTATTAAAATTTGGGAGCCCAGATCCACTCGGCCCAATCTACAGTGCCATCCACCTCTATTTCCCAGTTGGTCACTATCCACTGAACCACTCGCCAGGAACTGTTTTTTCTTACACATATATCGATTTTCTAATAGTTCCTGAAAGGGTTCTCGATTTACCCTTCACCCTGTTAGATCCTGTTCACATAGGTTTGCTGGTTCCTTAGGGGGGATTATTGCGATTGTCATATTAGATCAGGTGTCTGTTGCCTATTGTTCTGGTTGTACGAAAGGATCCTTTTTTTGTGTATTTGTGATTTCAAGAAATTTTGTGTCCCTTATAATAAGCATAAGTTTTAGTTGCTTTACTGTTTTATTGAAATCAAGGTATGCAGGTAGGAACCCTAAAGATCCAAAGTTTAAAACATTTGGCAAGATCACTTTAGCCTCCTGGGTGGTATGCCAATACAGGCAATCGATATGCAATCACAGCAGAGAACAGAGCACTGGTGTTACCCGTCCTCCCCTGTACATTGAGGGCGACGGCGATGTGGGCCAGGAAAGCGATGCCCCTCCATTAACATGGTGGTCTATGGTGCCCCCACAGAGAAGTCATGCCAGAAGTGATCACCAGGCCCGCTGCAATGCAAAATTGCTGCAAGCTCCATACGAATAGGCGGTTGTGCCAAATCCCTGCACAGGCAGAATTTGTTAAGTTAACAAACCTTGCCCACACCAAGGAGGATAAGCTAGCCACAGAAAACAATAAGTACGTACATTACTGTTGCAGTTTCTTGGTACAGCGTTGGCAAATTCATAACCAGTCAGGCTGCTTTCTCTTCCAAGGTTTTTCAGCAAGGTTCTCTGCAATCTTAAAGATGCACCCTGCGGTTTATTTGTGTATGATTTGCTTACCAAGGGCCCTCAAAAGGTAAATTCAGAGTCTAAGTGGCAACTGTTTGTCCGAGTGCTACTATGTGCCTGCTAACACAATGCAAATGTCTCCCAACACACAAGGAAGTTATCTCCATACAAATGATGCAAATAACACAAAGTGTCTTTTTTTTATCTGAGGATTGTGTGTTTGCAAAAGGCAAATAGACCCACTCACTTCCTAAAGACCTGTATAGTGCATTCTGTAAAATAAATATCTCAACATTACAGGCAGGATCAACAGGCATTTTTTAGGGGAGGGTTGTGTAGGTTTATAATGTCATGGATAGCTACAAAAATGGCAAAACGTATTTGATCCCCTGATAGTTTTGTATGTTTGCCCTCTATGGTAACTTAATTGTAGCTGTGAGGCTAACCGCAAAACACCCTCAAAAACCAAGTGCACAAACGTTAGAGATTGATGTGCATTGCAATAATGGAAATGCATTTTTCATCCCTTCACAAAAAATTACTTCTGGCAAAACCACCTGTTGTCAACCATAGAGGTCTGACGTTTCTTGTATTTGTCCTTCAGGCTGCAGCTCCTCAGGAGGGATTTTATACCACTGCTCTTCGCAGATCCTTTTTTAAGTCAGTAAGGTTTTGAGACTGATGGTTGCCAATTTAGCCTTCAACTCCCTCCACAGATTTACTATGGGATACCACAAGGCTAGGCCACTCCAGGGCCATTGTGTGCTTCTTTAGCCACTATTTTGTTGCCTTGCCTGTGATTTTGGTCGCCGTCATACTGGAATACCCACACATGACTCAGTTTGAATCCTGGCTATGGTAGTTAGTCCTGTGGAGAGATGCCTTTTATACAGGTACAGGTAGGTTGCTCCTAATCTAAGCTCATAACCATTAATGAAATCTTGCTGTTTGATAGGGAATCAAATACATATTTCCCTCACAGTATATTTATAGTTTACT
Source organism: Ptychadena robeensis (assembly GCA_036250615.1). NCBI lineage: Eukaryota > Metazoa > Chordata > Amphibia > Anura > Ptychadenidae > Ptychadena > Ptychadena robeensis. Next base: position 98,716,111 of record CM070032.1, on the reverse strand, counting down.
AAAATTTTATCCAGCATACAAGATGGCTACTTGCATCTATGCCTGCCCCAGCGGAGCTTATAATACACATTTCATTACATTTCCCAAATGGCACCAATCAAAGTGTTCTTATAACCAGGGGAACACATACGTGGTACTCTGGTACTCGAAAGAGGCTGGGAGGCACTTAAACTCCATAACTGCAGGGAAATATAAAAAACTATGAAAAGTTGCAGCTAGGGGTGTGAAATTGGAAGCAGCAATGAAGACGGCGTCTCCATCGCTGCTTATGGCCGGCACACAAAGGGTGCCTGGCCGATTGTGGGGCCCCAGAATGCAATGGGAGGCTAACGTGATGACGTCATCACGTTAGCCTCCCGGAGCGACATCGGGGGTAGTCTGCCTGCACACATCGGCGTGTGTATGGCAGGCATAAGCCAAGAAAATGTCAGGGTTGTACTACTGATGTATGAGATCTGGGGGTTCAAACTTGTTGTACTATGAGAGTTACATGTGACCCAAAGTCAGCTGGTGACCTGTGTATGGAGACAACTAATGGGAGGCTCAATAAATAACAGGGAGGTCCATCTGCAGCAGAATCTACCATGCAGGAGGCTGATGCAGAGGACAGTGAGAGAGGCCGTGAGGAAGACCACCCTACATATGGGGTGAGTACCAAACACCATCTCCTGGTCCTCATCTGAGAAGCTCACTAAGACAGGAATGTGCACCCCTGACTATAACACACAAATGGCACAAAAACCTACATGGCAAACATTACTGCAGACAAAGCCATCATACCATTAAATGGCAAGTTACAAAGCAATGCACGATATTTCATACTTTTTAAACATGGAATGGCTCACACAAAAAAGCAACTGTTGTGCTAATATAGCTGTCAAACATTTTAAAAGTATAAAAAAAACCTTAGAAAATTCAATAAGCAACTGTGGGCTGATGACAACAATGTGCTCGGTTGAACTGGAGCCAGCTACTGAACAATGGGCTCTGAATGTCTGAGCTGCTCGTGTTCAGCAACCGTGATACTTTTTCCTTAGAGAAAGATCCTGCACACTTTCCATAAAAATACACCATAATAACATATTGGCAGCACTACGTGGAAAGAATACCTGTGAAACCACAACGAAGAAAGAAATCCCTCAAAATATCCCTGTCTATTAAATGCTGCCCCATAGCCACGTATTACATATCATTTAGTTATTCTACACTTCTTAATACATTAACAGCATTACACACATCTGGCTTTGTCATTTTATTTCATTGTTCCAAGCAGCAGGGTTTCTTACCACATTATACATATGGGAAGGAATTGTTGTGTGTTACTACAGCAGAAAGACACAACTTTAAACACAAGACACCTGTACTTATCAGCCAGCTAAAGAACAAGCAAACAAATACAACATATTTAAGGATCCATTCAGCCTTGGAAAAACGTATAAAGGCCCCCATACACCTTAAGCCCCCCATACACGTCTAGATTTTCTGTTCAATCAACTTAAAAAGATAAATTTTTGGGGGTCAGGGAAATCTGTGATTGATTGTAGGTTTCTTTTCAATTCTCAATCAATCGACTAAAACATTTATCGTTTTAAGTCGATTGATTGAAAATCTGACCCGTGTATGGGCTGCTTAAAGGCCCCCATACACGTCTAGAGTTTTCATCCAATCAACTTAATTAAATTTTTTGGTTGATTGATTGAAAATCTAGGGCAGCCCACATGGTTAGATCAACCTAAAACTATTAAAACTGGGGAAAAGTTTACTGAAAATTGATTGGACATGCTGGTAAATTTTAATTGGTTGTATTGAAATTGATTACACTTTCAGTCGATCCCCAAAAAGTTGATCAAATATCTGTTACTACAGTTGGCAAACATACAATCAATCACCAATTTCCCTGACCCAAACATTTTTTATCTTTTTAAGTTGATTGAACAGAAAATCTAGACGTGTATGGGGGGCTTTTACTTTTATTTGAAAAGGCCAATATGCAGATGCATTGTTTGAAAAATTAACAATACACCTGCCCATGTTATTGATCATAATCATCCATACCATAAAGTGATCAAAAAGTTTTTCGGTTTGAAACATTCAGGGGTGTGTAATTTTAATGCTAAATAAGACATTAGCAATGATCCTAAAAGTTAAAAATAAAAGGTTGGCAAAAAACAAAAGAATAAAAGTGTTTCAATGGCCAAGTGCATTGACCTAATGGGCACTTAGCCCGAGTATGTTTGGGGAGAGTTTACCAACAATGCTCACCCTGCACTACACTCGGGCATACTTACCTGTGCAGAGGGAGCCCACAGTGTCCCTCAGTGTTAGCTTCCGTGGGGGGGGGCAGTGCTGTACCTTCATTTAAAAAAGAAACTCCGCCGGGGTTTTTTTTCAGCGCACATCCCCAGCCTTATTGATGAAGCTGGGGATGAGAAGGTGGGAGGAGGGAGGGGGCAGATCGCGTCAAAAGACATGCCAAGAGGGTTATAACAAATGCCCCCTAACTGAACAATACTTTCATTTTGGTCTAGTTGGAAAAATTCATGTCCTGTCTATGTAAGCTAAAAGGACACCACACCATACATATTGGTAAATGTAATATAAAGAGACCCTAATGAAGAAATGTTACCTTATGCCCATTTGGGAGTATAATATATACTAAGATATTTACCCAAATGACCAAGTGTGAGAGAAGCCTTTCCTCTTCAGATATGTACACCATCTGAAATCCACATGTCCCCCATTTCTGTAGTTCCAGACTTTGTACTGGCCCCTACGTGTACCACTACACCACCACAAATCTAAGCAAAAAAAATAAAATTTCCAAGAATAGACCCAAGGACTCTTTCATACTATGCTATCGTTTGCTTTAAAATATAGGAGTTTGGAGTTCAAGTGATCCCCTTTGTTGGCAAACTGAAGTCATTTAAAAAATCAAGTTTCCTATGTCTCAGATGCCTGTTTGGGATTAAGCCTGAACAAGGGGTCTGATAGCTTACTACCTCAGTTAGCCAATAAAGGAGATCACTTGGACTCCAAACTTTCTATATTCATCCATGGCTAGCACGCTACAACAGTAATATCATAATGAAACAGATTGCCAGCAATCTTGTTCTAGATCTTGTTCTGATACTGCTTGTGTGGTATCACTTTTGCGGGTGACATTATCACATCTTGCATCACAAGAAATCATAGAGCGGTAGTGTGCAAAATGCATCCTGCAGTGTGTTGAGACCAGATTGAAAGAGCAATTGAAATGCATTTCCTGGATGAAAGTGCCTAGCTGGGTCAATATTTTGCCCTATCCATACAGAAAAGGGTTTTATAATAAATTATTTTAATTCAAAGTATGAACAATCTCATTGGATATACTACAATCCTTATGTCTTGCTCTCAGAAACAAACCATTAGCATTATTTAATTTTAACTAAATGTTCCTCAAAAGCCTTTCCATCCCCTCACAGATGCTGATTCAAGCAATCTTTAATGAACATTATGGGAATTGAGGAAAGGAGAAGCAGGCCACAGAACTGGAATAGAAGCCGTGGTTGTAATACACACCAGATCTGGCCTTCCAAGCAACAACATAGATTTCATCATTTTCAGCTGTTTCCATATGGATGTTAAACCCAAGCTCAGGCCAGGGGTAGCAGGAGCACTTTTTTCATCTAATCGTTCAATATAATAACCTGCTGAGTGCCCGAGGGGACATCAAAGTCTCAAACAGAGGCCAGCATTGCATTGTAAAACAGGTTTCCTGTCCGGACTGCAAACAGAAGTGACTATTTCAACAGAACGCAAACACAAAACAGGCCCAGTGACACAACAACATCATTGGCAAGTCTATGTACAAATATGAACTAAATATTGAAGAAACCTAGAATAAACAGAAGGCTAATGAATGCAGTGATTGTCTAATTTCCGGTGTTGTAGTCATTTTGGAGGGTTTGTTCCCCCCCCCGCATAGTCTAAAGATAAAGTCTTCAGGATCATATAGTGATGGAAGACTACAATGATTTGGTAAGGAAAACCTTTTTTTACTGTGTCTTACAAATACACTGATACAAGAAAATTTCATGAAGATAGCTCTTTATTGTTTCCCACTAGTAACATCAACTGCTGGTAAATTGTTTCAGGGCATGTGTCCACTGGAGATGCCAATCAAGGCACGCGCTTGCGCCAGCACATTTGCCCAAAGCTTCAGGGATTTCTCATCAGCAGGAGCGCGCCCTATTCATGCAGCAGGGGAAAGACGTGGATTATTAGCGCCCGGAAAAGCTTTGGGCACCGTTTACACGCGTCCATTGACCTTCAATTAAGGTGTCTCCAGCAGCACCCCGTGGTGCTGATTTAAAGATGCTGCAGCCCACAGCTTCAAAACAGCAGAATGGTGCAGAGTCCTCTCTGTGTCTTTTTCCATGCCATGGACATTTGTCCGCAGCCGGGAAAAAGATATAGTGGACACAAGCCCAAATAAGATTTCCAACTGACAAGCAGTGATATATTGAAGAAAAAAAACTAAAATCATCCCATCTAGTTCTGTGCTCTTCTTATGTTAGCTCATGTAAAACCTTCAGTTTACTGATCCATATTCAGCTCTATGTATGTTTATCGTTTTCAATTACAAAATGTGCTTGTACCTACTGTAATGCTTACCAAAACTACTCAATAAAGCTTTTTGTAAACTAAAAAAACTAAATTTTTGTATATTAAGGACCACTTTACAAGCACACACTGACCTGACTTATACGGTTTGTGTTTGAGATGTCAATGAGGTGCAAACAAAATCAATATTACAATAAAAATAGCATGCAGATTTGAATAACTTGAAAGTGAGCCAATCGGCAGCTGCACATGAAATTATTAAACCATTAAAGCACAATCCTTGTTAATCTGTGTTGTTGCAATGCACAACGACAAGCTACCATGTGCTGCAACACAGTTTTATAGGTATGAGGGTGCCAATCACAATGAATGCCAGCCTCTCCACTCACACAAAGTGTATTGCCACAATTGATCACAAAGACAGGCCTGGAGCAATGGAATAAAATGTAATATGTCTACATGACTGGGATGCAATGGGACCTGAGCTGGGTGCGGTCAGTTAGGCTAAAATGATACAATATTTAAGGGGTCTAGGCGTAGTCCTACCTTATTGGAGGAGATGGGCTTGGCTGGGTGTGGTCATGCTGTCCAAGTGGGGTGACTGGAACCGGTTCTGGACCAGTCGTCGGTGAAGCAGCGAGGTGAAAGTTCCCTCCCTCCCTCCCCGTTTGTTTTAGTTTATCGGGGGTTGGGGTACAGGTATCATTTGTATGCTAATTCTTTTCAGATGCAATTTTGTTTGCGTGTGTTTGTTGCATTTATTCTCATTTTAGATGTCATAACGCCGTGGCGGGTTCCGGGTCTTTTCAAGGTAGACAGTTCAAAGACAAGGTTGGTGGGGAATCATCTGATGGTGTATCCCCCCCTGGGTGTAGGTCAGAAGGAGCTGACCAAGTCTGGTAAGCGGTCTCAGTGGGCTTGCGGCGGCGGCTGAGGGCCTATACAAACTTTGGCAGCAGGCACTGGTGACCTGTGATTCATTGGGTTTTGCTAGATCGTGATAGGATCCTTAAAAGGCTCGGAACCAGAGTTAAAGAGAATATCCGCTGTGATATGGTTTTGTTATGTGATAATAAAAGGCGTTTTTGGCCAGTTAAATCCACTTCTGGTCTGCGGTGTATTTATTTATTAGTAAATAAGTATAAGGTATAGATATGTGGTAATAAGATTATTAGACAGGGGTGAAGGGGCCCTAGGGCCTATTCTAGTCATGCAATAGTTACACAGCCTGCGTGCAGATGCACACACACAAAAGGGGAATTCCAAATAAAATGAGCACTTAAAACAAATAAAACATAAATAAATCAGCCTGTGATAGCAAAGAATTGATTGCAGCAGTGTATACAAGACCTATAGTCTGTAAAAAGGGGAAGCTACATATAGACTTACACACATTGTACAACTCCAAATGCATCCCGAAACAGCAGTTTTAGGCGGTCTAGTAACAGTAATCTAGCCCGGCAGTCAGATGACTTCAGTATTTTTCGCACTTCACTGCCAAAATACACTCGCTACTAATAGTGAGTTCTGTATCACTTTTCACTGCACTTCCTATATCGCACAGGAAATTGTGCTTAGCAGCTCTACAGGTTTCACAAGTTAAATATGCAAGCCAAACTCCAAAATATAGATTTTTTGCAATAAGAAGAATAAGCATGATGTTTACATTTTTGTAACAAAACAAGCACAATACAAACAAAAAAGAAAACTCCAAAATATAGAGAACAGAGAGGTCAAGACTCACAAAAATCATTTAGTAAATATACTAAATTTAGGACATACAAAAGGAAACACATTAAAGTGTTGAAACGCAGGCTGCACCAGGGGACGTAGCTTGAAATTACTGGGGTCCATAGCAAATTATTTTATGGTTCCCTTCTTCCGGACCTGCCACTCCAATCCCCTCTTTTCTTACTAGACCTCCCTCCCCCAAATCCTCCTGAACCACACACCCCAACACTGCTTTGTTCCAGATCAGCCGGAACTAAAGGTAGGCATACACGTAGAGATTATCCCTCAAAAGATGAGGAGCAGATGATCAGCCGGCACCCTTTGTGTAGCGTACATTACTTTGAATGGGGACTGACGGATCGGCCGGGAATCTCCCAACATAATGGATCATCATGCGATACGAAAAAAATCGGAATCTACCGTGTATGGCTACCTTAAGAATTACCCCTGGTAGTCTGATTCACTCCGGTTTTCTGTGGAACAAAAAATGCAACCACCCTGGCAGTCCACTGAGATCCAGATTTCTGTACCAAAAGAGTTAAATACTGCCAAAGTCTCTAGTGAACAATTTGTAAAGTGTGCACCAAATGGTGCTGCCGCCCAAGTATGTTTATATTGCACCAGCCAGCTCAGGATTACCTATTTCAGTAAGTTTAATCACCCCAAGCTGGACTCGTGAATATCGCAGACAGAATACAAAACAGAGAGCAGGAAGCCAGGAGTGCCAGGCCCCATGGTGGTTACGGGCCCCATAGTGGCCGATAAGGTGGTTCTTACATCACTGAGTTGTGCTTCTTTTCAGTGTTCAACCTTTTATGAAAAAGGGTTGGAAGCAAGTGCCAAGCACTTTAAAGGCTGCCATACATGGGTCGATGCCTGTGAGATGGAGCTCAGCCAGATATCGAAGGAGCTGGAGGGAGACAGGGATGGAAGCATTAGATATGCGCTAGATAGTTGGTCATGATCGTGCACGGCACTCGGTCTTGCACATATCTATGCGTGTATAGGCACCTTTAGTCTTGCTTGTTAAATGTCCTTCCCTTCATAGCCTGCATAGGTATAACTCATAAATCCACAAGTTTAAGTTGTGCACAGGATAAAAAGTGACTTTGACCAATCTGATGTTGCTTTGGACACTCATTCTCAATCTGTGAACAATGAGATTTTAGGCCGCCACACATGCAACGAGCGGCAGCCGATTGTGCAGCTGACCGATGTGCGCGCGCGCTCATGGCTGTCGGCAAAATCGGCCGCTGATCAGGGGTGCCCTCTCAGTACATTCTGTTCTCCTTATACACATCTTTAGGCTCCAATAGCAAGTTGCACATGCACTTTATTCTTCAATAGGGCAATAATGCATTGAAGGAAATCTCCAGCAACTGGGAGGGTGGGGGAGAGCGGCAGGCAAACAAGGGTTGCACATGGGACAAGGCTAATTCCTATTGAAACTCTTTCTTCTAAAATAGGACAGATATTGGGCAATGCATGGCAGTAATTCCTTTATATCAGAAAGATTGTTTAGCCAAAACATGCATGGCAGGCTTTAGTCAAGCCTTTTTCAAATCACTAAAGGGCAAGTATGTGATTTATTGGATTTTGCAGGTTTTATCTGCTACAGATAAGCACAATGCATAACACACGAAGAATGATAGTGCCAAAGTATTGTTCATATTTTACTACAGTAAGAACTTCAGTAACTCATATTTCACTACCTCATTTCCTGAGTTGCACTTTAAATGGTTTAAGGAAATGTCAACAATTTCCTTTTTCGAAATATTGTTTTCTGAAGCACAAATCTGTGTTCCATCATCTTTACCAGAGCTGGAAGATGGGTTTAATATGTTTGTAGTGGTTTAAAACAATGAAACCCAATAAACTGGAAGTTCAAATTTCAGTCCATCTATAAATGATAAACTTCAGGTATAACCCGACAATTCCAGCAACGCAAAGCAATACTTTGTTAAATACCAATAGTGAGAGATCTTCCCTATATTAAGTTCATGGCACAGGAGGTGGGGGGGGGGGGTAATATCCCCAAGGAGGTGTAAAGTGAAAACTAGCTAAAAAAAGTTTTTACTTCACATGACTTCCCCATTCACCTTACAATCATACAATTTATGTAAATCAACTTTTGTTCTACCAAAACCATGTACTATGAGGACCTTTTAAAGGTGCCATACACATAAAGGTGGGCGCACGGTCGATAAACCATTTGAGTGCAGCGTGGTGATGTCCTAATTGGACAGGAATCAAGGAGCACCACTTTAGGCGATCGATTCCCGGTCAATCCTTTGGATGGTGACAAGGGTCTCCATACGGCACTCAAATGGTTTATCGACCGTGCGGAATGACATTGGATCAGGATTTACGGACATGCCGTTACCTGTTCGACAGACCTGTCTTTGAGCAAACCACGTCTAATGGCCGCACAATAAACGACCTCGAGCGTGCACGACGGGACGTCAGCACTTGAATAGGCCATTGACTGTCTGCCCATCTGTACATTTAGAGGCACAGTTAACCGTCCAATCACTATGTATTCTATCAGGGAGGCCGCTATACTACACAGTTGCTGGTAGATCTAATGGAAACTGTATGGAGTGATCTAAAGGCTGCCACACATGTACCGAGAGGCTGAACATGGGTGCCCACATGGGGTGACAGGTTCCTGTAGTCCCAAAGCTCAGTCGGCCAGAGAACGGACATGTCCGATAATCTCTGGGCGATGCCACAAAGGGTGCCCGCCGATGCTGTGAGCAACAGTGTGCAACGTGATGACCTCATCATGCTGCACTCCATTGCTGATCTGTCGGCCCTCACTCGGAACGTGTGTGAAGGGCTTTAGATTTGAGCATCTCTATGGGTGACCAAAGACAAGCAAATATGCAGAAATACGTGTTGGATAGTAGGTGGTTGCCTATACGACATATTGGGTCCAAATGACGGGGCAAAACCATTTCCCTGGCTCAACCAAGCCAGTTAGTACATGCTCAATGAACAATTTACATGAAAATAAACTGTACACAGATTTAAAAGTACCATTGTCTTAGAAGAACTCCCAGTGCTAATAATAATTATTTTAATATCCATATACGCCCATGTCTGTCACATTGATTGTTTTTATTGGGCTGTACACAATCACCCTTTTCACATAAACGCAAGGTCTGATGAAGATCTGCCACTCAAAAGAGTACACATGCCAGACAATGACCTTGGGTGAGTAAACTTTAATCGCGACCAGACTGCACTTAAGGTTTACATAAGTGATACTGACAGGTTACAATGGAGTTCTGGAACCTATTCATATGCCTAAAGCCTGCCATACACACGCCGATGTGTGTAGGCAGACTAGTCCCGATATCTTCCGGGATGCTAACGTGATGACGTCATCATGTTAGCACCCCGTTGCATTATGGGGCCCCTTCAGTCGGCCGGGCACCCTTTGTGTGCCGGCCATAAGCTGCAATGAAGACGCCGTCTTCATTGCAGCTTATGGCATCGGCTTGCGCCGCCCTGAGATTATCGGACATGTCCGTTCTCTGGCCGGCCGAGCAGTGGGGCGACAGGGATCTGTCGCTCCATGTGGGCACATGCCGATTTTTAACCTGACCGACGACACGAGCGCGCACGCCCGTCGGTCAGATTAAAAATCGCCCGCTTATCGGCATGTGTATGGCTAGCATTCAGGCTTGGTCTGATTATAACATTTAAGTAGCATATTTAAGCATTATAGCAAAAAGAAAGCCATTTTTACCAACAATCCCTTTGTCCTTCCCAGTCCACAGACTAGAAATCACGCAGAACACAAATCAGGACATCACAACATAACAAGCGAGGTATGAATATAAAACCACACCATATCGTTTGCCATATAGGAACACACATAAAGCACTGTGATTCAGGAAACATGGTTGTGTGCACATAGCCCAAACAATATTTCAATTCCAAGTCAAATTTCAGACTCGGCAGGAGAGAGGTGGTACATTTTAAAAAGGTAATCCCAATCAAGCAGCTTAACTTTTTTCCATCTTAAACACTGTAAGAGTAGAGGACGGGACAATACAGCTTTTCAGAGCAAACACACCTCAACAGAATCCAAAATCCAAGCAGGTCTGCTCTCTGGATAGTCATTAAATATTTCCACTCTACCTAAAGCTGCCCACTGATATTATATTTGCTAGGTGGTTTGTAAAATCCTCCCATGTGATGTTTGTAGAATAATCCCAAAGTTTGACAAGTCTGCTTTGAGTAAAGTACAGTTCTTTTTGCATGTACATAAAATGTCTAGAATAAAGTCAACTTTGCAAGCCCATGCTTAAATACCACTCTGTCGGTTACCATAAAAAAAACATTTAAAACACGTATTGTACTGCGCTGGCATCTCCCATACATGTCCGCTGCCTATGTAAAACTGCTTAACAACACATTTGCGCAGTGACAGTGTTAAAGAAATACAGGTCTCCTATGATGGACCTTAGTGTACCTTGTGTTAATGATAGCCGCTTTGCAGTGTGGTATTGCACAACTGCTAGTGTGAAAGGGCCCTTATGCATCATTCACAAAGACACATTGAGACTTCTGAAGCTCCCCATACTGACTCTCCTCTATATTTTACAGTTAGTATAGGTCACTGAATTGTAGGCTTACCCAGGTCCCAGTGTAACCAAAAAGGCCCCCACACACGTAGCGAGCGGGGCCTGACAGATGAGTTGTGGATTGCAACGCGATGATGTCATCACGCTGCACTTCATCACTAACAGTATCGGTGGGCACACATTTCCCAGACGTGTGCCTTTATTTTTACCTGTTAAGGCTCCCATACAATTTCCATTAGATCTACCAACAACTATATAGTGTCGGGTCCTCCCTGATAGAATACAAAGTGATTGGAAGGTTTAGAAAGGTCCTCATATAACATGGTTTTGGTAGAACAAAATTTGATTGTACAGAAATTGTATGGTCAGATGGTAAAGGTAGCCATACACGGCCAAAAATCGGGTGCATTCACATGGTCAGATCGACCAGGAATCTCATCTATATCGGATTGAATGGTGATTGGTCATGTCGCTAAATTCCCGGCCGATCCCATTACTTTGAATAATGTGCAGCACACAAGGGGGACGATCCTCTGAGGGGACGGCTGCAGTCATGCAGTCTTTCCCACATCTATCGAGGGAGAATTTGAACATGTATGGCTACCTTAAGGTGTATGGGGGGACTTTAGCCATGGCCAATAGTAAAGCCCCACTTTTCTTCTACCAAAACCATGTTATTTGAGGACCTTTCTAATCCTTCCAATCACTATGTATTCTATCAGGGAGGACCCGGCACTACATAGTTGTTGGTAGATCTAATGGAAATTGTATGGAGTGATCTAAAAGGTGTATGGGGGGCTTTACCTTTAAATTCTTAAGGGGGATCACCTTGAAGCAGAATGAGACGTGCTTGTGTATGAATTTAACATACACTGGCAAAGAATGGTTGTTCTACTCCATGCATGCAGGCACAACTATTTTGAAAAAATGTCCACACCATACAGTTTGCAGTATTACAAAATCATATCGTTATATCTGTAAACTCCTGCATTCTTTGGGTAACAATATCTATTTTGTGGATGGATCCAAGTTTTTATTAATCATGGACAAACACACACACATCTGCAAATAATTTAGAATAAGCACTTCTACTGCTGAGTGCCATTGCTCCAATACTTGTGGTAAGAGAACCAGAGTCCGTGTGCCAAGATCCATCAGGAAATGTGTATATCCAGGCAAAGGGATATGTATACTGCTATTCTTGCTAACATTTATACACATATCTATATCCATTAAAATAATCAGTCATAAGCTTTAACCCATTACTCACCAAATCTTAGATTAAAAAATCTAAGATCTTCATAACCTTCATGATTACCTCTATAAATAAAAAGAAAAGCACACAAAAAGAAAAATTACAAACCAACAACTCCCAAATGTATCTTACACAACTAAGGGCCCCCATACACCTTTAGATCTCCTTTTGTTTTACCAAAACCATGTAATATGATGGACTTTCTAAACCATCAAGTCTACCTGTGTTCAATCGCAGAGGACCCGGCACTACATAGTTGTTGGTATTATTATTATTATTAACATTTATTTATATAGCGCCAGCATATTACACAGCGCTGTACAATACATTAGAGTGGAGATACAACACAGTATAACACACAGGTACAGGTAATGACACAGGAGGTGTAGAGGACCCTGCCCGGTCAGGCATACAATCTAATAGGTTGGTAGATCTAAAGGATATCTGACAGAGAGATCTAAAGGTGTATGGCCAGATTAGGACAATATGACTTATGGGATGGATTGCATACTTGCAAATGTAATGCCAAACATTGCCTTGTTATTCCCCAACTGAACTTAAATGTGCTCAATATTTGCTGATCTATTCTTACTTTGAGACCACATAGTTCAAACTTCTGTCTGGCAGAGAGCAAATGGTTAAAACAGTAGAACATAGAACAAAGGTTCCCAGCTGCTACCACACACATACAAGCCTGGCCACGGACAACGATCTCACACTCCAAAACCACTACAGATGTACTCACACACAAGTCACTGGCAAACTGACACTCGCCAGAAGCCTTTTGTTTGGAAGCAAAGTTACTGCCAGCTTGGGTATCTGGATACTACATGCAGAGCTGGTATTACTCAGGACCCGGAGTGTTTATTGACCTTGGCACAGGCCCCATGTCTTCAATGAGCAGCCTGTGTCACCTGGAGATAGAAAAATATATTATACACATAATAGAGTTTTGGAACATTGCACCTAGCCATGTCCCTTGGAAACCCTACTGGTCCGGGTACATCCAAAAATGTTGAACTAAAAGTAAAGCCCCCCATACAACTTTAGATCGCTCCATACAATTTCCTTTAGACCTACCAACAACTATGTAGTGCCGGGTCCTCCCTGATAGAATACATAGTAATTGGAAGGTTTAGAAAGCTTCTCATATCACATGGTTTTGGAACAAAAGCTGATTGTACAGAAATTGTATGGTATGATTAGTGGTGGTCAACTATTTTCCCCCATACACACACTGATTTTAGCGTCCGACAGACTAAAAACAAATTTTTTTTTTTAATTGTACATGGAAAATAGAATATACTCCACATGGAATAACCAATTTTTGATCGATTTGTTTTTATTTTTGATCGTTATTTGTACTCAATTTGTTCTTAACCGATCAAAATTTTCCAACATGTCCGATCATGTTTTGATCGATTTTTTTTCACAATTACGATCAATTTAGTTGATCAGACCAAGTGGGCATGCACCAATTTTCAGTCGGTTGGCCGCTAATATCTGTGCATGTATGAGGGCCAATATGGAGGGCCACAAGTGCGGCCCTCAGCATGACTAAAGGGCCGCTCATAACTTTTTCAATCTATACTGACTTGTATAAGGATTTTTATGTGGAAATGACAACAAGCAGGGCTAGAAAACATTATTTTTCATTGTTAAATAACAATGTATTTTAAATTATACTTCAAGCATTGGGTAACACTGTAGTATGGTAATGCACATTTTGATTCAGAGGTTATGTGATGCAATACGAGTTCCTATGCATGAATAATTAGGTATCGGGGGCCGCAAGTGGAGGACTAAGGGGGGCCACCAAAGAATGCCCAAAGGCCGCAGGTTGGGCACCTAGGGGTATGATTATAATGTGTATGGGGGGCTTAGGCTGTAGGCCACTTTGGGACCTGATTTTGGCTTTTGTACAGAACATATATGCAACCTATATTACTGCAAAACATCCCATTGGGACTTCGCAAACCATTTATATTATATGTTGTTGGGATTTATGCAGAGTACATGACTACCACTACAGCAGCTAAGAATTAGTGGGCACACACAGGACTTGTGTCATCTACATATTGTTGTTATTTAAAGTTAACAATGTGCAGGTAGAAAGAGACAAAATACTGATCTCCCCAACTAGAACACAGGACGAAACAATGTTACAATCATACAATGTTTCTCTTTCACAAGACAAACATTTTTGGTGAAAAACATAAAAGTGAACATTAAAGTGTCAGAAAGAAAGCAAATGGTGACAAGCCTGATTTCTCGGACAGCTGCTTGTTACGGTAATGACAACATCAGATGTTGCAAGAGACAAACCTCTCCAGAGACACAGGACAGTTGACAGCTATTAAACAATTAGGCTACATGTTGAGGCTTGAAGGTCATTCACTGCCCCACTCAGACAAGGTTCCTTCCAATGGTTGATAAAGGTTCCTTAAGCTATCCCTACCATAGAGATACCAATGACAGATGCTCTTAGAAGCCATCTGCAAGTGATCCTTCTATTTCCCACAGCCCACTAGCCTAATGGGGCCAAAGCGCAGGAGACCCTTCTTTCACTGACCCCCAAAGCACAGGAGGTCCTTCTTTCACTGACCCCCAAAGCACAGAAGAACCTTCTTTTACTGACCCTCAAAGCGCAGGAGAACCTTCTTTTAATGACCCCCAAAACACAGGAGGTCCTTCTTTCACTGACCCTCAAAGCGCAGGAGAACCTTCTTTTAATGACCCCCAAAGCACAGGAGGTCCTTCTTTCACTGACCCCCAAAGCGCAGGAGGTCCTTCTTTCACTGACCCCCAAAGCGCAGGAGATCCTTCTTTCACTGACCCCCAAAGCACAGGAATTGCTCCCATCATTGACTTCTAAAGTAAAAGGGACCTGTCACTTTCAAAGCAAAGGAGACACCTTTTACAGACCACTAAAGTTAAAACACTTTCCAAGTCAAAGCAGATCCTTTCTTCCCTGATCTTCCAATAAAAGGAGCTCCTTCTGTCACCGAACCTCAAAGAGCAGGAGGCCCCTCATTTCCTGATCACCAAAGTAAAGGAGTCCTTCACTGACAAGCAATACATGAGACACCTTTCCATGGAAGAGGACAGATGAACAATGAGATGGCCAGATGCATAAACTTTTAGGTTTGCATGCACATCACAATGACTTGAAACGGAGCCATTCCAATACAGCGGCTGCACAATTTGTTTGGCTTTGGTTTCAATTATCAAAGTTAATGCAACCTTCATACAAAAGTTTTCTGCATCTCATTAGCCATAAGTGATAAAGAAGAATCATACACCTTTAGATCTGTCAGATATCCTTTAGATCTACCACCAACAACTATGCAGTATAGGCTCCTCTGCGATTGAACACAGGTAGACTTAATTGTTTAGAAAGTCCCTCATATTACATGGTTTTGGTAAAACAAAAGGAGATCTAAAGGAAATCTGATGGTGTATGGGGACCCTTAAATGTGCTCACCTTTCTAGTACTTTCAGGTAAATAATAGCTGTTACGGTCTGTATTTTGTGGCTCTTATAACCCCCATGTGTTTTACTGTCACATTGTAGAGTGCCTGTCAAATATGCTAATGATGGCCACAGTCTTCAGTCTTACTTTTATTGTGAGAGCTAAGCCCTGCTCATACTAATGTATACCCAGCTGTACATACTGTGTACAGATCATACTGGAAAGGCATTTCTCCTTCCTGGAAATCTGATCTACAGAGAATGCTGGCTCTTCTAGTTCACCAACACCTTCCTATAGTTGTGATCACATGACAGAGGAGACACACGAGAATGAATCACATGAGACAGCACTGAGATTCTATGGTGCCCTCCCCCTAGAGACCCTGAGCACTTACCGGGGCGGAGGATAGGTAGTCACACGTGCAGTGCCCTCCTTCCCATGGCACAGTCGGCGGGCACTCGGTGTCGCTCTTCTTATAAAGTACCGGTTGCTTCAGAGGTGTAAAAAGTTTTCCTCCCACAAATGACGTCTCCGCCGACTTCCCCACCCCGACCGGGAGCTCCCAGCACAACAAAGGGGCTGCTGCCGGGCTTTGTTTATGGCTCGGTGTGCTATCTGCTTTATTTACTTTGTATGCTTTATATACGGGGATATACGGAGCCCGATACACGAGCCGGCCGGCCGGAGAGCTCCCGGACCCGCACTGTCAGTGTGCTATGTCCCGGCAGGAGGAAGAGGAAGGATGAGAGGGAGACAGGCTGAGGCAGTACTCTGCTGGGGGCTCCCCTACCAAATCCGTGTCTACATTACGGCTGAGGGACTGCCATATATATATGTCTGCGGGAGCACTATAGGAGGAGCCTGGGTTCATCATCACCGCGCCCCCTACAGGACCCAGTGTACACTGCACACTGACATTACCTCACGCTTCATATCGCACTGCAACTATTTCATGTGTTCTAGAATCTGCTCCATAAATGTCCACGGAGAATGTGTTGTCACCTGTCTTTTACACTATATAAAGATATATCTATATATAAAGTCTGCAAAATATCCAGCTGCATAATAAGAAACATTGTTCATAAGACCCCTCAATCCAATGACACAGTCATAGACCCACGAGTCATCTCTAAAGCCCCACATACACAATTTGAGGCTGATCAAATGCCGTCACAGTAATAGATCTGCCACAAATCACCTGCAAATCAATAAAGGACCTCCAGCGTCCCCATCCAAAGTAAATGCCAGCACACAAAGTGTTGCGCGCCTGATGACCGGCCATACGCAAAGACGTCATCATGCCGAGAGAATCTCAGACACAGTGGTTGTATGAATACCCTGTAATAACTAACCAATACGTAATAATATGCTACTAGTTCTGATCTTAAGGGCTTGTCCCCACTTGCGCGGTCAGCCACGTGTGTTTTGCAACTGCCCCACGATCTTCCCAGATCGTGCCCATAGAGAATGAAAGGATGTAGTAAAAAATTGCGTCCACACACATTTTTTGACCACATCCATTCATGTCTATTGGCACGATGGCCTTCAGTCAAAAACGATGTAACCCGCATTTCAGATCCAACTGCCAAGTGGGGACAAGCCCTAAAGGTAGCCATACACGGGCTGATTTGTTACCCATCGATTCCCAATCCGATCATTCCAGGTGATCGGGAATCGGCAATTGATCGGATCGGGAATCGATGCAACACCACCTTGAGAATCTGATTTATGGCCGATTTGGACATGAGCTGATCTTCAAAATGGCTGATTCCACAAAATCCATCGATCAGAAATGCTGCTGCATAGGGCTATGGGTCCACCAACGTACTTCGATTGCTAAACGATTGACCAACATGTCGGTTCAATGTCAAACGTTGATACACATTAGTTACATTTCTCACTTCTCGCCATTTTGAATGTGATCTGTCCATACAGTACAAACTCTTACTCAATGGTGTCCACTGTGCCTCCACTGACTTTGCTTATGCATTTCAGTCCAGTTTCTGGTTGTCAGTGTCATGAAAAGCATTCCCAGTATATTACCAATGGATAGATATTTTTTATCCTCCTGTGTCCTCTACTCCTCCTGTGTCATAACCTGTTCCTGTGTGTACTTTATTGTGTTGTATCTCCACTCTAATGTATTGTACAGCGCTGTGTAATATGTTGGCGCTATATAAATAAATGATAAGAATAATAATAAACAAACTATAAATGTATATATATATATACTGTATATATATATATATATATATATATATATATATATATCAACTGATCAAGTTTTAGCACTTTTTGAGGTGTCTGCTTTTCTTTTTTTCATTCATCTACTTAAAGACAAGGAAGAAAACAGCAGCTGTGAGTGAAAATCAATATATCTGTCACCTGGGCAGTTGTTGCTCCTAACCACTAGTGTGAATGTGGCTAAAGTGTGTTGCAGTAAATTAATTAAATTAAGAAAGATCTAGCTACCTGATCCCTATGTGTTTGTGCCACATCCCAATATTTAATTTTGTAACAAGAAAAAACGTTTATGAGAATGAGGAGCGGGTGCGTACTACACCGACACTCTCCATCTCTTGTAAGGTTTAGGCTTGGGGGGACTTTAAAGGCACGGATGTGCATAGTTTATTATTATAGTATAAATACAACAGTGTGTTTACACTACACATGATACATCGGTTAATCAGTAACATTATAATGGTTACATTCATGATAGTTACATTAGGTCAATAAAAAGATTTTTCAAAATTTATCCTCACACTCAAAGTATAGCTGTTTAAATTATTGTGCAAAGTAGGGAATCATATCTCGACGCGTTTCGCCATCTGGCTTCTTCAGGAGATTTTAGGTTTTCCCATTGCTGACACTATTAAACACATTAACATCATGAGTATTGCTAACGTAATTACAGGTCTATTAGTTTCCAGATACATGTGTACATTTACTTACATTATTATGAGTAGAGTTTATAATTCCATTGGAGTGGGTCGAGCGTTCATCCCCGATGGGGAGGGGACCCCCGAGCCCATACAGAGCCGACCCCCCAGCCGACGTCCCCCCGACGGGGACAGAGAATCGCTGGAAAACGGGGGACTAACATGGGAACATAGCCCTGGTGTCCCGCCACCTGCAAACGGAGAAGGTAATTGGGGTGAACACTAATCCACTCCCAGGTACAATCGAGACAGACCCCTGCCCGTTAGGGGCTCACTAGCCCACCTGTGTGAAATGTGTGAATTAATTAAAAATGTGTAAATTAATTAAAAATTTAACAAATAAATTGAGAAAAATCCTGTGAACTTCGTGAACATTCTCAGAAACAAAAGTTTGAATCATGACAGAGCCACATAGTGGTGCATGGAAGAAGTTAATAGTGACTTGATTGTATTGATTTTCTTTTGCTTTTTAAAATAGTACTAAAAGTTCACACGTGCAGATAGATGTACAAAAAGATAGAATGTGTCCATTATACTATTAGGGCATATGGTCAAGTATGTGCTTCAATGAAGCTTTGAGTACATTCAGTTCTATAATAGTTAGGGAAGGAAGAGCAATTAGTCACAGTAGATATGGATGACACAGAGAATTCATAAATCAGTTCCTGCACGTCTCTGTTTTCATGAATATGGTTTGTCATCACTCTGTTGGGAGTTAAATTGGGCAGCATTCTGCTATATAGTATATTGATTGTATTATGCTTTTAAGGCTATAACAGTTTACTGATCAATACATGAGACAAATGACCATATACTCCAGCGTATGTACTTTGTTTTATACTTACTTTGCCAAGATTCTCCAATTTGTAGCAATTTTATTGCTTTTATATATATATATATATATATAGGGGTGCACATTTTTTTAGTGATCTCCTCAGATGAGTACTAGGAGATGGTGTTTGGTACTCACCCCATATGTAATGTCGTATTCCATACTGTCTCCCTCACTGTCCTCTGTTTCCTACATGGTAGATTCTGATTCAGATGGACCTCCCTGTTCTTGATTGAACCTCTTGTTAGCTGTCTCCATCCACAGGTCAACAGCTGGCTTTGGGACAAATGTAACTCACAGTACAACACCGTTGAACCCCCAGATCTTATGCATCAATAGTACAACCCTGAGATTTTCTGGCTTGGTAACTAACCCCTGAGACTACCAGCAGTCCATATGTCAACCTTTCATAGTCATATTTCAACTGTCAACATTCCAACAGTGCTTTTCTCTTGTCAGATTTTACCCATACATATGCCTATTATGACATTCAACCCCCAGATCTCCAACACCCTTAGAAGACCACTCTTTTATTTTGGATTGTGTTTTCTTTTATATAAAAGTTATATTAAATGAAACATATATAGTATTATAATAACACTGTATCCATAAAACAACTTATAATGTTACCTTAAAAGTGAGCAGTTTCTCCACAATAGACTAATGGTCCTATGATAGACTCACTTACAAGTATTCTAGAACAATAAAGTTCTCATAATATGAAGGTTGTTATAATTTATCTTATGCAGACTTTTACAGCCACACTGTCTTTATATAACCATAAAGATGAAATTCAGATGTGCATCCTTACATGTCACACACATGGGTAATTGTAAAGCTACCATCTGGGAATCATGTTTGTGTAGGATACTAATAGATTTTTGAGAACATCACTGTAATAATTGTCATTATGAATACATCTAAAACCAGAAAGACATTGAACCAATTAAAAATGCATGTGCTGCCCCATGGGAAAAATACTTTGGTGCCCAAAAAGGACATTGTAACAAGACAAGTTTTCCAAACAACATATAGACAACTAGAACTTCTGGACCAGAACCATTTCCAAAATGTGTTTAACCCCCCTAGCGTTCCTGATGGCACCATCTCGTCCAGCGCTGTCCTGTCAGTACTGTACTGGACAAGATGCTGCCGTACAGCAAAGATCAAAAGTAAATTGCGCGAAAACAGTTTTCTATGGGGTGTGATTCCCCAGATGTGCCCCTTTGAAGTTATCCTCCCCTCCGCTGGTGTGTTCATTACACCAAGGGGAGAGAGGGTGCCTAAAGGGAATTGTATGGGATATAGTGATAACTGTATCCAATACAATTCAAAGTAAAAAAAAACACAAAACACATTTCCAATTGTAATAAAAGTTTTATTAAAAACATAAATATGAATAAATACTGTTTTGAAATCTTTCATACAAAAGAAGTATTTTAGAGATTTAACCATTCAAATTATACATTTTATAAATTTTTATGTAAGTGTATTTTCCCATAATTGTGTGTTTTAAACATTATTATTATATTCAGGATGTCTACTAGACCCTTGTACGGACATATTTTTGGAAGTTACAGGCATTAAAAAAAATTCCATTTAAGTCTATGGTGCGCTTTTGGTACAGAAATCTGGACCTCACAATGCATATGATAGAATGAATAATGAACTGGATGAATCCCCACATTCATTCAAGTTGAGTAAAAATTTCACTACTAAGTGATCATTCACAGTAAGATATTAGTGATTTTGATAATTCGTGTAGTATGGGCATGTATTGCGAAAAAAATATTTGCATTGTGAAAGCAAACATTGCATGTTTATGGTGATATTTTTGCAAAGCATGGTCATACTGTGTATATTTGTATTTACGAATATTAGTAGAATTATCTGCAAAATATTGTGCATTCGAATATTGCGTATGCCGCTCATCACTAAGTATCAGACATACTTGGCAAAAATAGAAAGATCGTTTCTGGAGCAGAACCCCAAACAAACTTGATTTGAAACTTGACTTAGGGTCTGGGAAGCTTACACTCATCATGTCCAATAGATTAAATCCCAAGATGCAAAGTTTCAGGCACAGTCTAAATCCTGTATATGGGCAGTGCTGACAGGGTCAAAGAGTTTGTCTGCTTATTGTTTATTTCAGCATTGGAAAGAGCAGCTGCAACAGTCAACCAAATACAACAATATTGTGCGTCACAACACAACAAAACATACTCCTCCATTGCATTTTGCCCTTATACAGTCTTAAAGTCTTGGGCTGGATCTACACTACACTACCCCATGCATTATGGGCACATCGGTGTGTGCATGCCCATAGCGCCCCCACCCTATTGGCAAACTGCGCCCAGAACCAATGGGCATGGCGTTTCTGCAGTGTGACCACGGGACGCCCCCAGACCCCCAACGCCCCAGTGGGCGTTGTGAATCCGCTCCCCCTGCCACGCCACCCCTAACAGCGGGCATGACCACCATAGGGAATTACAGGGGCGGCTGCACTGCGCGGTATATGTTCGGGAAAACCACACCGTTTTCTGTAGTGTAGACGCAGCCTTAATAACAAATTTCACAAATGTGGCAATATAATAAAATAAAAGGTTCCCAATGAAAATGTAAATTCATCTGTCCCAAATGTAAGTGGAACTTAAACTGGATCTAATACAATAACAGTTTAAAGAACACTAAAGGGGTGTGAAATGAGTGGGAAACACAAAAAACAAAAAAAAATTTACATTATGAAGCAGTAAATGTAAGAGCACAAATATTGTGTAATTTATACAAGCTTTACAAAGATGTAACAAATCTTAGCATGTCAAAAATATTTTATAAAAGATAGAAAGCTGTTAGTTTGACAAAAAGTTCACTTAATTGACAAAAATATTAGGTGGTCTTCATTTACACATATGAACGTTAATTACATCTCTTCCTTAATCCATAGTTTTATAGTTTTTGGAGTTGGCCCGCCATTTGCAGTTGTAACAGCTTTTGAAATGATTTTTAAAATGGATTAGAAGTGTTTATGGGATTTTTTTCCATTCCTCCAGAAGACCATTTGTGAGGTTAGACACCAATGCTGAACGAGCAGGCTCGGTTGGAGCCAAGATCAACAACTAAACAACAACCCCACACCATAATGCCCCTCCACCAAACTTTCCCTTGCCACAATGCAGCCAGGCAAGTGCCATTCTTCTGACTTTTGATATTCCCAAACTCCTCCCTCAGATTGCAACTTAGAGAATTGTGATTTATCACTCCAGCAAATATGTCTTCACTGCTCTAGAATCCAGTGGTGGCTTTATACCACTGCATTCAATGTTTTGCATTGCACCTGGGGATGCAGTAGCCTACATGTAGCTGCTTGTCATGGAAATCAATGGAAGCTCTTTATGCCATGTTCTTCAGGTAATCTAAAGGCTATACAAAGTTTGGAGGTCTGTAGTTCTTTACTCTGCAGAAAGTGGTGAACTCCTGTAAATGTGTGCCTCAATATGCCCTCATGCCTCCCTGATTTTCCCTGGCCTACCACTTAGCAGCTCAGTTGCTGTGTTCCCCATTGCTTTCTCTATTATAATGCCACTAAGAGCTGCCAGTGTAATGATCACTGGACAATGATGGCACAGGTGGCATTACATTATGGTACACCACTGGAATTTATTGTGCTCCAGAGAGTGACCCATTCTTTAACAAATGTTTGCAGAAGAAGTTGTGCTTGATTTTACACTCCTGTGGTCATTGAAGTGATGGGAACCTGAGATCAATCATTTTGAGGGGATCCCAATACTTTTGGAAATATAGTGAATATAGAATATATAAAAAGAAAAATTATAATACTAATACATGGTCAAGGCAGAATTTGCCACTAGACCATAGGTATGGGCCTAGAAAAACTAGTAGTTGCATCTGCATTTGCCTGCTGCTTCAAAATCCAGCATATGTGTATTGTCAATAGTTTTTGACCTTCTACGGCCTGCTTATCACATTCACATTCTAATAGCATAGAAAATATTTTGTTCTTTAATTATGCTTTTTTAAATGTACTTAATATTTTTTAAATCACAAAAAAGTATGTGCCCAATGATAGCGGCATACCAGCGGCAATGGCAGAGATTAGAATGCTAAGCTTTCTGTACATATATGTGTCTACAGAGACGTAAATCCAGCCCTAATTCGCTCTTGATTGGAGTATGTGTGTCTCTTGACTTCTGAACTAAGCAAACCTTTGTTAAGCTACAGTTCAGATTTGTGTACATCATGAGAACAGTGACCTGATACATGGCTATGTGGTTTACAGATATCTACAAGTCACATGAAGGTCCCATGATTGGCATGCTACCACTGAGCTGTACTGCTTTCGTTAACGAACCTGTTAAACTGGTTCATACAATAATATGGTCATGTTCATGAATCTGTCTAAATATCATTTAAAATGAAAAGGTATATTAACATACTTATCTATATACATGAATAACTAAAAAATTTAACTTTTGTCAAAATGCAACAGAAATGAGGATATGCTTTAATAGGGTAGCCAACATGATGATGGTCTTTTTGATCCAGGTTTTGAAGTATCAGACCATTTAACTGAAGTCAGAGTGTGCGCGTGATGACATGGCAATTCCCTCTATAGTCCACTAGATGATGATATAACACCTCTTTTATTTTTGTATCTATTTGTATCTACTTAATGCTCTTAATAAATTCATGGTCTATATAATACATAAAACCTCTTCACAAGCTGTATTAATGGAGATTTAAATACCTAAGTTGCATGTCAGTTGGCTGACATAAATTAATTGGTTGTTCTGGTGATTCAAATGGCTCAAACAAGTAGAAGGTATTTATAAAGCCCCCCATACATGCTTAAATTTTTTACTTTGCTGTTTAGGCACAGACTGGGGGTTGGGTGGTGCCTGATTCAGTTAAGAAAAATCTGGTCACCAAGCTTGCTGTGCTTTGGCATAAGGCTGTCTAAAACTCAGGACAGGATAGAAAGACATGTAGATAATTTAGCAGGAAGCTTCTGGATATGTATTCCAACTGTGGACTGTTGATTGGCTGCTTTTTGTTGTTCAGCTTTACAAGCTTTGTTCTAGAATTCTCAGGACAGCAGGTTTCCAAATTGTAGTGCTGTAGAGAGCGCATAATAAAATGTGGGAACAGCCGCCATTCCCAGTTAGGAAGGAAATGACTGCTTACTTGATTGACCCTTCTAAGGTGTAACTCCATCCATAGAACAAAATTTCCCCTTAAAGACCAACCAAAGCTTTTTTTTATTGTAAGGCCAACTTTAAAGAAGTTCTGGCATGGGTCATATCAAGACTAAGAGAGAAAGTTGAGGTTAGGTACAGGCCAGGTACAGGGATAGGATGTCTAAATTATCTTCATGGGATGACAGCCTTTTGTTTGAGTTTTATGGGGTCACAGATATCAGGATTTGGGAGAGATTTACAGTATGCAATGCTTAGTACTTACCAGTGATCAATGTAAAGACAAGCGGTACTGTGGTGACAGAGACATGAGAGTCTTGGCTCATTGATGTGCATGGGAATGAGAGAGTAAAGGAAGCAGAAGAGCAACTGTGCCACAAACTACTGAAAAAGTTAATACTGACCATAAGAGAAAAGTACCAGAACACACAGTGATCATACATATGAGGCAGCGAAGTTTGCTGCAAAGATCCTGAGATGACCCCTTCCCATCACTGAAAGATCCTTTAATGGGAAAATGAGCATCAGGATCACATACAGTTTAGAAAAACCTACTGCTTATGTCTTGGTGCCAAATACCACAACATTACTTTAAATGTCTTGTAGAGTTCAAGCCTCAAACACTAGCAGACTGTGAAACAGATGGACAGTGAGGCCCTACACAATACTAGACAGATTATTTTAACATTTTACACATTTATTCATAATACATGTCCGAAAACGCATTGCTGTCTACCAACCAGGAGATAGGAAGTGTGGAAGACCAAAGAGGAATCTCAGGAGAGCTGGCACAGTGAAGGAAAGCTGAGACCTTCAATGACGGAGACTTCAAGATGGAGGCTGGTTAGCTGATTCGCTGCATTGTGGGGCTCTTAGTCACAAATAAATACTGCAACCCTCTTCTCATGTATCAGCAACTCAATGAAATGGATGGACAACCTTTTCACACCCTGACATAATGTGCATGTACAGTGTATATCCAATCATAAAGTCAAGTAAACAATATATCGCTAAAACCTTTTATGTCCCCCCCCCCCAGCGCATTGTCCTCCCTATACCCCGTACACATATGTACAGAATTCTCCAGTTTCTTGGAATAATCAATACATTGGTTTCTAAACTTTATCACCTATTTAACTGAAATAAATTCCTGGAGCTTAAATATAAATGTGGCCAACTAGACTAAGATAGGAGACCCAAAAATAGTGTTGAGCTCGAATATTCGAATTGTGAATATATTCGCGATTATCGGCTATTTGAGAATTTGCAAATTTCGCGAATATGGCGGCGGATATTCGCAATTTCGAATATTCGTGACATTCGCCATTGGGATGCTTATGGATTGCGAATATATATTCGCAATGCAAAAATAAATAGCACATGTGACAATTCATTTTGAAGGTAATTGCGAGGCGAGTATAATTCTATATTCGTGAATATAGAATTAAATATAAGTAGAATTGTTAGTGAAATCTGGACCTGGACAATGGACAGCCTAGCAGTGGACAATGTAATGAAGGAGACTGTACTGATCTATGGAGACTGCTGCTGCACTGAAACTCATATTTGCTTGGCTGTCAACTAATCCAATGGCTTCAAAGCATTATAAAATACTAATGGCCTAGCAGTGCTGGAGAGAGGTTCTGTGCCTTGCTAGCTCTGCAAGTGCAGCTGGACAAGGATGGACAAGGATCAGACACGGCTGATGCCATTCACCCAAGGCCACCAACCTGTGAGAGACCAACCTGCGGTCACCATCCTGGCCTTCCTCTATCAGGCTAAAGAGACAAACCGAACACTCTAGAACATCTGATGACAGTGCTGGAGAACAGGAATTATTTTATTTTTTTTGTATCAAAGTATAAAAGTGTTTAGATTAAGGGCAATTTCACACTATATGCGTTTTTTAAAGGCATGCATTTTTATAGGCATTTAAATTAATTTCTTCTCTTTTTCTTTATTCTTTGTACATCATGTACAAAAGGAGAGTGCTTGGCTGGCTATTGGGGAGGGTGGATAGAGATGGTTGAATTTTTCAACTAGCTGAATTTGTGAGCTAATTGCAAAGCCTCTGAAAATGGTATCATTACTAAAATTGCCGGACATATAGAGAAGGGTTGTGGGAACATTGGGGGAAAGCAGTTTTGCTCAAGTACATATCATTGTATAAATTAGGTTCAAAATCAAAGTCCAATATCCGATTTTCGAAATTTTGGCTTGACTTTGAACTTAATTAATACACAAACTATTGTATGTTAGAGACATACTTTTTTTTTGTATACCCCAACCCTTCTCTATACCACCAGCAGGTTTGGTGATTAAACCATGTTCAGGGGCTTTGCAATTATTTCAAAATTGTCAAAATGTTTGAATTTAAAAGAAAAAATTTCTAATTTGCAGCTCTAAATCTCTAATGTGCAGCCAAAGCAGCTGGCAAGAAATCAGTCCTTGGTATTCGGAGGGGGGACTAAAGATCGGTGAAACGATCCTTGTTCAAGGCTGGGTGGAAAGCTTGAATCCATGGGTCCCAGTTGCCTAGAAACTGTTCATGCTTATTTTTTAATATACTAGTGAGCTTTTTCTTAAGCAGGATTGCATCAACTCTGCGTCATGAAAGGGCAACAGCTGCTTCTTCCAATTTTGAGTTATAGTCAATTTAGCCACTATGAGGAGGTGGTGTGCTAGCCTGCATTGTAAGCTTTAAATATGTTCCATTTGAAATTATAGGAGGGCATGCCATGGGTTCTTGGACAGTTTTTACATTATGCGGTACACCTTGTTCCAAAAAGGGGAGACGAAGGGACAGGTCCACCAAATGTGCATCATGCCACCTTCTGCACACCCTCTAAAATAGTGAAACGAGCAGCCAGGGTGCATACAGGCAATTCAAGATTGGACAAGGTACCGTCTCAAAGAGACTTTATATATAACCTTATGTGGGCCGAGAGGTTGGACCATTCTATTTCCATTCTTCTTCCCCCTAAATCCTGCTTCCAGGCCTAGTTATGTTTAGAGGGGGAAGGTTTGATAAGGTCATTGTAAAGTAATGTAATTTGTCCGGGCCCTGAAGGGGAGTGGCAGCAGATAGATTCAAAGGATGTCATGGGGCTGGTGATAGGAGGGGAAATGACAGATGTCAATAGCCCATGAAAATTAGGAAAAACTCAGGCTTTTTTTTTCCAATAACAGCGATGTTATCTCTCACATTGATGGTCAGTAAAACTTCCTCTTAAGCCGGTGGTCAGTGACATTCTGTTTTACACTGGTGGCCGGTAATGTTCTTCCTTACACTGATGGTCAGTAAAGTTTCCTCTTACACCGGTGGTCAGTGACATTCTGTTTTACACTGGTGGCCAGTGATGTTCTTTCTTACACTGATGGTCAGTAAAGTTTCCTCTTACACCAGTGGTCAGTGACATTCTGTTTTACACTGGTGGCCAGTGATGTTCTTTCTTACACTGATGGTCAGTAAAGTCTCCTCTTACACCGGTGGTCAGTGACATTTTGTTTTACACTGGTGGCCAGTGATGTTCTCCCTTACACTTATGGTCAGTTAAGTGGCCCATTACACTGGTGGCCAGTAAAGTTTTCTCTTACACTGATGGTAAATGACGTTCTCCCTTACACTAGTGGTCAATGAATTACCCTTGTACACTGATGCCTTCCTAGAAGTCATTAATCATTATAAATTAAAACAAAAATACAATTAAATAAATACAATGAGTGTAAAATGTATGATTATTTACACAGTGTTTTATACCTGCTTTTACTGCACTACAGTTTACCTCTATGGAGTAAAAATGCATAAAGAATACACTAAGAATACAGTTATAAAGGGTGAGTGCAGGAATGTGAATAGTGCCTCATACATTGTGCAAAAAATTTCAGATACCTAGGTTTTAATAATGCCTAAATCAGTGCAGTGACAGGAGAGAAAAGTTCCAGCACTGGATGTGAACAAACTGAGGGGTCGCAGCCAGTGGAATCAACCATAATAATGGGTTAAGTTAGCATAGGTGTACAGGTACAACTATCTTTTAGCGCACCCCTTATTGCTCTGATCTGTGTCATTATCTATTGGGCAGTAATCCCAGTACATTTTATAGATTGCACTGTGCATATAGTGTACAATAATTGTGTCAGTGTGCAAGTAATACAAAAAAAGTCATAGCAGCAACAGATTTGGTTAATCCACATGGTTAATCCACTAGAGGGTGTATGATACAGTATGTGCAGCAAGTTCTGTCACCACAACCTGCTGACTTAGTATGTAAACTGTGATTTGAGTATTATTATTACATTTTATTTACTGTATATAATAGCACCAACATATTACACAGCACTTTACATTAGGGTTGAGATAAGAAACAAGCTAACACACATGTACAGGTTATGACACAGGTGGAGTTGAGGGCCTTATAAAACATGTTCCTTATAAAACAAACATCCTTTTATTCCAATAATTAAGAACAAATTATTAAAATATAGTTGATAGCATGTACTTGTGGATAACTATAGGTAGATGTTAATACCCCCAATGAATTTATATTTTAAAAAATAAACACAAATTGGTGCAACTAGTTGAAAGACCTGAATCTGACTTCTGCACAACAGCATTAAACCTGGAAGAGAGAAACAGATTTAAAACTAGGCTACATCGGTCATGGCCTAGGGTGTCAGGGACACAGCTGGACATCTTTGAATGTTCCTGGTACAGTGCAGTTATTGGTGTCAGTCATAAATTCTGTTTCCAGCACTGGAGATGGATAACACAATACCAATCTTTAGCAGACAAAAGACAAGTCCACCAGTCAATTTCCCAGTATACATAATTTTAATATGAACAAGCTAACCTGATGGTCAGGTAGAATGTTTACTTCCTCTGTTTATCTCTTCTCCTTGAAAGTCTAATGTCAGTTGTAATAGAACACACACACACACACATATATATATATATATATATATATATATATATATATATATATATTTAAAATTGCACTTACTGTATTTTTTTACTATAAGATGCACTTTTTCACCCCCCAAATCGGGGGGGAAAAGTGCCTGCATCTTATGGTCCGAATGTGCGACCACCCGAGCCAGAATCCTCGCCCTCCTGGCAAGAAGATTAGCCGGGGAGGTGGAGGATGTCAGATGGTAAATATAAGCCTGGATCTCCCCTCTGTACTGCATTGTTTATATCAGCCGAGCCCTGCTGATATAAGCTGTGTAGAGCTCTGCTGATACATACTGTATTGCTTTTATCAGAAGCAATACAGCAGAGAGATATAGATGAAACATGCCGGTCGGCATCTCTTCCATCTATGTGTGCCATCTATGAGTTTCCTGCAGTATACCTAGAAGAAGCTGTCATCCCTTCTTACCAGTGATTTGTGCAGTAGATGATTTGCAATGGACCCAAGTAAATCAGAGGCGTAAAATACAAACCGTCTATTTGTTAAAATCTTTTTGAATACAGTATAGCAGTTAGGGCGCTTTCACACTAAATGTGCTGTGTCACATTTTTGTAAATACACATGTTTTAACAGTAGGCTGAATGTTACCATTCACACTGCATGCGTTGCATGACGTGTTCAACATTGGATTGTCTGTTGTCTTTTGCGCACATTATCTCTAACACCGCCCAAGCACCCACACACAACATGGAAAGCCAAATCTTAATGCAAACTTAATGCACCTTGAGCATAAATGCCACACACTGAATGTAAATGCTACGCACTGCAAGCAAATGGCGAATACTTCACCTTGAGCGTATATGCCACACACTGACAATCAGCCAGAAAAGAGACTGGTGACTGAAGTCATGAGCTGCTGAAAACACTCCCCCCAGACTGGTTTCAGCTACTTTCGACTAGTTTGGAAAGCTTTTTCTTATGTAAACATACTATATATTGTGATAACTGTCCAAAAACACAGGCACAGATGTATTATGTGCATATCACATGCATCAACATATAAGCGTTTAAGCATATCTTAAAAAATGCTTGCCTTAAAAAAAGGCTTATAGTGTAAAAGGGCCCTTAGAGATAGTTATTTTTTTTTTTATACTAGCTGTGAGTGAATTAAAAAGCCCCTGAACATAGCTGAAGATATAAAGATGGCTTGTAGTATACTACAGTCAAGGTTTGCTCTAGCACATATATCTTTTGCATAAATTACGGTTAAGTTCAAATTTTAACTTAACCTTCAACTTAACCTACCTAGCGTTCTGCCCTTACTGCACTGTCCACGTCACAAGCATCATCTGTGACACTGGCAGTGTGGGCTGGTAGACCAAAACCCCTCCACAGTGGCGTAGCGTGGGCTTTCGTCGCCTGGGGCAGACCGGAAATTTGCCGCCCCTCCCGCCCCTCCCTTCCCTGCCGCCCCTCCCTTCATTCGCCTCCCTATGCTCGCTTGCTCATCCCTTTCTCCCCAAGCGAGTAATCCAGGCTGCCCATCTCCAGAGCTTCCCAGCGCTTTCCTCGCTCCAGCTAATTAGCAGCTGCTTGCACGCGCCTGCGTCTTCTTATTA
Source organism: Ptychadena robeensis (assembly GCA_036250615.1). Taxonomy (NCBI): domain Eukaryota; kingdom Metazoa; phylum Chordata; class Amphibia; order Anura; family Ptychadenidae; genus Ptychadena; species Ptychadena robeensis. Next base: position 98,684,940 of record CM070032.1, on the reverse strand, counting down.
ATCCCGAGTCCCGTAAAATCGCCGCCCCTTTTGATACGCCGCCCGGGGCCATGGCCCCCTCGGCACCCCCCTCGCTACGCCACTGCCCCTCCATTAACATGGAGGTCTATGGCGCAGCCCCTCTCCTATGACATTTAGAGAAACAATGCAGCTTTCCGGGAATATATCGGGTTCTCTCGAATCCTGCTCCTCTAGCGCTTGGGACGAACCTAAACAGCAGAGAACTAGGTTCATCTAAAAATGCAAGGGAGGTTAATTTTTGCAAAAAACTGTGCAGGAGCTTTTTTCTGTAATGTTCCACGATCCTTCTTTGTATCTCTAGCAATTGTGGTGATGATAGCATGTTCAGGGGCTTTCTTATTCACTAATAAAGAAGAAACATTATCACAGAGACAGAAAGTGATGAAAAATTATTAATTGCAAAGGATATTATCTACACAGGAGGTGACTGTTGTGACCTGGGTTGGGAAAAATTCATAGAAGAAGTGAAACCAACTCAATGGGACACATACAGCTAAACAAAAGCTTTTAACTGGTGAAAAAAAATATTTTATTGAAGCAATGTGCACTACAATACAATTAGAAGTTAGTTTAACTGAATTTGCAAATGTAGTAAACACGTATCCTTTGTTTAAGAAATGTACTTGTATATTAGAGAACTAAAATTTCATGGCTAGTATAAGAGTGTTTGCAATTAAAAGACACTGACTGCCAAAACATCTGTATATGTTCAGATGCCTGCCAACCCCCACTAAAAAATTAAAAGGCATGCAACACAAAAGGCTTGATTTTATTTAGAGGGGGGAAGAAAGCTGGCAGGAAAGCAATGACCATAAATAAATTATAAAAAGGGTCCTGAAAGTAAAAATGTGTTTTACATGATCTTATTTCTGACATGTTTTATATGCCTAAATAACGTTGCTTTTACCTGCACATGTAGTCATCCTTTCTTGCTGAACAGCTGAAGAATATGTTATCTTTATTTCTATGGGGCTGCCTCTTGCTTTCCTTTATAGTTCATAAATCTGATACTTACTGTATTTTTAGGCTGATAAGATGCTCCAAAGCGTATTGAAAAAGAAATACAGAGAAATAAAAGAGGCAGGGGTTTAAAAAGTTAAAAGGGAAGCTATGTGTTTCCCCACCCCCTTTCTGTCAACCGGAGTAGTGCTCTGTCCATGACATAGACAGAGCACTACTCCGGTTGACAGAAAGGGCGAGGGGAAACTCATTTTGTTTTGAGAAAGTTAGTGTTCCAATATGAAGAACTTTGAAATACCCAGGGCCATTTTCAGCCATAGGTTAGGTTGGAGAGTTTCTTAAGAAGTCATATGGTGAAGGCCACAATGATGTCTCCCCATAGAAAAAAATATTTAAACTATTCATCAGTGTACTGCATAATTTTGTCATATTATTAATAAAAGTATATTTTAAAATAAATTAAAAAACTTGCTTACTTGAACTGTAACTGATGTAAAAACTTTTATATATGCAAGAATATTATAAATAATAATTACTAATAATTTGAAGTACCCCGAACTACTCTTTAAATATCTGTGAGTAGAGTGCTCTGAACCAGAATCCGATAAATTATTTCTTATGTAAACTATTGATTGGATTGACTATGTACTACAGTTGAGTTCTGAAAGATGCAATCACTTTATTGGATGTTGGATTGTAACAGTGAGTAACTGTTTTTTTCATATAAGACCTATATATGCCTCGAAATAGATATTCCATTATGATTGCAGCTAACACACCACTATAATTCCGTATTTTTAGGAAATAAGAAAAAAAAAATCTGACAAATTTACCTCTATATTTTGCAAAGTCTTACCCCACTATTTGCTGTTTTCTTCAAAAGTTAAATTAAATAATGTTACATATAAATTTAAGGTTTGTACCTTAGTAGCCCCTTCTTCTTCTTCTTCTTCTTCTGTTCTTTACTATTATTATTATTATCATTTATTTATATAGCGCCAACATATTACGCAGCGCTGTACAATATATTAGAGTGGAGATACAACACACAATAACACACAGGTACAGGTAATGACACAGGAGGAATAGAGGACCCTGCCCGGTTGGGCTTACAGTCTAATAGATTGGGGAACTACTGTTTGTATTGCTTATTTTTATCTGTATGCATAATATCCAAGGTATTATTGCTCACAGACAAATCACGTTATCCTATCTTTGGTCAAGCTGAAGGTAATAGCTTGTACACCAGGTTTAAAATTATATTTGTTGAAATTACAATTACTTTAAATCAAAATATCAACATCATGGGACCATGATTTTGGGAGTTCAGGGTTGCCAGTGAACTCTCCCCGAAATGAGACCCTTTAGCACACATCCAGAATGTACTTGGGTAAACTGCTAGTGTTAAATGGAGAGACTGTGGCTTCATCTCTTCCTAAAGAGGGGTAAGTGTAGTCAGGTTATAATTATTGCCAAGTTCAACCAGGGGGAGTTCTGGGTGAGGCCCTATAAAAGTGTTGATTCCCAATTGCTTGGTGCTCTGTGTTGCCTTAGTGCAGTGGTTCCCAAACTGGGGTACCCTCAGTTGGTCATGTGCATAGACCTTCCTATCTATATACTGGGGGCGTGCAGGGAAGGTTTGGAAATCACGACCTTACTGGATGAAGGTGAGAGTGACCAGTGGCTAGAGATTCCCTTCCCGCCAAGGTGCAACACTAAGTTAGGAAGCGTGCGGGTGGCTTCCAAGCAAGACAGCATGCATTTTGACGCAGTGAGTAGAACCATGACTTAGCTCCAGGCACATGAAAGGCCCAGGAGTGGGCTGTTTAGAGAGGACATTTCTCAGAGACAGAGTGAGATCCCGGTTAACTGGCCAGAGACTGTCAAGAACCCCTCTATGTTACCTGAAGGCCCAGGGTGTCACTTATCAGTTAATCCCTCCCACTGTTTAGAGACTCTGTATTAGCTGCCATAATCTAACCCTTGTTTATTAGTTATCCTGTATTGAATTTCCTCTAGTAAACCTGCTGTTAAACGTTTCTTCTGTGTTTCCTGGGTTCTCTACTCTCGTACCTTCTCTAATCCCCCCCCCCCCCCCCCCCCTCCCTTTCAATAAATCCTATTAGATAGGAGATATGATGGTGGGAAATTTACTGAATTCCTTTGATGTCACTATAATTTCTGTAGACAAATAAACATCTGCTTGTCTTGTTTATACGTAATCTTGCTTTCTCTGGAATTACACACAGTGTTTATCTGAATCTCATGCTGTGTGAGTTCATTTATATATCATGACAACCCCACTTTTCAGATGTGCACAGCACATGAGATCACCACTTACAGTACAAAGTACATTCTGAGAGGGAACAAGCCTCCTCTTCATTTCTATCAGCATTAGCCACTAACTATCAATGCCTATTGTATGACTGTTCATGGCATTATCACTTTAAAGGGAACCTGTCACTGGAAATTAGCACCCTCTAACTCAATAGTAGATTCCAAACAGCTTCATTTTGCTGAACAGAAAATTAGTGAATATCCATTTTTATGCAGATAACAAGCAAAGCAATTCAGTGGGTCGCACAGACTTTACAGCCAAAAATTTATTGTTTTTGTTAGACAATTGATGAGAAAAATACAAGATAGATCAATCTGTTGATAACGGTTTCCTAACACTAAAGATGGTTGAGATACTGTAAATGTCCTTATAGGTGAACACAAAGGGACTTGAGTTATTTTTTCCCCTCTTCACACAATACTGTAATGGATGTTACCATACAGTGTACAGCATTTGAACATTTGAAAAAAAGATATTGCTATACTTTTGTAAAGAAAAAGGTATTGCACTTGCCCATGTAGTCTGTGCATAAATTAAGTTCCAAGTCAAAGTTTTTTAAGTTGACTTAACTTTGAACTTAACCTCACAATTCAGCTAGTTGAAATATTGACTAAAACAAAAGTGCATTTGCTGTGTATTTCTGTTTAAAAGCTGGTGC
>CM070032.1:98657189-98668121 GCA_036250615.1 Ptychadena robeensis | reverse complement strand
AGGCAATGCTTCAGACCAACAGGGCCCCAGGAGGGGGAATATCCCTGGGTCACACTGAGATCCCGAGCTGAGAGAGCTGAACCTTTTTATATCTTTTTGACAGCACCCAACATTCCAGAGGGATGACTCATGTTCCCTCCAAAATGTTGCAAAGTAGATGGCAGGTGCTGCTGTTGTCACTAGCTGAAAGGTCATCTCCAGGCAGAACAGACTTGATACATTTCCCGCCTAAATTCTGGAGGGAAAATGTACAAGCTGCACCTGCCAAGAGAAAACCAAGTTAACCCTCCACTCTCCAAGTTAACCCCTTACCTCGTTTAACTCTAGCACCCATAGGGGGGCTACTGAAGGGTTATTTTTAGGTTCCCATCTTGTGGTACGGGTTGGAAATCACGGACAAACTATGCAATTTTGTCAGCTGTTAAACAGTAATCATTTTACTGAGTTTACTAGAGTTCTTAGGCTTCTTGCCTGGCAGAATTCAGTCATCGGTGTTTTAGGCCCAAGTCATCCTGGTGCATAAACTGCCGTGGGTACTGTGGTTTCTTCCTTTAAATACTGATATCTAGAGGTGGTCAAAAGAGAGTAAAAAAAAAAAAAAAAGAAATAATGAATCACAACTTGTAAATGTTGACCTATGGAGTAGACCCATTACTAAGCAGATCCAATACATATAGTATATTACAGCATTTTAAAATGCTCAGTAACATGATGCATACATGTTTGGACATTTCAGTATGGTGTGCATTGACCTTATTTAAAATTTCGGATACAGGAAACAACTGACCCAAACTTGCCTGCACTGCCAGGTCCCGTACTGTCCAATATGCTTGACATTACTCCTCTTTAAGGTCTGAATAGACCCCATGAGGTTTTACAAAACATCAAAAATCAAGTGCATGAATGGGGGAATTTGCATCCTGATGCACTTTGGACATGGCTTTGAATGCGTCTTGGAGACTTTTTTTTTTATTGATTTTTTTTCCAAATAATTTTATTGAAAGTTTTCAAAACAAATACAAGATACATCGTACATTGGCAATTGCAATGCAATAAAAAGTGGAATCATAGTAATCCGTACAGTGCATCCAAGAGATACCATATAGAAAAAAGTAAAGGAAACATAGAGAATAAAACATAAACCAATTCACATTGTGTTGAAATGGAATACCTGAGCGGGGTTCTCACTACAGAAATATGTACGGCCGTACAAAGGTCCTACACCTCTCCCCCTCCAATGCTTAGTAACAACATCAAAACCACCTGGGGGGCGTGTGCTGGTGGTCCCATGGATATTAAAACCGCTTAATAGGGATGGACCGAACTGTTCGCCGGAGAACAGTTCGGCCGCGAATCGGCAATGTTCGCCGATCCTCTCGCCGGCGGACAGTACGGGTGTTCGACCCTCCCCGTTCGCCGGCCAGAAGAAGATCTAATATTCTTCCTCCGGCAGGATCAGAACCTGCGAGATCGTGCCAGGAGGAAGAATCTTTTCACTACAAGACCGATGCATGTAGCCGGTCTGTAGTGAAAATACCGGCTCAGAACAGGAAGACGTCAGTGACGTCACAAGCCGGCTCCCGCAACCAGAACTATGCGTTACCAGGATGCGTTCCAGGATCCGGATGTGACGTCACTGACGTCACATCCGTCGTTTTTTCCGATTCAAATTCCCCGCCTAGAGGCGGGGGAATTTGAATGTGTCCCGCGAACAGGGCGGTATGGCTTTAAAGTTCGACCCGCCCTGTTCGCGGACACTCCGGGCCGATGTTCGCCCATCTCTACCGCTTAACTCAGGTTTCCCAAAGTCTGGGATGTGCGACCGCCCACCGTACACTAAATCCTATAACCCAGTAGGCAAAAAGACACTGTAGAGCATCATCATGTAGGCCAGGACCTGGACACCCAGAAAATGCAAGCAACCAATCCAATTTTACATGCCTAGCTGAAGGTTGTCTATTAATTATAATTAAACAAGGCCTAACCAAAAAAAACTGCAGTTCTCTATACAGTACCTTCCCTTTTCTTCTCACTCTCCGAAAAAGCCTGAAACAGAGTCAGCCAACTCTGTCAGTCCATCAAGGTTTTGCATTTGGGGTAGACGTGAATGTCACTGAGTGTTCCTGGGCTCAGAAGAGAATATTGCGGACAGTGGCACTACCCACTGCCAGAAGAAAAGGAACAATGAACTTACATGACCAGACTGGCATCAGGACAAAAAAAAGGATGTGTCAGCAGCAGGGCTATACAGACACATGCCATGCCTATATGTAAACTTGCTTTTTAAGGCTGTTGTTGTTATTTCCTTCTACATGAGGTGTGGCTAGATCCGCTGCCTGCCAGTGACTCATTACCTATCCTACACGGTGTATAAAGTTGTTACACAGAGTTATAGAATTCAATTCTTCCAGAGATTCCAAACTAATAGATGCAATTGTGCTTTGGCATACCAGCCAGCTTCACCACATGCTGACTAAACTGGACTGACCAGTTCTCGCTCTGTTCTACTGACATCTTCTTTGATTTTCAGTAGTCACATTCCAACCTACAATGAGCCTGCAAACAGGAAAAAGGAAAGTGGGTTGATGGGTTGCATGAAAGATAAATCAGGAATCCGTAAAATGCACCTCACAGCATCTATAAGACTTAACTTGGTATAACATTGTCATGCATGTTAAAGTCCTTCATTTGCTGCTATATAAACTTACAGTTAATATTCTGTATGACACTCTGCATTACTTCTTTTACTCTTCGATTGCTACATCTGCCCTAGTTCTCATCAACATTATGAAACCAAATTGGTTTGGTATTAGTTCCGGAATAGGACAGCTTTGAATATCTGTTATATTTTTATTGCTGTCTGTGTGAGTGCTATGTAGATGTATTTGCTTTATTTATCCTGGTGATTATTGCCACAAGAATTAAACATGATGGGAAAGTCCAAATTTTGAAACACATTGAACATTTTCCTAAGAAGATATTTTGGAGAAATGCCTTCATGTAATGTCTACAAGACAGATTTTATGGATAAGAACAAATATGAAAAAATCCAACAGGGTTTTAATAATCCCAAACTCAATTCAAGAAGATGATTATTCACTTTGTATGGGAATTTTGACTTGATGAGTGTGGTTAAAACTCAGTTTGCTTAGAATGCCCCATTATGTTGCAGGAAAAAAAACAGGTTTTGTGCTTGGGTATTGAAACCTGTAGAGCCACAGAGCAAAAAAAAGTAGAAGTAAATCACCTCAACTGTGTTTTGAGTGCTCAAGTACAGCACTGACATGTTAAAAGCAAGGATATAAATACACACTTCCTTTAAAGAGCTCTGAGGCTGGAAAATAGGACAACTTGGCCACTAGTTTCTATACCATTCACAGGCCACTGAGTTCATTATAAAGCATTTTATTTCCAAATGCCAATATGCCAATATTACCATCTACAATCTGACCGTAGAAAAAATTATTGTTGATGTACATTGCAGCAGTACATACCAAGAACTGGATATCCACAATACTGATGGCCGAACATCGGTCGTGTCCGTGAACTTTAAATTCTCCACCAATTGGCAGGAATTTGAATCGGAACTATACCGAAAATTACCCTGCAATGTCACACCCGGCATATTGAATGCACTGATCCTAAACTGGAAGTGACGTCGGCCTGACGTCACTTTCGGCCCGTGCCCAGTATATCACTGAGTGTCTCTACCCGGTTTCTAGTGAAAATAATTCTTCTTCCTCCGGCCTGTACTGTTCACCGGCAAGAAGGAAATTGAACATTCATCAATCCACAATAATTTATACCAAGTGACCAACGGTGGTTTGAATATCTATTCCTTTTGAGCAATGTTATTATTACAAGTTTTAGTTCTGGCACAAAATTATTATTATTTTGATGACTTAAGCAAATCTCATTATGTAATGAAGGGTTCACATGCATCTGCAACTGTATTAATGTCTTATTACACTGTATATACCATCACTTTTTCTATTTGTGTCCAGAAATGTATTGATTGTGTTTCTCTTCAATTATGAAATGGGATTCTATGTGTCTGACACATACTGCAGTTATAACCTCTGCACTCTTCTCCAAGCTTGTCATCATAGGTGCCTGTTGGGATACCCTTATGTACGTTTCCATATTTAATCTTTAGAGGCATGACTACAAATCATAGGGCCCCCCCCCCAGCAAAATATCGATGTTCCCAAGAAACCTCTCTACTGTTATTGATCTACACATAATGTATAGTTCCATACATGCAAATGCATTGGGAGCACTGCACTGCACTCTATTTCAAATCAAAACATGAAGAAATATTTATCAAGGTGAGTTATTTATTTGTAGAAAATGAAGAAAAGGGAATAAGACTGTTCAAAAAATAGCTGTGTCTGCATTCTTTATTACAAGCAAAAGCAGGCCATACACCTTTAGACCTCTCTATCAGATATCCTTTAGATATACCAACAACTATGTAGTGCCGGGTCCTCTGCGATTGTTTAGAAACTCCCTCATATTACATGGTTTTAGTAAAACAAAAGGGGACCTAAAGGAAATCTGACAGAGAAATCTAAAGGTGTATGGGGGCCCTTTTAACATTTTCTGTATATACTGAAACATGTTTCATGACTTTGTATGAATGCCTGAACTCATATTTAGTTACACGAGCACTGTTTCTGAGAATTGCTGCACATCTGTGTGTCATGCAGCCAACCAACATCTGCCACCTGAGAACATTCATTGCAGGCCAGGATAATAGGACTATTTTCTGCCTCAGAAACAGTATTTTCTATGTCACCTCACAGATTTGCAATAAGATTAAGTTCTATCCATTCAACTGCCCACCCCATAATGTCAATCGTTTTGGCCTGGAACCAAAATGTTACAACACAAGTCGGGTATTTTGATATATTGGAACTGATGCATGATGTCTGGCATACAATAAAGGGCCCATGGCAACTGCATGAGAAACATCCATAAATAATACTGCTAGCACCACCATGCTTCACAGTGTTCAGTGGCTTGAGTTCAGTGTTTTATCCCTTGACTCTAGACTAGAGATGGTCAAATTTTTCGACTAGCTGACTTTGTGATTGCAAAGTCCCTAAACATGGTATCATCACTAAAATCTCTAGATATGTAGAGAAGGGTTCTGGAAACATTCAATGTGTTCTATGGCAAAATGTAACCTCTTCATGTCTTTTTTTTGGGGGGGGGGGGGGGGGGGGGGGGGGGGGGGGCTTTTTTGGGACCTTGTGTTGGCTATGTGCTGACAGTTTTGCTTCCTAAAGGAGTCTCATTGGAACCACACACACAGGTAACTTCAGACCTTTAGGTGTGTGTATATTACCTGAGTCTTTGTAATTGTGTCCATTCTTCTGTCTTCAGGTTTTGGATATCAATAATGTTGGGTCTGTTTGTTTTATATTACTCCTTGATTGTTCTGGTTAATTATCCTTAGGTAGTAATGTTGGACTGCTATTATTCTGAACAGAACTGTCTAAAGCCGGCCATAGACATCCCGATCTATGGCCAACTTTTAGCAGACTCCTCACAGTCCTGCTGTGAGGAGTTGGCTACAGAGAGGACAGGAATCCTGTGTGTTCCACTAACACAAGCGATTCCTGTCAGACTGTAGCCAATTAACTCGGAGGGGGAGGAGACTTCCCCTCCAAGTTAACAGCCTGCAGCGGGATCGGGCAGAAAAAGAACCAGCAGGACGGATCCGTGTGCGATCCGACCTGCCGGCTCTTTTTGTCAGATTCTCAAGGTGGGCTCCCTTATAGTTGCGGCCGACCAACCTTTATGTGCTCGGCGGGAGCGAGCACGCCGGTTGGTCGGCTGCAACTATGGCCAGGAATCGGCCTGTCTATGGGGGGCTTAAGGATGAGACAAAGCATAGTTAATAACACTATTTTGGACCACAGATTTAGTCACAAATCGTGAAGGAACCTGTAAAGCACATTAACATTTAAATTACCAGCTATCCACTCTGCTAGTGGACCCCAAGTGCTTTTTCTGCATCAGGTATCAGAGCCTCCATCAAAGTATTTCAGAATATGGTATCAAAATAGTACTATAAAATGCTTTTTGACTGAGCTAGAGACACTATTTGGGACTTTTCATGCTTGACTAGTTCTAAGGCTTGAACGCAGAGATTTTACCACAGTGCACAAGCCGCCCATTGACAGCAGTGGGACTTTGACAGTCTCCACAGCCCATTAGGGCTCCAGATCTGTCGGTCCCCGCCTCTGTGACCTTGATGTTGACGCAAAAATCCATGAAAATGCAACACATTGGAGGCTTGTGCGGACATCAGCAGATCCCAGCACATGGTGGAGCCCTAGCCTTAAGATTACTTTAGGAATATACCATAGGATTAATCAAAGTGCTCTCTGGGAGGACCAGAAGCTCTGAGGTCAATACATCTTCATTAATATGACAGGTAAACAGATTGTCTATACTACATAGACTGCAAAAAGAATTAGTGATTGGGGAAAAATATCATGCTCTCCACACCTGCACCCTCCTGTTCTATACAATTCTCCTATTGGCATACCCCAAACACTCCTCTCTTGCACACATGGCACATAAAACAGTTTTGTGTTAAATGTATATATAGAGAGTTATTTTTATTATGTACCCCTAGACTTCGGTTTGGATGCAGTTGAAGTTGTAGTCTACAGCTACAACCTTTACACTTCTGCAGAGAAATGAACAATTGGTACCTGCCTGTCATTTAACAAGGAAGCATGTACTTGTATCTGTTGTAATTGTTGTCTGATGGGTCAGACCATGCCAATGTAAAGGTTTCTTTGTGCTTATTTGCAAGAAAACATAATGTTGGGGGGGGGGGGGGGGGGGGGGGGGGCTACTGTTTTATTGCTAATTACAGATCATATAGGTAATTGTGTATTTTGCTCAAAGTTCTTAAAGTTGCTAATGAGGATTAGAAAAACTCATAGACCACAGGCTTTCTAAAGGGGTTGTATATAAAAGTAATTAGTAAAGGTTACTAAAGTTATAGTTTGATCTGTTTCAGCCTGTCATTAAGTATTCATAATCAGAGAAATATCCAGAAAGGTTGTTAGGGCCCCCATACACGTATCCATCCACGGGCAATTTTGTGGACAATCGACTGCTGTGTAGAGATGGTCAAATTTTCTAGCTGATTTGTGAGCTGATTGCAAAGCCTCTGAAAATTATATCATCACCAAAATTGAAAAGGGTTGTGGGAACATTTGAAAAAAGTTTTTTGCTCTAGCATATGTAAGTTCAAAATCAAAGTCGAAATTTAGATTTTCAACATTTATACTTGACTTTGAACAAAAACATATTTGTGTTAGAGCCATACTTCTTTTTTTGTACAACCCTTCTCTACATCTCCAGCAAGTTTAGTGATGATACCATGTTCAGGGACTTTGCAATTAACTTAAAATCGTCAAATTTTTGAAAAACAATTCGACCATCTCTACTGCTGTGCGCATGTGCGCCGCTCGCTTAGGGGGTCGATCGTCCGCAAAATAGAGGCATCTGCAGGGATTGACCAGAATAGCCTTGACAGTTTTTTTTTTTGGGTTGATTGCTATACTTTGGATGGGGAACCAAGTCCTCATACAAAGTTTCTTAAGGGAATCCATGTGTGAGTGGTACACATTGCGTGGTGATGTCACCATGCTATGATCGCTTGCTGGCCAAATGCACGGGAATCCATACGTGTATGGGTACCTTTCGAAAATTATATCATAGAGAAAAAAGAAGGAAGCTTTTGTAGACCTCTCTTTTGATGAGACCAACAAACAGAACATGGAAGACAGGATAGCACTTTCTTCTACTACCATGCATCATTCTTTATCTTTACATTTCTGAACAAGAAACCTCCTCTATCCCTTCTCAGTCAGCTATTAGTAATCTACATATACCAATAATAAAAGGTAAACAGTCTGTTTGCCAAATATCACCTCAACTAATTGAAATTCAACCAAGTGGAAAACTAACTGCGATATACTGGTGAGAAATACAGAGCTCTGAAAGCGTTAATATTAATCAATTACGGATTTCTTTTTTTATCTACCCCTGGAGAGGTTTACAAATATTTGTACACAGCTGATATCTGAAGCCTCGGAGAACCCATTTAGTACTCCCATAGCGAACTGGAATGAGTCATCAATGCAGAATTCATTCCGTCATCTAATATAGAGCTCTCCCATAGGTGTCTGCTTCCAACCAAGTAGCCGGCTTTAGTTGATATTTCAACTGTCGGGATTCCCAGAAACGTATTGATTCATGAATGAGTAATAGCTCATTGACGCGTTGAGAAGACATATGTCTGTGTGGAGAAATCCATAAAATATCTCTTGTTCCCTGAAACATACTGCTGTAAAGATATAGTTGTGAAATTTTGTTTGTCTTGCATATATTGCTAGTTATTGCAACTTTTAAATCTACATTCTTTGATTCTGCAGCTTGAACTGGCAGATATTAGTTAACTGCGCCATATGTTATAATGTTCGGGAGGATTCATATTTTTTTTAGGGGTGACACTCAATTAAGGGAAAGCTGATGCGACTACCCAGGCTTATTTAGGTAAAGTTAAACCCACCAATGAGTTATGGTGAATTCTCTGCAGGGAAAATCCTGGCCAGAGAATGCCCAAATGCCAAGTGGGTAGCCACAAAAAAATACTATGTTGGGCTTCTGAAGGGCATTGTAGTGGCTCGTCGTGTGATGGAATGAACTACTGCGACCAGGTTCTACTAATGATCGATGTACTCCTTTACATGGCTTTCTTTATGGCTTCACACACCACTCAATCAGCATCAACTCGCAATAAACGATTGTCTACTCTCCAGGTTAGGGAACATTTGCAAGGTTTACTAGCAGGAAGGATATTTACAAGCACTCACCATCACCAAAATGGTAGGGATGGGGCATAGACTTAGAATGCTACAGTTCCAAACAAATGCCTTACCAGCCTGCTGAGAGTGGAAGGAGGTAGCCATAGCTCTCACCCAAGATGTGGTCAGTCCAGGAGGGGAGGCTTGATCCAGACGATAGGCCTCAACTCTGCTCCGGTGACACACAGCAATCCTCATAGGATGCAGGAGACGACAGAATGGCCCAGAACATTCTGCAACAGGGTGATTTATCACCTAGGGCCAAGGAATGGTCAGTACCAGTAACTGGGCAAATTAGATTAGTTACACTTAAAGTGGGGAGGGCTTAGGCTTGACTTCTGGTGACACCTAAGCAGGTGCATTGTCATGCCAGAAAAATAAGAACAAAGACAGAGGCGCACAACCTAGTACAACAAGTAAGGTACTGTAAATTGTAAAATAATATGGAATGGAATAAAATGAAACAAAACAAGATGCTCACATTAAACAATATTTACAAGGATTGATCTCTCAGGGCCGTGCGCTTTCCAGGAAGACCTAACTTCCTGGTTGGGGATGAGATCACTTCCTGCTTACAGATGCTGGGGGGCTCAACAGGAACAGTGGGACGTGTTTCGAGCGGACGCTATTTTTCAACCATAGGGGGAACCCTATGTTGTTTCCCCTATGGTTGAAAAAGAGCCTCTGCTCGAAACGCATCCCATTGTTCCTGTTGACCCGATCAGATGTGGGAACGCGCACGGCATCCGATCGGCGGGTCGGGTAGGAATCGGCCCATCTATGCCCAGCGTTATAGGTAAGTTTTTAGGTTTTTTTATGCATTCCTCCCTATTATCAACCTCCTCCCATATATAGCTGGCTTACCTCCAAAACATGTCCTACCTAAACAATACCATTTGAAAGTACAGTGCGCTGAACAGCTGCTACATGAGTAGACAAAGGCAAAAAACAAAACAAAGACAACCTGTCTACGTGGTCTAACCTGTCTACTTTCCACATCAGTGATAAAACATATTTTCCATGACAAAACAGTCAACTAAAGAAAACACATTAAGTATTATTACATTTAAGTGGCCTGGTGATTACATTGCAATTACATTTCAGCTTGACTGGTTAAATTCTGAAGGAATAAATACATTTATTTTAAGTCTCATAATCTAAAAGTAATTCAAATTTCTGTATTATACAATTTATACAGAACATGACACCTTTTTAAATTGATCAGTAGGACACAAGGTGGAATCACCATTTCATAATATTATATCGCCATAAATCAAAAATAAGTCCTGTCCTGTACACTAAAACATAGCCACCTCTTGAGACACCTATTTCATGGTATATAAGTACTATTAGTCCTTGTACTAAATGGAAAGGAGAACAGAGAATTTTGTGAAGTATTGACGGCCATGTATTGTTTAGTTGATCACTTTTCCACCACTACATAGCATGCACCAAAAAAAATTACATATATATTTACATATTTTTAGATATACAGTAAATATATATACAGTATATTGCAAGTAATTTTTCATTTAAAAGCTAAAACCCTCAAGACTTACATTTTAAGAAACATTTCTCATTCAACTGACATTGTTTCCTCCAAATATTTTCTTGAAAAAAAATGTGTGTAATGTAGTCAAGAGGAAGACAAAGATCTACTCTAATGCCAGAAGGCAATTTATACTGTAGATATATTAGAAGGAGTGGTTGCATACATAGATACAGAAATATATAGTTATGATTATTTGCACTATTTGCATTATTTGCACTGCCATTTACATGCATTGCTGGTCTACTGAATGATTTGGTGTTTAGCATAAATGTATGTATGTGTTAGTCCACTCCCTCCTGAGAGGGTAGGGGAACCGGGATCCAGGAGAGGAGTCTATGCCCGTTGAACCAGGTCTTCCACCCAGAGCCCTCCTAATGGGAGATGGGCTAATGCCCCTTGAGGGGACACCAATGGTGTTTCTGCGGCTGGTAGGACAAGGTCTCTCCCTTCACCTGGAAACCCCAAAAAGGCAAGAGGGCGGCA
>CM070032.1:98640271-98655967 GCA_036250615.1 Ptychadena robeensis | reverse complement strand
GGGGGGGGGGGATACCATTTTACGTGTGTCATTTTGATTGCCCCCTCTGATCTCCCCTGTCCAGAGTTACAGTAACGTATCTTCGGGGTGCCTTTATATTTGGGGGGATGCCTTATATTTCAACATGAGGCAAAAATGTAAGGGTGCCTTATTTTTGGGGAAATAGGGTGGCCCCTGATCCGTCATTCCCAGCCTCCGTCACATGGCAATGGAGGCTTGATGTATGACGCATCCATTAACAGTCAATGGATGCATCATACTAATGTATGACTAACATGCCCAAACACGTTAGTCATACGTCAGCCCATTGATTCAAAGAGGCCGCATTATCAGCTGTGCTATGGAGCAAACAGCTGGGGGGGGGCTTGAGATCCTTGGATCTGCTGATGTCAGCGCATCCAAGCGCATAGTACATAATAAATCCCTAGCCTAACTGTTAGAGTAGCCCATGTATCAAGACTGGGAAGAAGTATATAATCAAAATGTTCATTTCATTTAAGTTTTAACATTCAGCTTTGGTCTATTCTGCAAATTAGAGGAAGGCATACTGTATTAAGTTATTTTTTTTTTCTTTCCCATAATGATAGTTGTGATGGAAAAATAGGCAGGAAGGAGGGTGAGTATAAAAATGGTGGGGGCTCCAGTAGTTAGCAATTTTCATGCCCCCTCATTAAGAATGTCTTCAGACACAAAGTTGTCATGATATTCTGTTCTAAAAGTAAATAAATCGCCTGTATTCTTTGTGAACCATAAAGGGGAGACTATTGCTCCCAAAGTAAAGTATTTTCAGTAGGCTTTTCTGGAGAGGTGATTAGCATGTTAAAAGATGAACTTCCCACTTGTCACCCAGATGCACATCTGTAAATTTTGAATGTAGGAGATTGGAGATAGGTCTCAAAAGGACCAATGTCTGGAACAACTAAAAATAAAAGAGGGCACACAAATGATTTCCACATTAAAGGGCAGTTTATGGGAGTCGTTTTGGAACCTTTCATAAAAGATCACACCTATAGACATGCAAATCTCAGAAACTGTTTTATGAGACTAGTATATGGTAGTTTCACATTTTTCACACCTCCCACCCTGTCACATTGTAAGGAGACTGGATTTAAGTGTTTGTGTTTTATGGGTATAAATACTGGCCATTAAACGTCTTCAACACTACTAATCAATCCAATGAATATGACTAACTACTACTAGCTTTACCATAACCTAGATGAAAGGAAACATTCACAGGCTTTACACCACCTAGTTAAGATTTGTATCCTGCTTCTTCCAACTTGCTGAAGAGGAATGAATGGTATAGAAGTATAGAAGATTATCTCTTCTTGACGTGAGTGTAATGTTCAAATTCTATTCCCATTTCGTAGACATAGAAGCAGACATTGCATCTGGGGTGACAGCAAATTAGTGGGATGAAGGGTCCGAAAAGACCAAATATTAGATATAGGTTGAAAGAAAGGATTAGCAATATCGAAGTCAAGTGTGAGATTTTTCGATCTTGGGGAGCCAAATATTATAAAACTTTGACTGTACCTCCAAGTAGGTTCACCGGTTGAATGAAAAAAAAATTCTTAAGAAGTCATGCTCCAAATTGACTAAAGCTAGGCATATACATATGGATTTCCATGCGCTTGGGCCGCTGACAGGAATCGCTATGTGATGGATTCCTGTAAGATACTTTGACCAGGGTCCCCATCCAAAGTAGAGCGATCGTCCAGAAAACAACTGTAATCAAATGATAAAGGTGGGCGTCTCCACTTTGCAGGTGATCGACGGGTAGATCCCCGGGTGTTTCACCAGTGATTGATCACTGCAACGTCACCATGCTGACAGCAACATCACCACGCTGCTTTGAGTCTCCTGCCGAACGTACAGGAATCGCAATGTGTGCCACTCACACATCGTTTCCTGCATGATACTTTGATCGACCACAAAAGAACCATCAAGTCATATCACTGTGCGACCAACTTGCTGGGCTATCCTGGTCCAGATGGGCCCCTCCATTTTGCAGAAGTCCGACCGGCCGGCGCCCGATCATTCACACGGATGGACTCATGTATGGGGGGCCTTAGGTTGCACATGGCTGTAGCAGTCTGCAATGCTTCACAGGGCCAGGAAATGTCATACCTCCTGCTGTTTTACAGTATGCAATAATTCAATCTGGGGTCAATAAGTATACTTTAATCTGGGGTTTTATCAGCCCATAAAAAGACTTTACAGCCATTCTATTCTAAGAACAAATGTGGAATTTTACTTGACTCAAAAACAACAACAAATAAAGGGGGTTGCCCAACAAAACAAAAAAGGTTTGGTGTAAAGGGGATAGTTTAGAAGTTAAATTTGTGAGAGGGCTCCAAAATTGCACATCCCTTCCTTGAGATTAAGGAATTATATTTTAGGTTGCAGAAGAAAAAGACTAAAAATATATTGGCAATAGCCACAACCTTAAACTCTCTGGATTAAGAAAGATGTAAAACAGAAGAGTCTCTGATGTTGGCTTAAACATTAAGTGATAAAAAGAACCAAACCCTTTTTAGTTTCATCTATAGGTGGACAATTGTCAGATGCTGACTGTATTCTGTATTTGGTTAGCACAGACATAGTGAAGAAATGTCAATAGGAAATGGCACTAGGCAAGCACAACCGATAGTGGTGTCACATAGAAACATGTGGCCAGTTATATAACTGGTAATAATGTTTCAACATATCTTGGTTTGTTTCTATAAGATCACTAAAAGGAAATGCAAATAAGTCTAATCATAATTATGAGTAGGATAATAATATTTCTTTTGCACAGCACAAATAGAAACTACAATTTAAAATATAAAGACATTAGTTTGCTTACAAGTTTAAAAAGTTTAAAAAAATCTACCCAAACTGAAATATAAACATAGATAAGCCCTGGTGGTTTGTCCTAACCACCAACTTCAGATGCTGGAGAGATTGCTTCCATCCTGTTCCTGGATCTCACCCACCCCCAATAGGCATTGTAAAGTCACAGAATGTCATTTCACTATGTCATATCAGTGATGTGTCATAAGACTTGCAGTTATGAAGCCATAAGAAGAAACATCTATAGGTTAATGTGTGAAGTTGAAATATACTTAATAATGAAAAAACATTCCAGACATATATAGAAACTTTCAGAATATAAGAAAACTGGCTAGGATTGGGTATTACGAACCTTAACCCAGACTCCAGAAATAGCTTAAAACCCAGGTACAGAGGACGCCAAAATTGCAAATTTTATTTGTGGCAAGTTTATGGAAATTCATTAACTAACAATTCCCAACAAACTTTTAAAATTAAAAAAATTACCTTTAAAACAACCTCTGCAGTCAGAGTCATTGGAGTGGAATGTGTCTTGAATAGTGAAATCACAGTAAAAGCACTTAGGGTGTCCATACATGGCTCGATTTCGTAATAGATTAAAGCACAATCGAGCAACATGCACATTAGACTGTGCTCAAATCTATTACAAAATAGAGCCCGCACTTTAAAGGTTGGTTGAATGGGGAACAGACATGTCGGCACAACACACAGCTGGTGATAGGCTCCTGGCAGGGGGAAGGGGGCAGAGCCTAGTACTGCTGTGTACACATAGCCTCCCTCCTGCCTGTTAGCAGTGCAGCCAGTGTTGTGACATATTTTCCAGTAGGACCAGGTTCCCCATTGAATGGGAATCAACATGCAAAGTGTTGCACATTGATTCCTGTTAGATTGACCCGCGATCAAGCTCAGCGTGTTGCCTTCACCACTCTGTAATCAACCTGTGTATGGGAACCTTAAAGTTATCCTTCTAGTTGTTCTGAAAATCCAGATCTCCATGTTTTTTTTTGAATAAAGTGAGAGTAAAGCTGGCCATGCACAGCTTGATTTTTTATAAATTCGAGCACCGTGCACATTCACATCGCTTAAATCCAACATGTTAGAAAACCCTGTTCAATTTCCATTACTTTGTAATGTACCGGACGGGCTGGCTGCCGCAGCTCGACATGCTGTGGTTGACCTTCCTCCAGGAATGTCCAGTCGTGCATTTTACGAAATACTTTTCCTCCATAAAATAGGGACCCTGTTTTAGATATTTCAATTCTTTTTATGCAACTTCCTGGCAGTAGGAACAAGTGTCAGCAGCACTAGAAGTAAAGGTAAATTGCAACAGTGACTAGTAGTGAAAACCAGACAGATGCTACATTCCATAACCAACCTATTCAAAATGTCATCCAAAACACTGAAGAATTTTTCTGGAGGGCAAGGATGCCAATGATGTGGGGGAAGACATCCGATCTGTGTACACCAGGACAGCCGGGGCACCAGGTAAGTGATGCTGTGTTTTTTAGTGGATGTGGGTCCAGCTTGGGGTAGCTGCTTTAGGCTATGCTCCCACGCTCACGATTTTAAATAGCCTGTGGAATCGCTGTCAATCGCCTATACTATTTTGAACGGGCTTGTCCCTGTTGATAGGATTGCATGCGTTTTTTTTTTCCTGATCACTCCCATAGACATGAATCGACAATTGCCTGCCAGCGATTTTGCAGGCGATTAATCGCCTAAGTGGGAACATAGCCTTAGGCAACCTTTTCCACTCCGAGCTTGACACTTGGCTTACAGTAGCCAAACATGGGTCTATTTTTTTGTGAATTTATCGTCTTGCATGATTTAAAATTGATAGTCGAACATGATTGTACCAGCACACATTTTAATTGATTCACAACCAGTTGATTCCTTTCCTGAGTTCAATGCGCATGTGCCAAAGTATAGTCTAATACAGACTACTCGAAGTACCTAGAAAAACTAGAAGATACCTGAACGATTGCCGAAAATGTCCAATTACTTTTTGATAAATTTTCTGTTCGATATCGATTACTTGTGGTCGATCGAACCAGATGGGCAGGAATCTATTACTGGTTGATCGACGTTAACAGGACGATTTATTGGTAGATTACTACCCAAGAGGTTAACCCCCAAACCAGCTTTATTCAGCAACATTTACCTAAAATCCAGGTTTCCTGGTTAGGCTGCCTCTACTGCTAGAAGCTGGTGGCTGCATCATTCAAAGTTCTAAGTCATCCTCATAAATCCTAAGAAAAGCAACAAAGTGATCAGCTCTGGTCGATTGCCATTACTTTGGATGGAGACCAATACTTAACGTCAGCACCTAATCAGGTGCTCTATATACTGCTCATTCCAGCTCTGCTGTACAACAGAAGACTGATGCCACGTCAAGCTGACATACATTGATGGCCTAAATTTTTATATACGTACACACACACACACACACTTAATGATATGGTTTATGACAATCAATACAGAACCGTGATTGGTCTAGATTCCAGATTTAGAGGCATAATTAGCATCAATTTGCTTAACTGAAGGATTACTGCACATTTTTGGCTGTGTGATCTAAGGTTACCTGCACAAAAAAAGTTTGTTTTAAAAAAAATGTCTGAAGAGAAATAATGATTGTTGTGGTAAGGAAACGCCTGCTTTATACTCCTGAATTCAAATAACTAAACATTTTAAAAAAGATTAAGGAAGAAGAATGCCATCAATATACAATAAAAAAAAGTTTATTTTACAGAAAAGTTGCTGTATATACATCTGCCTAGACTGGAGTCTTCTCTGTGACGCACGCTCCAGTCAGACTTTCATTATAGCAGAGAACAGGTTGAGTCAGCGAAGAGGCTGTGACGTGTCCACATTGACTTGCCCTCTTCAGCATGGCAAAACAGTAAAACAAGATTATACATGTGTAAAGGTTCCACTGTATACATCTCATACAAGATAAACAGGTGAGTGATAAAAGAAAGAGATCGATTGGTCTATCTAGTCTGCTTCTTCTTGGCTAGATCAAATTGCCCCAAGAATGTGAACATTCAACTCACTGTTGACTTAATAACAAGCACTTCTCAAACTCTGTTCCATGAATAACTTTCTAACGTTCGTTTTGAATAATCCTACAGCTAGTTTTAAATCATATGCCAAGTTCTTGCTTATATAAAAATTCTGCCCTTCTGAACCTTGCTATAGTAATGTAAAGGTTATAATCATGTCACCCTTTCTTTAGGCTGTACAGTAAAAGTGCGACGCTTGTCACCTTTTGTCCTCTAGTTACATGGCAGAAAACATATCTTACTTCTGAAATACTTCCTACTCCCCCCTCATCCATCTTTTAGTAGTCATAATTACCTTCACTTCCTGTTCGATAGAGTAAAGCAGGGAACACACGTGTAGATATGGACCAGATCGGTGGACGCTCACGGCCATCTATCTAGCCCATATCATATGCAGCCATCCCTGTTTTCTAATGGGACCAATTAATCCCGCTCAAAAACAGGGATATCAGACATGACCGTAAATCACGGTCTATGTCCACAGCACCTCCAATCTCAATCCTATATCGAGCTGTGTGTTCCCCGCTTTATTGTGAGGGAGATTTCCCCTATGTAGAGGTATCTATTTCTAATCCAGCTACTGGTGACATTAGTAATCCGTACAAGACATAGCAATTTTTATTCAAAAAAATGCAAATCAAAGTTTTTACCTTTAGTGCTACTGCAGTTTCTAAGTTTTTTTCTATATAAATATATTTATCTAACTAGGCCTTCAGAAGTTGACAGAAGTAGAAATTAGTACCTCCTCCTTTCTTATTGGTCAACCCCTTATTTATCCATTCCAGGGTTCCATTTGTTATCCCCACTTGCTGGCCACACAATGTGCTCACTTTCCAATTTTATGAGGTAAAGTATCTCACTAAAGTGTGTACACCCCTGCCATTGTGGTAAATTTATTACATATTTTCAAAGGACAACACTAGAGATATGACATTTGGATGCATAGTTATGTAGTCAATGTACAGCTTGTATAAAAGTGTAACTTAAAAGTCTCCTCAAAATAACTCAACACACAGCCATGTCTAAAACAAACATGCCTTGACTCTCTTGGGTATGGAATTCAGAAGTTGTCACTGGAATCCTTTTATACTACTCGAGGACATAACTGACCTAGTAGATGTTAGAGACTTTGTGCTCCTCCACCTTTCATGCAAGGTTAAATCACAGATGCACAATAAGGTTTAGGTCTGGAAAAATGCTTGTCCAGTCGAGCACCTTCACCCTCAATTGTTTTATTAAGGCAGTGGTCGTCTTAGAGGTGTTTGGGGTCAATATCATGTGGGAATACTGCCCACCCCTCCATGGTTGACTGTAGACAAGACACACTCATCTTTGTACTACTCACCTGGTTGCCACCCCACAAGCTTGATGCCATCTGAACCAAATAACGTTTATCTTGGTCTCATAAGACCACAAGGCATGGTTCCACTCTACTTGTCTTCAGCAAACTGCTTGCAAGTTTACGCTTTAGAAGAGGCTTCCTTCTGGAATGACAGCCATGCAGACCAATCTGATGCAGGTCTGAGTACTGACTCCCCCCCCCCCCCCCCCCCCCCCCAGCACTGTGAAAAGCATGTATGTGTCTATTTTCAAAAGACAACCTCTAGATATGACACTGAGCACATGTCAACTTGGGGAGGCCTGTTCTATGTGGAATTGGAATGTGCCATGGGTAACTTGTCTAGTCTTAAGCGGACTATACACCTTTAGATCTACCAACAACTATGTAGTGCCGGGTCCTCTGCGATTGAACACAGGTAGACTTGATTGTTTAGAAACTCCCTCATATTACATGGTTTTGGTATAACAAAAAAGAAAACTAAAAGGAGGAGTATGGAGACCCATAGCCAACATGCGGTTGCCCAGTTTTAGGGTGTTGGCACCGTGCTGAACTTCCAGTAACTAATAAGTGTTATTCCCACAACGTAAGCGGTGTACTGAATTTTGTGAGATATTGTATGCACCACCAAATATTTTATCTGTAGCTCTGGTCAGCACTACAGCTGCACACCCACTGGAACCCCCCATTAAAAAATGTAAATGTAAAAAAATCACACGTAAACAAAAAAGTAGTTATAGATTTTACTGGGTCACATGATCATCTAAACCAATGCAAGTCTTTATAATATATGATTAAACTTTATACAATCCCAGACAGCCACAACAATGATTACACTAAATAAGGCCTTTATATGTATCCACAGTGTTATCCTTTCACAATTTGTACTACATATCATTAAACTGCAGTTGCATTCATTATTAAAACTGAAGCCAAACTGAAGCCTGAACGGCAGGCAACTTAAAGACAGAAAAAAAAAGTATATAAAAACAAAAATTTGAAAAGTATTTTTGTAAACTAATAGAGAAAAATATCTCCAAATAAATTTGTATATTTATGCAGTACCTCTGCAAAAAAAAAAAAAAAAGAAGTTGTTAGGATCAACAAAATGTTTAAGAGTCAGTGAGGTCTACAGACTGCTGCTTTGTACTGTAACAGTGTTTTACATTTTATAAAGTTATATACCAGTAACTGAGCTGACTGGCCAATTAGTGGTATAATAAAATATATCACAAAAACACTATGCCGTGGCAGAAGTCTACAGCAATTCGTTTGGTATTCAAAAAAGAAACCATTCCCAGCTTTGGAAAAGGAAGAAAACTTGGCAAATTATACAATCTAGCAAAAAAAAAAAAAAAAGGAATAAGGGGGGGCACTTTGGAATATGTGGAATCCAGCCCAGTGTGTCCAAAGGGGCTGCCTGAAAGCCCCGACTGACATTAATGAAAGATTTTGGCCAGGAGAGCTTGTTCTGTCAGTTTAGAGTCCAGCATGCCGTTGCACAGCAACAGAAAACAAAAAAGGTTTAACTTTCCCTTTTTTCGCACATGTAGAAAGAACAGAGCAGCAGTTATACACATGGTGGAATTAGGCTGCACCTTTTGCAAATGGGTCAATCGCCTTTTAAGAATTGCCATCGCAAATATGTACAATAAGTAAACAATTGCAATGGTTATTGTATGCGATGTTCCCCACAACAAATTCTGGCTGGATCAAGTAGTTTGTGTACATAGTGGTTAATGGTTCAGTGTATGAAATCACAGCTTCTAGTTTAGAATCTTAAACATTTCAGTGCTTATATGAAGCTGCAGTTTCGCAGTGCTTCCTAGGTCACGGGAATCCCAGAAATGCAAAAAAAAAAAAGTTTTGGCAACAATATTCTGCTCGCTTTATATGCTTTGTTTCCATAAAATAGCTCATGGGTGATCATAAAAGGTCTGAAAACAAGCCTACATGCATAAGAAAATGAAAAAATGGTTGTCTGGGTCTTTGGGCACCTTATAAACAAGAACTTTTCTTGAGAATAATAGAGGGGACTTTCACAATCAGTTTGTTGCCATGTAATCACTTTGCTGATCTTAGATACAGTACTTATGGATGGCATCATGCTGATATGATGAGCTTCATGTAAGAAACAAAAAGAAAACATAAAAAAGTAAGAAGTAAAGAACAAAAGTCTGACAGCAGATTAGTGTACTTCCACATTCTAATACTGGTATAAAAACCTTCATTACGGTTACTAAAAAGGCCAGTACATCTAGTGACATTTTCCTATTATGCGGTGCTCCTTTATTTACTCATGGGACAATAGTAGTTACAATTGATAATAACTTACACCATCAGAGGCAGTAGCTGGTTTAAGGATCAGTTTTACTTGCTCCAAGCCTTTAGAACATTTTTGACATGCAGCGTTATGGTGAACCTGAGGTATCTGCTGGTTTGTGTCAAGTGGAGCTTCCCTTTAACAAATCCTTCTAAGCAGAATAAAGGTTATCTAGCTTTAGCTGGGAATACACTGGTTGATTTTTGCACAGATTCCAGCACAAACTAGCGCTGTGCATGTTCATGGCATTCGGCTGTGCTAAAATCGACCCATACATTCCCCTTTTCGAGTGGGATCAATAGATCTCATTTGGCCCAACAGGGTTCCAACATGTTGGAAAACTATGTTCAATATCCTATACTTTAGATAGGGAATAGTCCGGGCTGCCGATATCGGGCTTGTTTACTTCATAGCGCTGCTGCCAAGATATCTGGAACGGCTCGATTATCGAGCTGTGTATTCCCGGCTTTTGTACCTTCTGTTTTAGGATGTTTGCTAGTATAGCAATTACTTGCATACACCTTAGCTCCATAAAGCGGCAGCCCAGGCATGATCTAAACTGTAATACTGTGCAGGAGACTGAAAACAAAATTACACATAGGAAAATGTTCTAGACATACTATCCCTTAAACAAATCATTACCTGTACATCTGTTAAGGCAACCAACGTAATTTGCAAAACAGACCTTCAGGTTTGAATAGGACCTTTCTATGGCTCACAGTCCAGCAAAAGAAAAAGAGAAACATGGTCGGATACACTCTCTGGTGGCCAGTGAGAGCTGCAATGCACTGCTGTGAAAGTCGGCACAAACCTTCCTTGCCGTAGGGAGAGATTGTTTTCACCGAGAAGACCTTTACAAATTTACAAGCTCTTGTGTGACAAACTGTTTTAACCGTTCAAGGTATTGTCCATACAGTTCCACATCATTGTGCCCAGCTCCTTCCACCCATAGCGGTTCCACCGGCCTTTGACAACGTTCAAACAGTGCCAGTCCATGGGAAAAGTCAATAACTTCATCTTCTGTGCCATGTATGATCAGCACTGGAGAGGTTATCTTGGAGATTTTATCAATGCTGAAAGGAAACAAAAAAGGATTAACTGACTACGGCAAATAAATTGGTGCTGCAGGGAAAAAAAGAAAGGCAAATACATACTGTAGTCTGTGGCAGGTAATAAGTCAGATAACTTTGTTTCCTCCCCTACTGTATGCATTGTTCTAAGATACGGTGTGCAGGCTGCCAACATGAAAACCACATTCCAGTACAAATAAATGTAGAGCTTACCATTAGTTCCAAAGGGGAAGTACAATGTGCTTGCACATGCAGAAACAACCAATGCACCATAATGAATACATAAACTCATGGAAGTTGCACAATAAAAACTAAAAGAAACAAATAAAATACTTTAATTTGTATAAACTGCAGACGATTACTTTGTCCTGCTCATGAACGACTTAAAGTGGACCTACCACGTGCTCCCTGAAATAAAGATATTTCAGGGAGTTCTCCCCTCCCTCTGCACTACATCATACAGCCGAAATGGAACATCTATCCTAAGTGCCCCTGGGGCTGTAAGATGTTGTGACGTCAGCGTCACAGCCACTGGACTTTCTGGCAGGGATCTGTCAGCAGCACCTCTTACTGCAACAAAAACAAATCCCCCCCCCCTCTGGTAGTGGAGTGTGACCCTTGTCTGCAGATGAGTTGGGGAGGGAGGGATTTGTTGTGGTTGCAGTGAGAGGAGCTGCTGACAAGTCCTTACCAGAAAGTTGGTGCTCTGATGCTCTCTGGGAGGGGGGGGGGGGGTGGCATATGCGGCCAACCGTAGTTTTGGCGAATGTGATCAGTGCCCTGGGCGGTTAGCCCAAAGCACTGATCGGCATAGGGCTGCCCCTGCTGGGGAGGGGTGCTCTAGTACTGGTGAACCGAATGGGCTAAAGTGGCTTAAGATAATAGAACTAAAGATGCTGCCTCTGGGAATAAGGAAGTGAGGATGGTAAGTTTAATTTTTTTTGTGTAGCAGTTTTCCCTGATGTAAACTGCTGACAGGTAATAGGTCTAGGTAATGTATGTGTCTATTCACTACATTGACCACCCTTAAAATGATGACAATATTCAAAGAGTGGTATATTTTAAAAAGTGAACAGCTCTTGGTCACAATACGGTTACGCTCACTTGTAAGTGGTTTCTGGGTAAGATGATGAATAAATTAAATAGTAGTAATTATTAGAAGGGAAATATATAGTTACCTTATCAAGAAGAAGGATCGATATGCCTTTCACAAGTGATAAAGGATGATGACTGATGGCTAGACAGAGGTCATATGGCAGGTCTTTTTATACTAACCATGTAATGTTGTTATGTTAAATTAAGGGGCTGCCCAGGTGCATTATTTATTTGAAAATTTGATGGAAAAATATATCCTATTCCAAACTCATGGATTACAGGACTTAGGATCTGCTAGTCATTTTTTGGCAGCAGATACCACAGGACAACCTAAGGAGTCTTGTGTGAGAAGTTCCCTTGGTAAATTGTGCCATAAATAGTCTGCAACATCTCATGAAAATTTACATTAATCTACAAGCATTTTCGCAGTTTACAGGATTCAAGTTCGAACAAATCCCAATAATACTTACTTGGGGAATGCATCAAAACAGTAGGTTTTCTTGGTATCAGGAAATGCTACCCTCATCCCAGAGGTGAGGGGAGAATGAAGGACCACAGCAGCACTTTCATATCGAGCAGCCAAATCCACAGACGGGACAGTCCCTATACTCTGGCCATAGATGATCACATGCTCCGGACGTATACCATACCTAAAATGAACATAATACAAATTAATTGGCTAGAAAGCTTGGAAATAAATGTTGTTATACCAATCTCCAGAACAAAATACAAAATGAGAAATACTTTAATAATTAAAAACAAACATAAAAGCGGATTCCAAACCAGTTCTTAAAATATTTAATATTTAAATTAAAATATTATTATCATCATTTAATTATATAGCGCCAACATATTACGCAGCGCTGTACAATACATTAGAGTGGAGCTACAACACAATATAATACACACAGGTACAGATTATGACAAAATAGGAGTAGAGGACCCTGCCTGATCAGTCTTACAAACTAATAAATATGTTTTTATGTAGGCATTACTATCTTGAGGACTCCATTTAGTTGCCACAAATACTTATATTAATGCTGGATTTCACTAATTAATTCATCTGCAAGCTGCACAGAAACACTTTCAAACAGAGTAGTTAATACATTTACTTTACTTTTATCTCTATCCAAAGAATAGTTGGGAGCTGCATGTATCAAATAACACAAGCTATGCATGTGCTTAGCACTACAAATAGAAAATGCTCTAATGGCTTAATTAGTAAAACAATATCACTTTAGGAAACCAAATGAATAACTTAATTCCTTTGGGGAGTCCTTTTAGCAATAAAAAGTACATGACCCCTGGAGCTCTTTTATCAGCATTTAGCTTTATTTGTTCTGAATGGTAGGAGTACTGGGGAGGTATTCCTGCCCATGTGTGACATCTACCCAATTATTGTATCTTTGTATTTAAAGTGAACCTACTACCTCCGATTCTGCCTTCTAAATCATGGGGCAGATCAGAGGTAAATTGTGAAAAACAAAACAAATCTTTAAAAAAAAAAAAAAAAATAAATCTCCACCTCTGAAGTCTCCAGTTCCTGTGGGCCTGCAGCGAGCAGCATCTGAATCAGGTGAAGCGGATCCCAATTCAGATGCGGTTAGGTGAAGCCTAGAGGACCGGTCACTCCAGGCATGATGGCGCAGAGAGTGCAGCAAGGAAAGGTATTTCATTTTAGGGGTCTCTATCCCTGGACGACGACCCAATATAGGCAAGTAATGTTTATATTTTATGGGTTTAAATCCGGGGATATAAAGTTCATTATACCTAAACCAATTGATCTGTATCATTGAGGCCGCTGCACTACATAGTTGTTGGGAGATCAGAAGGAAATTGTACAGGGAAATGTAAAAATTTGTGGTGAGCTTCAGTAGTTTAAAAAGATGTATGGACAATGCATCCTATATTACCTTGATATTTGTACAGATGGAGAATCATACAGAACAATGAATAAAAGTGGGTTTACACATGTAGATTTTTTGGTTGATTGAACAAAAATCTAGAATGGCCAATTTGTTCGATAGAAAAATTTTGTTCCACCTCCAACAAATATTTTTTCGAAATGTCATCGAACATGTTGGTAAATTTTTAGCTGCCGTATTTTCATTCGATATCGGCAATGGTCAAACAAAAAAGCAAATGTTCTATTCGATCAATTAATGAACTATGTTCAACAACGACATCAAATTGGCAGTTGATTAAAGAAAAAATCTACACATGTAAACCTACCTTTAGGGTCCCCATACACCTTTAGATTTCTCTGTCAGGTTTCCTTTAGATCTCCTTTTGTTTTACTAAAACCATGCAATATGAGTGAGTTTCTAAACAATCAAGTTTACCTATGTTCAATCGCAGAAGACTCTATACTACATAGTTGTTCGTAGATCTAAAGGATATCGGACAGAGATCTAAAGGTGTATGGCCAGCTTGAAGAATAAATAAAAAAGAAAAAACAATGATGGATAGTTCTTTGATACAAGTGCATTGTAACTTGTTCCTCCATGGTAATGAAGGGAGGGACAAATGATAACACGGTGTGTTTCCAGGTGATCTACAAAGCAATAATTAATTTAAAAAGTAAAATCTGTGTTTCAGCAATGGCTCACAGTTTGACTGTGTTAAAGAGCCCTCGTATGATTTTATACAAAGTAATTAAACTACAAGCTAAGGGTCACAGTACATGGGGGTCATCAGCATGAGTAGTGTTCAATCTTCAACTGTATGGAAAGCTTGGAAATGGGTGAGCAGACCCAGCTCGCTGCTGAATTAAGTAGAACATCTGAGTTAATTATTATTTATTTTCCATTTGTTTAGGCAGCACAGTAATTAAACATGAGTAGGATGACCACCCTGGCTCCCTGTAAAAGTTCAGAGGATAAAAACAAGTGAGCTTTGTACTGCCAGATATTTCTAGTCAATGGTAGTCTTGCTACACTGTAAAAAAGAAAAAAAAGAAAAAAAAGGAAGAAGAAGAAGTTGCTAAACAGAAAAACTTTGAGGTTCCCTGCACCAGCGCGATGATTGTGTTGCTCTGCTGCCTGATATCAGAGGTCTCCATGCAAAGCAATGGACATCAACCGTGGTTTAAGGTCATGTCAGATATCCCTGTTTTCTAGCTGGATTGATTGGTTCACACATAAACAGGGATAGATGTTTTTGATATGGGCCAGATAGATGGCCGTGAGCATGCACAGCATGCACAGCACTCAAAGCCACCATCGATCTGGCCTTTATCTATATGTGTGTTCCCTGCTTTAGTCCATTAAAATACATGCAAGGAAACAAGACTCATTAAAAAAAATGCAAAACAAGCCAGCAACAACTGTTAAAGTGCTGTATCTATATTGGATTGACAGCCGATATAATACATATACAAGTCGATCTAATTAAAAATTCTTAGATTACAAAAAATTGCGTTTAAATCGTGTAGGTGGCCCACATCCCAAATATCAATAGAAAAGATACTACAAGGTGGAAATTACCACTTATAGCGAGAGTCCCCCTGACAGCAGTCAGGGGCAAGGGGACTTTACCGGCCACTGGTCTAATTAGAGTAAGTTATATTTTTTTATATATTCCTTTTGTAATGTATGTACCTTCACTCGGTTATTAATATCATTAATACTAATTTAACAATTTATTTTAAGGGGATACTACTATAGCAAACAAACTTTCAGCACTATCACTATTTACCACGTATTCACTTATATATTTATATACACGGTCACTCTTGACACTAATATCTATACAATTCTTGTTATTCACCCCCTTTTGTATTTCCTTTGGTTTGGTTCTTTTACTTTCTAACACTGATTACATTTATGTGATCACCTAACACGAGATATACATTGTCCAATGGATTAAATATCCAGTGATATTTGTCCTCCTATACTTCTGAGCATCCCAACAGCCCTTTTCACAATCTAGGTGGGTTCTTATTGCTTTCCCCAAGTCTATATTCTGTGTACA
>CM070032.1:98627235-98640171 GCA_036250615.1 Ptychadena robeensis | reverse complement strand
GATTGTTACTTGATGATACAGGAACTATGAGGATAAAGACACCCCCTGAGGAAGTTGTTCCATACGAAACGCGCATTGGGGTGGGGTGGATCCTGATGGATACATGCTCCCTTATCCTGGCTCTTATTTATTGTTATTTTTTCTATATTTATCGTGTATAATCGGACTTAAACACCATATGAACCATTATTAAGAAATTTTATTGTTGCCACCAATGCTATGTATCGATAACAGCCAACACTGCCATGTCATGTTATATGTTTTTTTATCATGTAATAAATATGATGTTACTTTTACTACTGTACTTGTTTATAAACTTAAGGCCCCCATACACCATACAATTTTACCATACAATTTCTGTAGAAGCAACTTTTCTTCTACCAAAACCATGTAATATGAGGACCATTGTAAACCTTCTAATCACTATGTATTCTATCAGGGAGGCCACTATACTACATAGTTGTTGGTAGATCTAATGGAAATTGTATGGAGTGATCTTAAGGTGTATGGGGGGCTTTACTCTAATTAGACCAGTGGCCGGTAAAGTCCCCTTGCCCCTTACTGCTGTCAGGGGGAACTCTCGCTATAAGTGGTAATTTCCACCTTGTAGTATCTTTTCTAAAAATTCTTAGAAATGTGATTCCTTTCCATTTATGAAGATAAAGGTGTGTGTATACTTGAAAACACGATTGGATACTTTTATATTGATCTAAACACCTTGAATACTTGTTCAATAGTCTGACATTTTCCATCCTGGCCAATCATGGCTCTTTAGATTTTATGCCAATTAATCACTTTTGATTGATCAAGGAAAAAAGTTGTGGGAACAGAAAAAGTGACCCGTGTATGGACAGCTTCACCCTGAACCAACGTCTGCCATATTCACCTGTCCAGAGGGAGCCTATAATCTGCTGCAATTGAAAGTAGCACACTTTTAAAACCCAGAGAGTTAAGCCCCCCATACACCTTACAATCTTTCCATACAATTTCTGTACAATCAACTTTTCTTCTACCAAAACCATGTTATATGAGGACCTTTCTTATCCTTCCAATCACTATGTATTCCATCAGGGAGGCCACTATACTACACAGTTGTTGGTAGATCTAATGGAGATTGTATGGATCGATCTTAAGGTGTATGGGGGGCTTTAAGCTGCACTTCATATCAATATAAAAAAAATCAGTTCAACTATCTGGCAGAACAACTCAGAAATCTCCTGAAAAATCTTCTGTATACACAAGCATATGCAGATAATCAATTCACTGTGCCATCATATCGAGACAGCCTCATCCATGAGTAAAATTCCTATTTCAACTGGGTTGACTCATATTTTGACTGTGTAGACTCACCAATATGTGACAATATTAGATTTTTAATCAGCAAGGAGGACTTCAAAACATTCTGCATAAAAACACTAAAAGGGCAAGACAGGGCACCATACATTTGTCACTGAGATTAGAGAGAAAGCAGATCTTTGCACAGAATGACAAAGTGTTGATTCTTGTTTCTGTCTGTGAGTGACATTTTCTCCAATCTCTGGTTTGTCAGTGGTCACTTGGCTTTTACAATTCAGAGCAAAAAAATGCTGCAGTTAGAGGGGGCAATTACCACTGTTCAGATATACAGAAAGCAGGAGTCTGCGCCCACTCTTTAACCTCCTTGCTGTGGCTCCCTGGCTGCCAGCCTCCTCCCTTCCACCAACGCATACACACTGGAAGGCAAAGAGCAGACACAAAGGAACACCGCATGCTTGAATCCAAGATGACTGGCTGTAGTAGCAGCTGTAGCATCTTGTTCTCCTCCCCCTGCCCACCACAGGGTAGAAACCTACTGGTGGAGGAGAAGAGCCAGAAGAGGGGGGCCACAGAGACCAGAAATAACCACTGGGACACATTAAGATCATAGTAAACTATCCAGCAGTGGAGCACAAAAGGGTCCCACACATCCCCATCACCAAATACCACAAAAACCTCCACAACAACTGGTGTGGGGGAGCCTTGACTATATACGCTGGGTGTAAAATTATTAGCTATGGGTTAATCCGCGGTAACAC
This sequence comes from Ptychadena robeensis, assembly GCA_036250615.1. Taxonomy (NCBI): domain Eukaryota; kingdom Metazoa; phylum Chordata; class Amphibia; order Anura; family Ptychadenidae; genus Ptychadena; species Ptychadena robeensis. Next base: position 98,638,117 of record CM070032.1, on the reverse strand, counting down.
ATAAGTGTGAAAGTGTAAGGGCTTGTTTCCACTTGAAGCGGAAGCCCGCGGTTGTGCACAGCGCGGCTACATCCGCGCCCATTGTTTCCAATGGGCTAGTCCCCTGTCCGCAGAATCGCGCGGACGGCCGCCTAAAAACTCGGTCGACCGAGTTTTTAGGCGGCGGTCCGCGCGATTCCGCGGCCGCCCAGCACTGACCGCGGCCATAGGGGTGAATGGCCGCCGCTAAAAACCGCATGAGATGCGGTTCTTAGCGGCGGCGGTTCTTAGCGACGGCAACCGCGCCGCCAGCTTCCACACAAGTGAAAGAGGGGGCAAAATGGTTCTTTTGATAGTAAGGGTGAATGTACACGGGCGGTTGTCAGACTGTCAGCAGCCCGGAAAACAACAGCCCGCTTGGAGTGTGGGGAACTTGTATTTGTGGAGGTGCTCAGAGGGTATTCAGATAACACCCCCATGATATCTATATTTGGCGGAAGCCTGTAAAGCGGGCATGGTCATCGGGTATTTTTTTTCTTGCATAAATAGAACCTAAAAATATGCTAACCCGTCATAAAGACTCCAAGATAACCAGCTGGGGGCAGGTCTAAAGGAGGAAGGAACCCACCTGGATTCCTGCGAGAACATTTTCAAAAGTACTAAAAACTCCACACAACTTCTAATTGAGAAACTGATCTCTGGTAATTATCTGAAATGTTTACATCATGCCAGCCCTATGACTTGTTTCTCAACCTTCCACAATGTGCTTAAGTACTGAGTCAGCATGAAACATTTCCTACATACTGAGTCACTTCTTTGTAAGTGTACATGTGCACAGATAATGGGAGAAATTGTATAATTGGACTCCAGGGAGCACCTGGCATGCAGAAACTTCCTGGCCCACAGGGCATTAAGGCATGCAATTATACTAAGACACCTCTTTTGACCCAGTTTGAATGTTACATGAGGAAATGAACATTTAGAACATCCTTTGAATCAGAAAATGACACTGAAATTAAAGTGAAATGAAAGGATTCTGCTGGCAGAAATGGGTGGACATGGTCAACAACAGTGCTCGGATGGGCTTAGCCATTTATTTTATGTTCAATTGCTGCGAACGTGTTCTGAGTGTGCCAATTAAAAAAAACCAATACCTGACTTCATTACACCATTAATAGAAGACAGGAAGCATTCATGGTTTCATACTGTTCATGCCAAATGCTTACCCTGTCATTCAAAGGTCACAGCAAAAAACTAGTCATCTGTACCAACCAGCTCATTAGAATCTATACTAGTTGTTACAAGTGGCTATTTACCACGGCCCTTCTATGAGCTGGAAGCAGTCAGGTCCTTTCTTTTATGGCATCAATTGACAGAGAACACTTATTTTCTAAACCAAAATAGGAGACGATTGTGTGTAAGACTCCCAGTATATCAGGAGCTTGATGACACCACAATGACAAGTAGAAGCCACAACTTTCTCCATTTTGAAAATTGGAGATACCAAGTTAGTCCATGACCATGTGAATCTAACCCTTCCAAGTAAGGACATGCTCTTCCTGACAAATATGGCATTTCTAAGAATTGGATAATAATCTTGACTCACACTTGAAATAGAAACTATGACTATATGGCAGAATGTCTCATCTAGGGTATAGCACAACTCTCTTATATTTTTTATTATTGAGTCATACTGCTTGTATCATACTTCTAGGTTGAGGTTGTTGACCAGCCCTGTTCCTTGTGCCAAGGCAGTCTAATGCAAATATATGAACTTGCACATTGCAGCAATTCTTAGGGTCCCCATAAACCTTTAGATTTCTCTGTCAGATTTACTTTAGATCTCCTTTTGTTTTGTAATATGAGGGACTTTCTAAACCATCAAATTTACCCGTGTTCAATCAGAGGAACCGGCATTACATAGTTGTTGGTAGATCTAAAGGATATCTGGCAGAGAGCTCTAAAAGGTGTATGGCCAGCCTTCATTAAACTTGCCCAGTACTTTTTTCTGGCCTGGTTGAACACATCAGTTAGTCTATAGCAGGGCTTCCCAAACTGGGGGGGGGGGGGGGGGGGGGGGGGGAGAGAAGCTAGGAGCGAAAACAGGAATCCAACAATGGAAGAACTAGCATCAGACAGTAACTAGAGTGCATGTAATTTGTTTATTCTCTGTGTGTCTGTATGCCTTTTTGTGTGACTAATGAATGTTCCTGCATGATTGGTCTGTGCATATATCAGCATGATTGGTGCAATGTTGTGGGTTTAAATCCTGGGCAAACTCATATGGGCTTCCACTTTCTGAAACAAATGACCTTCGGGCAGCTAGGATCACACCTTGGGAGTTCTAAAATGATTTGAGCGTTCACAGAGGAAGCAGATATTTGTATCTTATTTATTTTTGGACTCCAAGACATTAACCCCATTTCACTTTCTGTTTCAGTAGATGAATCTACTACATAGCAGTATATAATATATAATGGTTACAATTTCCTGCGATATGAGACCATGTGGAGACATGGATGTCCCTTTCCTCTACAGATAAATCCAAACCAAGAATTACTGACCTTGTTCTCAGAGCGATCCATGCAGCATCAATATCGGCATACAAGTTCTTCTCTGAAGGCTTTCCAGAGCTTGACCCATATCCAGAATAATCATAAGAGAATATGTTACAATTAATCCGCGAGCCAAGTCCTATATAAAAGCTGCTCATCTGACCCAAATCTACAGCATTTCCATGAGAAAACAGAAGTGTGTACTTCGCATTGGGAGAGCAGCGCACAAACATGCAGGCAATGCGGTTTCCGCGGCTGGTTCTAGTCATGAAACACTCTATAGCGTCTTTTTCTCTGGAAGAATATTGCCAGTCCGCTCGTTCTGTCAAATGGAGAGTCCAGCGGCTACCGCTCTCATCACATATAAGAGTGTACGTTGGATCAGGAGGTAGGAAGGCGAGTTTAGAGGCAATTTTCCCTGGACATGGTGGGCAGCAGAAGAGGCAGCACAGCTCGCTGAATGAAAGATTATTCATGTTGGTTTCTGGGAAGAGAAAACACAATAATTGGTCAATATACACAAATTAATTTGTCTGTACTCACAGCAATATTTATGACATAACTTTTAAATTGACTGCTATACATTTTATAAAGCGATCTTTGCTGAAGAGAACAAGCAGATGGTTTATTTCCTAAAGAATTTACTAGTCCCTGATGGCCTGGAAAAACTTTGACCTCCTTTGCACTGGTGGCAGAGACTGTAACCATGCAATGGAAAAATAAAAACTATTACACAACACAAATTCACTGCTTAGTCTCACATGCTTTGTTAAACCCCATAAACACTTCTTCGTTCTGCTGAACAGAGCAACACAATGCACACAAATATTCCTCCTACCACATATTCCCCCCTCAATAGAGTTTTGGAAAATTAGGGAAATTCTGCAAGAGCCTAGGTCTTTCTATAGCAATGGGAATGGTGTCTGCCATGTGTAATGCATTATGGACTGCTCTACAAACCCACTACTCTCAAATCGTCTTTTACAGCATGCAGCGGGGGATAGAACTTTATTGGTTCTTTTCATTTAGTGGGGCAGAATACCTTAAAAAAAATAATAAAATAATGACATTCCAATTGTAGAAACTGTACAAATTAAATCAATATGTAAAGGATAAAAACATCCAACTATAAACAGATCTACACAATTGACCTGCGCCCTCATTGTATGACCTGCTTAATGCTGCGCTTTACTACCTTGGTGGTCCAATTCCATAAAGATTTAGGTGCCAAAAGTAGCATGAATATTTTACTCCCATTTTGGCACCCCTCACATGTCCACAGTGTGATCAATGACCCTGGGGACGTGAGTACTTGGGATGCCTATGCCGGTCGCATAATACATTTATAGTTGTGGCCACACACCTATGCCCTGGGTGATGCCAAGGACATGCCTGGGTTTATGCCTTTATTTTTCACCAGGCATAGGCATCCAAAGAAGCGAACCCCAAATGGTATGGCTGGAGGACGACACAAGATCGCCTGAAGCAGAAAAGCTACCTTGAGTGTGGCTCTGGGTTACCCCCAGGGGGGGTCAAAGAGGGCTTCACAAAAACCTCTATTGACAAATATATAGTGAATGCTTCATTCCTTCAAAAACCATCCAATGCACCTAAACTGATTGATTATATAGGGTATGCTTCCACAGCCGTCGGGACCCCCTACGCTAAGCACATCGCTTGGCGGGGGGTTCCGATGGAGCACATGCACTTTACCTGCTTGGCAGATGCTGTGTTCTACTGGTGTTGAGCCGTTCTGCCAACGCAGGGGTTAATGCAGTCCAGTACGTTAACCCGGCCACTGCATCGTCTGAACCCCCGCTAAGCACTGCGCTTAACGTAGGGGTCCCGATGGATCACAAAACGCTGTGAAACCCGCCCATACGTTTTCTGTGTAATTAAACAAAGAAAAAAAAACGTAGTTGATCTAATTTTTTTTTTCATGGATTGGTTTGCATTGATTACACTGTGTGGTAGTACCATTGATCCATATGGTTAATGTGTGTATGGCCTGCTTAAGCCTAACTAGCAGACAGATGGCCCGACCTGATTTTACAATGATTATAATAGAGGCAATATACAATAAAGTATAGGGAGATTAATATGTGCTTTAAAACTTTTTCAGATTTTATGAAAGACCTTGCATAACATCAAATAGCGGTTGGCCTATCCAGTTCTGTTTCCATGGGGAAAAGTTATTCCTGAAAAGTAATGTTCACATTTAAATCTATAAAACTTTTATAATTGCATTTTCTTTTAGACTGTTAGTATTGCTTGTTTAGACAATGTAAATCCTGTAAATGAGATGAAACATGATTTCGATCCCTCTCCTACTTAGACTAGACCTAAACTGATCAGGTATGAACTGGTGCAATGTGCTGCAGTAGTGAATGTAAGAAGAAGGTGCAGATCTATGAAAACGGCTTTGTTCTGAGCCATGGGTAATGTGTGGGGTTGGACTGGCTCCGCAGATGCCTGGTTACCATGGCCACTAAGGATTCTGCTTTTATTTGTAGTTAAAACATTGTGCAGACCAAATTCCACAGATTATGGACATAAAAATAGAATATCAAACACTTCTCTGTCATTTGTACGAAGGTAGTCTGCTTGCATAATAAGCAGGACTTTAAAGCCAAGATTCTTCAGTGCAGACTACGGAAACCTTGGTAAAGCTGGGGGATTTTCAGAAAACTAGAAGGCAGCTGCAACACATACAAGAGAAAGAGGACATACTGGACCCGCCATTACCACCAGTCAGCTGATCTATACCAACAAACAATACTTACTTCAAGAGGGAGCTGGCAATTTTATTACCATATAGTCCAGTTTACACTGAACTTTTAATTTTACATGCAGGCTAGTGCTCCACTATGCGCTGGCATTGTCTGATGTCCGTTCTGTTCCTGTAGACACAGATTGGCTGCATCGACATCAACGTGACAGAGGTTCGGACCGACGGATGCAGAGCTCTGACATGCTGTGGAGACAGCCCTTTCAAAGCCACACTGCCGTCAATGTGCGGCTAGTGCACTCCAATGAATCCCTGTGTCCAACGCAAAAGCCTTAGGGCTTGCCCCACATTGGCGACTGGCCACTGGGAGATGTGGTTACAACTGCATGAGTGGTCGCGTTTTTTTTTACCATTCATTTCAATGCATCCGCCCCTGGATCACATCCATAGAGAATGAATGGACGGTGTTAAAAATTGCTTCCACACATGATATTTGACCGTGCCCATTCATGTCTATGGGCGCTGAGCGTTTCAAACTGTGGCCATCCACCTGAGTGGGGACAAGCCCATAGACATGAATAGGGACACAAGTGGGGGCAAACCCTTAGGCTGGGGCTCCACTATGCATTAAAATCCTGTGTTTGACGTACGTTTGACGTACCAAATGAAGGTCAATGGATATGTCTACACATATGTTGGTGTTATCCGTCAGCTTGCGTTGACATTAACGCAACATAACCCAATGCAAGTATGGGTGTGTTGAGGAGCCCATAGAAGGGAATTAAGTCCATTAAGACGCAATGGTATGCATTTTTCAAAGAACTGATCAATCCGTTCATGGTAAAAAACAAACTAAAGAAAATGTACATATTAACAACGCATCCCTGACAGAACGGGTTGCGTATAATTGGATCCGTAAACACACAGCATCCTTAATGCATATTGAAGCCTTAAAGTTTATCTATTATCACAATTGTATTTGGAGCCACCTAAACCAACCCAACACCAGTGCCGGTCTTAGAAAACCTAAACTCACATAGGCATCGTAGGGAAAGTATTATCAATCTGGCTGCGTCTCTCTGGATGAAAAAAGCTTCCATATAACCGATTTACTAACACACTATATCTAGCGCAGTCCCAGTTCATTTACCACCAAGGCCATGCCATGGAGACCGCTAGTGCTTGTGGTAAAGAACGTCAATGGTGGCAGCATTTTTGTTTTGTTTATGCCACATTTTGTTTTTGACACCAGAACCAGCTAATTACAGGACTGGTGATGGGGAAGGGGGGGGGGGGGGGGGGGGGGGGGGGGGGGGGGTCTCAGTAATGGCTACATTTACAGTGCTGCTCACAAGAAGCCAACATACACAGATATAGTATCCATGTTAATTTTGATTAAATACTTGCTAGTACAGCCAACACAGCTGTGGTAAGCAACATTCCAATGCTAGTATGTATTTACCATATATACTTGAATATAAGCGAAATTTTTCAGCACCTGAAATGTGCTAAAGAAATTTAATCCGGCTTATATTCGGGTCAAGAAATGAAAATCACAGCATTTTGTAGGTGAACTTTATGGGTGAATTACAAAGCCTCCAAACATGTCTACTGAATTAAATAATAACATCTCAAAACAAAAAGCACATTTATTGTGTTTCAGAGCATTCTGCTTATATTCGGGTAGGCTTATACACGAGTATATACGGTAAGTATTAATATTTAGATCCACATGAACTAATGATCAAATGTTGGTAGAGCTAAAGCATATAGATCTCTCTTATGCTAGGCATACACATGCCGATAAGCGGCCGAATTTTAATCTGACCGACGGGCGTGCGCGTCAGGTTAAAAATCGGCCGCTAATCGGCATGTGCCCACATGGGGCGACAGATCCCTGTCACCCCACTGCTCGGCCGGCCAGAGAACGGACATGTCCGATCTTCTCTGGCCGATGCAAGCCGATGCCATAAGCTGCAATGGAGACGGCGTCTTCATTGCAGCTTATGGCCGGCACACAAAGGGTGCCCAGCTGACTGAAGGGGCCCCAGAATGCAATGGGGTGCTAACGTGATGACGTCATCACGTTAGCATCTCGGCACACATCGGAGTAGGTCGGTCTGACCTACTCGGTATGTGTATGCCCAGCATTAGTATGAAGCAAAATAATGTGTGGGTGGCGTACATGATGATTTCATCAAGTACACATCTGCTTCAAGTACATAACAAAAGCTATACAACACAAAGGAGCAAAACAGAACCCATTGTACTTTCGATGAATTAAGTTACAACCTAGGGCCAAACACAGGGCTGTGGCACCAGGACGGCTGCCGACGATACTTTGAAACCGAATGTGTGAATTACAAAAATACGTAAAGAACCTTTTTTTCCACCTATTGCCATATTTCTTTTAATTTCATTATGTCATCGCCTTTTTAAAAGTCACTCCACATGTTCCATGCAATGAGAATGAGAATTTTTTTTTCACTTTTATATATTCCTTCAACCCTACATAAGCAATAGTGATGATCACGAATATTCGGATTCCGAATATTAATCGTGAATATGGGCAATTCGGAAATTTGCGAAGATGGTGATTATATTGCCGAATATTCGCAATTCCGGATATTCTGTATTTTTTTCCATTACACACGCCTCTCAATGCAAGTGGACAAATGGGAAGGCTGCAACAAGAGCTAGCAACACTCCCTGCGACCATCAACAGTTTTTAAATCCAATATTGGGGTGGTGCGAATATTCGGAATATTGCGAAAATAGGCACTTTTGAAAATTCGCGAAAATCACTTAGATGGCGTCCAAAATTCGTAATTTTTTTTCAACACGCCCCTCAATGCAAGTTAAACATATATTCGCGAATATATAAAATTTGCGAAATTCGCAACAAACTGCCGATATGCGCAAAAAGAAGAATATTGCCGAATGCGAATATTTTCCGAATGTTTTCCCAAAAATTCGCGACATGCCGCGAATACGAATGTTGCCTATGCTGCTCATCACTAATAAGCAACAAATGTGGTGAGGAAAACATGTCCAGGGGCTTTGAAATTGTCAGGTAGTTGAAATTGTGAGACCTGCTCTAGTCTGTAACAACATATGAGCAGCAGGTGTTGTCCTGGCACAGACTAAGCACTGTTGGGTTGTTTACTCAGCTATAACATGTACTTCTTCAAAAGTAAACCAGCTATCAAAAGACAGCTGCTGTAGAAATCATACAAGAAAGGACTTCCCAACCGCTTTGTGATATAATGGTTTAAATCAATTTGGTGTCTTGTTACCTTTCAGTCCTGAGTTGTCACTGTATAGAGATTTTTATAAAGTCTTGTACCTGTGTACAAGACTTGATGCAATGTGTTGCCATTTAGTCTTACCGGTGTACCGGTGTTCTGAGATATTTTCCTACCCTTACAACTGTGCATGCCCTACTGTTTCGGAATTACATGGTTAATCTTATGGGTTTCAGGTGTCAAGGTGAGGGGGGGGGGGGGGTGCTTGACTGTAGAGGTGAGCTTTAGGGGTTTGTGGGGTAAATATTAATCTAACCTCCCTAATCCACTGACCCTTGGGACCCCCAAACCCCTAACCTTGGATACCCTAAACCCATAAAATAAATCCTGTAATTCTGAAAAAATAGAGCCATCTGCGCAACAGGAAAATATCTCCAGACAGTGGCACCCCAAAAAACTTTCATTATGAGAGCTTATTTGATTTGGCAGTGTTTGCATTTTGCAAGCGCAGCCAAAATGCATACTGCAGTGCATTTTAGAAAAAGGCTTAGGGCTCTGCTCCACTACATTTTTTCCCCAGCTTCTCTTTACTCCAACGTCATTTTGGTAATTTTGTGCTCATTAAAAACGAATGGGCAAACACAAGGTTGTGCATGCCAACATTGATTTTCACAACCCCCATGAGATACGTGACTGTGCAGCGTAAATCAAAAATGGTAAACCACGTTTGATTTGCATGATGCAGTGGGTACACTGGCTATGACACCAGTGTGTACAGGCGCATCATAGCCTCCATATTCTTAATGGACAGTACTTTCCACAATCAGGACAAGAGGTAGAGGTAGTGGAGTTCTAGGCTAATTCACACCGCACAAGGCAGCACCATAGTGTAAACCAGTGGTTCCCAAACTGCGGGGCCAGAAGGTGTTTCAGGGGGGCACAGGCCCACATTCTTAACCTGTGTTTGAATACGGAGGGGGGCTTGACAATGTTGCTAAATAGAAAAGTGGGGCTCTGCAAGGAACGTTTGGAAACCACTGATGTAAATGATTACCTTCTAGGAAACCTGTATACATCGTACACCATGTGCATTGCAGAAAACACATGGCATCACAGTGTGAACGAGCCTTGTACTGTAGAACACTACCATGTTCTGAACTTGATGTGCTAGCGTGCAATCCACAGCCCATTCAAAATGGACAGAAACCATTTTGATGGATTTTGTATCCAATGGTACTATGGAGCATGCACAGGGCTTAGGAAAGGAACCGATCGGTTTTGAAACAACTACAATGTGGTGACTGACACTCTGGATAAGGAATTGTTTTTCAAACAGTCGTTTCAAACAGATCGGATTTGAAGTCGATAGAACCAAAACCTTGTATACCCACCTTTACAGATATAAAAATGAGGAAATAACCTGATCTTTTTTTTAATTTACATCCCAACAATTGGAGTCTGCTGTAATGTAACAAGGCAATGTCACACTTTTTTTGGCACCCTAGTGCCCATGGAAGCCTTGTCTTACAGCATGCTATACTTATTAGATGAAGCCCTTCAACTGATCGAATAAATCAATGAACACTTTGAGGTTATGTTCCCAAATCAGATACAATAAAAGAATGGTGCTGAAAGGAAATCTGTAACAGAAGATTGTCTGATAAACCCAGTAAGCGTTTATTGCACAGAAGTCAGAAGCAATTAAACGATCTTAATCTAACTGCCAAAAGCCCATTTGAATAGAAAAGGTCACGGTTTAGCTTGTGCAGAAATGTGTACATTTAATCTTCAGTGATTATAACAGTGCCAGGTCACTTATAAAAGATTTAAAGTAGCCTCTTTATTAAGGCTTAATATCTCTGTCCCAGGCTGACACTAAATTACATGAAAGTGGTTCCTAAACTCTATTTAAAGCACAGGATACTGCTTCATCATTTACACGGACTTCACAGGGAAGATCTATGACTAATACAACAAAGGTTTACAGAGATCACAAGTGTTCATAAACACAAGGAAACCAAGCAAAGACACACACTAGTCTACATTTTACAGTGAGGACTTTTTATTTTTGTTTTAAGCCCATCATACACCTGTCAATCTGTGTCAAATTTCCTTCAGATCCTTTAAGCTGCCCATACACGCTGCGACGGGTGCTCAATAGATGACCGGCAATGAAGACGTCACCACACTGTGCTGGGGTGCCCATTGATTGGATGGGAATCAAGGCGCACCACTTTACGTGCTTGATTCCCATCCTATCCTTTGGATTTATGGACATGTCCGATACCTGCTTCACCGACCTGTCTTTGAGCAGGAACACAAAAGATGCACAAACCAAGGTGTTCTGGCCAACATCCCAAATACATATATATATC
>CM070032.1:98613055-98627135 GCA_036250615.1 Ptychadena robeensis | reverse complement strand
GGGAATTTAGATTAGTTGTGGGATTTCAATTTGATCCCCCTTCTATCTTCAGATATATATTTGAGCAGGATTCATTGATCCCATTCCAAAACAGAGGTGGTCGCATTTGATGGGCAGTAGATCAATGCCTGGGAGCGCGCAAGGTGTGGCATCAGCACTCAAAGCGGCCATCAATCTAGCGCATATCTATGCATGTATGGACACCTTTAAATCTACTAACAACTATGTAGTGCCGGGTCGTCCCTGATAGAATACATAGTGATTGGAAGGTTTAAAAAGGTCCCCATATTACATGGTTTTGGTAGAAGAAAAGTTGATTTACCATACAATTTCTGTACAGATTGTAAGGTTTATGGTGACCTTTTCTGATCACTATAATCTCTAAAGTTAGAACCTCAGGAATAAAGTATGTGTCAATATAATATATAGGTGTGTTACATATGTGTTTTGCAGAGAGCCTATTTCTTTGCTTTGATAATGCATAGGTTTGTACTTTAGAACAAAGTATATTCATACGGCACACTGCTCCCCTTACATAAAGTAACCCACCTCCCCATGGCGAGATCTTGATGGTCCCCCCTAACACATGTTTGCAGTATCTCCTGTATATTTAAGGCCCATAGACACAAGACAAGCATTCAGATGCACACTAATCCGCCAATATCTCGGTAAGTAAGGGTTCTCATACACCGGTCACTACCCACTCGATCGATGAATGCTGGAGTGCAGCGTCATGAGGTTGAGCTTGAGCATGCGTCGATTGGATGGAGATGTGCACCAATTTGCGTTCCATACTTTGAATGGGACCCTGGTCCCTATACAAAGTAATGGCAATTGAACAGTGATTTAAAAACAGGTTTGTTCCATGTTCAATCGAGCTTTCTTTGAGCGGAAACTATCCTGCTTCAAGAAAGGGTGGCCTTATTCGATTTGCAAACAAACTATCATCAAACTAAAAATCGACCCGTGCACGGGGACCTTACACGGGAAGAAACAGGATAACTGTGTTTGATTGTTCAGTTATCCTTTAAATTGTAAGTACAATAATTAAAATTTACTGCATTGCAGTCATTAGATGTGGTGGCTGCATTCATATGGTCACTTGATGATCCTGCCAGTAACATACTTCCTATTCTGGAGGCATCCATAACTCACAGAACTGTGGTACATAACATATCCCCCTTTTCTCATCTCCCTAAGACAGTTACTGAAGAGGATAAGAATGGCAGCATGCCAGGTAAAGTACACTAACCAATAAGAATTGTTTCCCCGGCCATTGATCACCAGCATGCAGAGGCTCAGATCAATGAATGTAATATATGGCACAGATAATTGCTGCATACAAAGGGAGCTCAGCACTGCAGGCACACAACTGTGCTCCCTGCACATTCTGTACCTATATTAGCAGCATGATTTTTAGCTACATACATACAAAGTAATTTCAATGCAAGAAAATGTACACTTGTATATAATAAAGCACCATATACATTCATAGATAATGTGGAAAGTGAACAATACATCTGCATATAGATTGCCTCTGCTGTAAAAGCCCATATTCACCTCTAGAAGTCTAAACCATTTTCTAAACCTGTTTTTCTGTTACCTACATCAATACCAAGATTTCTTGGTAAGAATGGTCTGCAGTGATCATTCCCTGTAATAGGAGAATGAACAAGCGCTCTTCACAAGGCTAATGTTCACTTCCAGTGCCCTGTTGTGCCTTCTTTGATGTGAAGGCAGGCCTCGAGGAAACTTCTGGCTGTATCATAGCTTTAAATAGAACTTTAACATAAGAAAGGGGAAAAAAGGAAGAGGATACAAAAATGGAGAAACCTCTGATCAATTACATTTATGGCCTCTTAAGCTGTGCTCCCAACACCCTACGAGATGATTATCCAAACTGTAAACTAATTCCCTTTGTAGAACATAAGCTTTGAGATCTCAAGGTCAAGAGTTTAATCACTGGTCAAGACAAGTAAAACCTGCCTGATTTACATTACCGCAAAACAAGACGAAAAAAATTACAATATGTAGAAAACTACTAGAATAGTTACTTCTGCCAACTGAATGCCTTCTATGCAACAAAACAATTACATTTACTTGGATGATGTGGAACTTGCAGGCTAGGTTTCCATGGTGTTGAGTGCTGCGGCAGTACCCCCTGCTTTAATCGCATACTGCGACGGGGATGTAGACGCAGCCCATACATATACATGACTTGCCTGTTTCCACAGCTTTCAGTGCACTAGGTCAACCTCCGCTTTCCACTTGGCCGGCGCAACGTCTCGATAACACTCGATGTGGTAAGTCATGTATATGGATGGGCTGCCTCATCATCCTATAAGATTAACGCAGGGGGTAACTCCTCATTTTTCTTTTTGTTATTTCTATCTGTTGATGCACACCGTAATCCCATCCTCTCCTAGGGTGGCTACAGTCACTTATAAATGTAGCCACCCTGGACAGGATCATTATCTAAAGGTGGGTTTACACATGTAGGTTTTTTTGTTCAATCAGGCGTTTTTTTGTTCAATCAGGACAATTTGTTTGATAGATAAAATTTGTTGGACCTCAAAAAAAAAAAAAATCAAAAAGGTCATCGAACATGTTGGTAAATTTTTATCTGTCGTTGTAATTTTGAATATATTTTCATTCGATATTGGGATGGACGAACAAAAAATCTAATGTTACATTTGATAAATGAACGAACAATGTTCCACAACGACATGCAACAAAAAAAATTGAATTGGCAGTTGATTAAAGAAAAAATCTACACGCGTAAACCCACCTTTAAGCAGGGTACAGATGGCTCGATATTGGAGCTGTCCGATGTACCCTGCAGCAGCGTGATGACGTCATCACGCTGCTGTCACATATCGGCACAGCCGGGGAGACGGCAAAGCTGAAGCTTTGCCTGTATGATATAGTGTCAGAAAGCTGTATGGTATGATGGTGGGCAGCTCGTGGAGGGTATGACAGTGGGCATGATGTGCAGGGGAGCAGTGCCTGGCTATAAAAGAAATAACTCCTCTGCACTGTGAGCTGGGCGCAGTCTGTAGTGTAACTGGCTGGTCTGTGCTAATTACAGAGATCTGGCCTCTGCACTGAGACCTCACAGGAAACACACGTGCACTCACACAATAGGATGGGATGGATTAGATGAAGAGCTCTGTAGATTGTTAGCAACGACTTAACAAGTGTTGAGACAAGAGATCAGCCATAGAAGCAGTGGTTTGAATAAGCGTGCTAAATGAACGTTTCTTACATGTTCCCAAATACTCTTTATTGGATAACTGAAGTCATTGAAAAAACTTAAAACGGATATAAACTTAAAAAATAAAAACATGAAAAAAAAACATATATACACATACGCTAACTTACCTCCATGCAGCATTTATCCAGGGAACGTGACCCCCTAAAGAAAAGAATAAATACTCCCCTCTGCTCACTCCATCCATGCCTGGAGTGTCCGATCCTCCAGGCATCAAGATGGAGGCGCGAGACTCTTCCGGTGTTGCTCCCTTCACCAATCAGATTCAGATGTGACTCGCGCTGGGGCACAAGTCACTGGGGAGGTGGAGCATTGTTGCATTTTGAACATTTAACCAGGCAAGTAATTTTTTTAGTACAATTAATACAATTCTGTTTTTTGAGACTAACATTTATACACAAAGTTACTTTCACCTCTGTCAAGAGTTTTAATTTGTTAAAAATATTTATGACTATGTACTTTAGTGCACTAGGACTCATTTACACAGGCGGTTTTTAACACGGTTAACAACCCCATGCCTGGTAAACTGTCTCATGTGCTCGCCAGTTCGTTCCATGTGCAGAGGTATTATCTGATGAACCCCTGAGCGGGAGACAGGAGCGCTCAGTTGAAACGACAGTTTAGTCAGCAGCAGTCTGGAATAAGTTTCCTTGATTGTGGGGTTATTATTCAGCATGTTCCATCCCACTCAGCACACATCAATACAGCATATTGGTAAAAACAAATTTCAGCTAGTCATTGCGCAGGGCCTGCTCAGTAACACAGCCTTAGCTCGGCCTCAGGTATACAAAGCTGAAGAAACAGCCATTTCCATCCATATATTTGTTGTGATAAATAAAGGGGAAATTAGAAATGACTGTGCTATCTTGGATGGTCACGTTCTCATAGGATATCCTGTATACATATAGCAAGAGGTTATCAATACAACCCTGTCACATCATACAGAATAAATATAGAAGCTGCTGACGTGAGGAAACTAGAACAATCACCACGTGCAAGTATGGAATTCTGTTTGTCATTTCTACTATGCTACTAAAGTTTTTATACTTTACTTTCAATAACCACAAAAGGGAAAAATATAACTTATAAAAAGGGGCTTTAACTGAAACTAGTAAATTAAGGTCACTGGATTCATAGAGAATGTTTGACTTTATCCTGCTTTGACTCGTGCAGGACCCAGGTAAAGGAAATGCCCCCAGCCATACATAGTATAGGCTGCACCTGTTATCCTCAGGGAGGTTTCAATTAAAAAAAATGCTTCCGATAACTCACGTCAGTAATCTTACGCCTGACGCACCTTGCTGAGTATCTAAATGACAAAATATGGGCTAAGGGCTCTTTCACACTTCTGTGTTATGAACTATGTATGGTACGCACATTTTTATAGTGAAGAACATGCTGACTGATAACAACCTGGAAAGCGTATGTAAAAATGCAGTCTTATCTCTGCCATGCACCCACAGACGGGTTCAGACAGACAAGCTCTGATGAGCTGTGGAATGCAAACGTTATGAAGTCATCACCTTGCATTCTGGTGCATTCTGGGGCTGCTTTAATCAGCCAGGCACCCTTTGTGTGCCAGCCATTAGCTTTAATGAAGACTCCGGTCTTCATTGAAGTTAATGGCAGCGGCTTGCATCGGCCAGAGAACATCCGACATGATCGTTCTCTGGCTGGTCGAGCTGTGGGACGACAGGGATCTGTCGCCCCATGTGGGCACACACCGATAAGTGGCCGATTTTTCCACTGACCGACTGACAGCAGATTCATGATGGTTAATGGAGGTTGCAGTGCTTTTAATATGAGTAAAAAACACACAGAAAAAATAAAAGGCGGTGATGTGCCATGTGAATGATGGATTGTATCATTCCATGCACTGAAATTTCAATGCAACGGAGACTAGACCTTATGTTTTCATGAATGCATGATGATCCATCCAACACAGTAAGAGTAATAACATTCCAGTGCAAATGTGTTTCAATATTTCATTCTAAGATAAATTTGAAAGATTTGTTCTGTTTGACTGAAACCTCAGACATTTGAAAGACATTAAAGGATCAGACTGGCACTTTATTTGATGGTAGAAGCAAGGTAAAGTCACTATACTTGGACATACTAAACATCTAAACTTAAAGGAGAAAAACAAATCATATAAACTTACTTAACTACATGGAGTCTTGGTCTATCAAGGAGATCCCTGTAGAGGAAAATCCCATACTTGCCTTCCAATCTACCTTGCTCCAGCTCCGTCATGTCTGCAGTGTCCTCTCCTCCAGCATGTAAGATGAAGGAGCGAGACTCTTCCTGTCTCTGTCTCTCTGTCTCTATCTCTCTCTCTCTCCACCAATCCAGATCTGAATCTGGTGAGGCTTCACCTCCAGTATCACTGGATCTGGCTGGCTGCCAGGCACACGGGCGTTCTGGAAAGCAGACGTCAGAAGTGACGTCTACTTTACCAATATTTCACCAAGAATTTTTTTCAACCCCAGATCTGCCCTAGAAAGCAGATACCAAGGTGGTAGGTCCGCTTTTAAGCTCAGATCTGTAAATCAACAATTAATGATCATCTTGAAATGATGCAAAATTGCTACTTATCAATTAGGCATAGAACATACTGTGCTATTAATATTTACAAGTAACAAAATACTGGTGATCCAGGGAATATCCACGCACCTTTATGGGATGGAATAAATTAGATAATTGCTCTAAAACAGTTATTAATTTATTTCTTCTGTTTTATAGCGATTGTGTATGGTTTTTTTTCCTTTTTTTTTTTAAACGTAGGATTTACAAATAAAATATGACACTTGCTAGTAATACAAAGAGCCTATCTCTGTCAGCTGGTGAGGTTTTTTTTAATACCGCACCTCATTTAAATTCAAGTTTTGTTCACAGCTTTTGCAAAAATCTGTCAATTCAATTTACAACCTTTATAAACCACTTCCTCGCTTTTCTAGTTTGCATGTATATAGGGTATATAAATATAAGGCAACTAAAGTCTGCCAGAAAAAAAAGGAGGGAAGTCGCTCATGAACTAGACCCAATAAGGTGTTATTGCCAGGAAACTGGTACAATGGCCTGTGGTAAAGCAACTTACACATAGTTGAATATGTTGATTAACCACAATATGTCTCACCAAGACATAAGGTAAAACTGCCATTCATTTTCAGGGCAATTTCTGGAAGATCCTGGCTGAGATTGTATTATTATTACAGCCTGTGAACATAAATTCTTATACAAGAAATGTTAACATCTGAGTGTATGATGATGGGGCAAAGTTATCCAGTAGTAGGACTTCCCCCAACCATGCCACGAGAAGCCATTCTACACATTGTACAAGAGGTCATCAATCATCGAACCCCCCCATGATATTCTCATGGCAAACTGCCGAAGGAACGCGACATGTTGTGGTTCCTGGGTGGTCAGAATGACACATTCCCAACCACCTGTTTAAATTAGCCCTAACTGGACCTATTCCCCACACATTAAAAAAAGGAAAACCAAACAATAAAACTTATCTAAATAACACAAACAGTCACTGATGGCCCATTTACAGCCCTAAAACCAAGCCCACCCACAAACGTGACAGGAGGCATTTCCCGGGCAGTTTTCGGGCTTTCACCAATAGAGATGTTATGGGAGCATTACCAAAACAGTGACCATTTAAATTGTAGACTAAATGCTCTGACAGGTGAAAGGGGACTTGGAAAGGGAGACATCACTGGCTCATGGGATAGACTTTGTTCAGTCGATTGGAGTTCCAGCATCAAAGGGGAGGAAGCCTGAACCTGGAAGACTGCCAGAAGAAGAGCCACAAGACAGATCAGAAGGTAAATATATTGTTTTAAGAAGGATGAGGGTGTTTCACTTATTACAACAGCTCAAAGGGAAGCAAAGTGCTTATATGTTTTATGCCTTTTATTTTTACATTTCTGGCCCACTGTGAGGTTTCTATACATATGAGTATACTCTCTAGGCCAGACATGGGCGAACTAAGGCCCGGGGGCCAAAACCAGCCCTTTATTCTTTAATTTCTCCCTTTGTCACCTTGGTGTAAAGATGCTTTGGCTGCCCTCATTCCTTGCAATAAGTGAAAAGAACACCTAGAGCATATTTGTTTGGATTGTTTCCTAGAGGCCATAGTTTGCCTGCAATAGAATGTTTAATCTTCTCTATATAAAGCTTCTATTTATTAATTTTTTTAACGTATTTTCTTTTTTTAAATATCCTGTCCTAGCTGCGAGGACCCCTACGCCGGGTGGCCCTTACAGGCCTTTGGTCTGGCACCTATGTCTCATTTAAAACCCCATTTTGACCCACAAGTCAAAAAGTTTGCCCACTGCTGGTCTAGGCAATGGCACCAAGTCAACTGTACAATAACATAAAAGTAACCTTTGGTGCACAGACGTAAGGTCACCAAGTAAACTGTATGTACAAAACTGATTCTTTGTCCACAACTGATTCTTTGTCAACAATACTGTCCAGAAATGGGTAACGGATTATGAGTTGATGAAGACTAGTGTATATTTAAGTATGAAAAATATAATGCAATAAAAACCATGCACACCTTTAAAATGAAAATATTAGCAAAGTACCTAAATGGAAAAAGTCTGCAACTAAATTGTTTTTATATAAAGGAAGAATGATGATCATGATGTGTGGGTTTATTGATTGATAGTCCTAGCTGTACAAACCTATGCTAAAAGAGATACAACGTTGCTATTGCTTTCCTTTGCTTTTGAGAAAGTTGTCTGTCTAGCATGAAACTTTAATGGCTACAATGTATTCTGAGATACTAGAAGGAAAAGTCCTGGGTCTGGTATTGGGCATGCCACAGCCAATATGCAGTAGGTGTAATTGGCATCAAATGAACCATATAATGCCAACAACCATGGACAATATACAGTATATGATTAAGAACATAAAGCGCCGTTTCGCTTTATTCTTATATGGACCTAACAAAAAGTATTATCCTCTGTTCTGATTACTACACAATGGTCTTTCTATATTTTACAGGTTTATCAGAGATGGAAAGGCAGGACAACGAGCTACATGGCACTGAGCATCCCAATTGAGAGTATAAAGCAGAGTTTCCTTTGAGTTAACTTGCATGCTACTTCTCCATACACTGCCCAGTTGCAGAGTAGGGTTAAGATGCAGGCCCCTGAGTGACAGAGGGTTTACAGGAAGCTAGTCCTTTCCTTGCCAGATGGTACTTTGCTCTATGGCAAAGCTCTGCAAACACAAAAACAAAAGAGTCAATAAAAAAGCTAGAACAACTTTCCTGTGTATATTTAGCCTTTTTGCCAAGACATAATCATTAAATTAAACCTAAAAAGGTAGCGCTTTTTTGTAATATGGGTCCCTGCGTGGGCATAGCCACAACTCCATGTCCATGATGCCAAACTATCAATCTAAAAATAAATTGTACCTATTATAGAAAATTAAGGGTATGACTCCACAGGGCTGTGTGATCTGTTGGGACCCCTACGTTAAGTGCAGTGCTGGGGGGGGGGGGTTCCCAATGAATCACATATACACTTTACCTGCTCGGCGGATGCTCTGTTCACAGAGCGCTGAGCCAATCCGCCGATGCTGGGGTTAACGTAGTGCAGTAGCCCTGCATTGGCGGATGTCTGAACAGAGCATCCACCAGTGTGATCCATCGGGACCCCCCGCCAAGTACTGTGCTTAACGTAGGGGGTTGCAACGGATCAAACAACGCAGTGGAAACATGCCCTAAGCCAGTGGTTCCCAAACTTTCCTTGCAGGACCCCCCTTTTCTATTTAGAAACATTACTGAGCCCCCCCCCCCTCCCCATTCAAACACAGGTTCAGAATGAGGGTCAGCGCCCCTCTGGATTACCTTAGTGCCCCCCAGGCCACCCCCAGTTTGGGAACCACTGCTCTAAGCCAACATACTGAATCATAGGAGGAAGATGACAAGTTCCTCATGGAGGGGACAGCTGCGGATAGCCCCTGTTTTTTCACATACCACAAAAGCGATGGAAAAGCATGGTGCCACCACTACTAAGAATAATATATTATTACTGCATTGGGTCTAGGATTACATGGGAAAGTTCATCCCAAATGTTAATGAAAATGTAAATATTTGTTGTTTAAGGTTTCATTGCCAAGTCTTTTTAGGGGTTTATTTTTGTTTTCCAAGACTTAATGGTCAGATGAAAGGGAGAAAATGGCGCAGCCTTCCAAGTGTTCCAGTTGTCTTCATAGAACTTGTTTGCATTGCTCTTGTCTGTAGGGAAACTGATGGAACATATTTCGAAGGCTACATTGTGGTTTATTTGATGTTGAGAAAAGGGTTTTGACTCCAATAAAGTCAGCAGACTAGATTACCACTAAATACAGTGTACAAAGGCCCCAAATGATGACACTTTTGATGTCACAAGTACTCCTGGCTGTACAGGGAAAGCTGTCATTTACTTGTTAATACCCTTCTGTCTGCACTCTGAATTACTGAATGGTTTATGGCTAGCGCATTTCAAAAGGACTACAATACACTAATGTTTACTGTAAACCCAAGCAGCTTATGTTTTTACCTTTCAATGTAAAAGATAGAAGGGCAATATTGTATTAACAAATAAGTAAAAGTTTGTAAACAATCATATTAGAGGATCAAATATTCAGTTTTTAGATATGAAAAAACAAATATTGATATTTGCATGATGACGGAGGGCAGCTCAGGATCCAGTTTGGAGACTGGTATTATTTGAATGCTTGCACTGCATGATATGAGAGACATAAGAGGAGAGGGTGGATCAGTCTGTGCCTACCACCTACACCACATCCGCCCCCTCATCCCAATCCGTGGATACTAATACCAGACACAGCAGCACCATGGGGGATGGGAACAAGGATACTTTGTCAGAGCTCGGGAGGAAGACACATCATTCCCTGCAGCAGCATCTCAAGGGGGTTGTAATCCTTCAGGTGGCCAAGGAGCTGAACAATACTTATTGTGGGATGCCAGTCATCTTTAGTCATTGTGTGCAGTACAAGTTAGTATGACCTGATGCAACCTCCAAGTACAGAGCTTTATTGGACGCATGCCATCGGTCACATGGAGGTAACCCAATTTCAGCAATGAAAATCACATGACCCAAGCAGATCCTAGAGTACACAGTGTTGCAGCAATAGTAGGGTACTGTTTAGCCTGTCAGGAGGAAAAGAATCCATGACAAAGGCCAGTCGTGAGATCCTGCTATAGCCATCATTCCCAGGATTACCGGTGATGGGCAAAGAGGGGGATGGGTGCAAAACAAAGAAGAAACAGGGCTATCCCCACTGACAGAAAGAAAATACCATTTCATGCTTCGCAGCCCCATCTTCCTGCAGTTATAATGACCCCTATTGTACACACTAAATGGAGACATTTACTTTGTTCAAGAACTATGTATCAAAGAACTACCACGGTTATTATCAAAACATATGCCCCCCCCCCCTCACTTACAGCAATGTGCTACAGATATCCTCCAGACATTTTTTTTTGCACTTCCGGACTACATGCACGAACTCTAGTGTCAGTTGTGTATCACTGGCCCCTCTTCCTTCTACAGACGTGTGTTAGTTCCAATCTACACGAAGGCTAGGTTTCCACGGCGTTGAGGGCTCATTCGATACCCTCTGCATTAATCGCATTCCTTGGCACGGACGTTGGCTTGGCCTATTCATATTACAGGCCTAGCAAAAAGCCTGTTTCCACAGCCCTGAGTCAGTCCACTGGCCACAGGTTGATGTAGTGCACTAAGTTAACCTCTCCTCCAGCGCACCGGTTGAAAGCCGTGGAAACAGGAGGTGCGCTAGGCATGTAATATGGATGGGCTACATTGACATCTCCCTTAAGAAATGCAATTAAGGCAGGGGTATCGACGGAGCCCTCAACGCCGTGGAAACCTAGCCTACGGCCCCAAGTGGTGGGGTGACCACAAGCACCCTGGTGCAGGAAGAGGCCCAATACAGATGTTCATGGCAGAAGAACCAGAATGTATTGTTCTAGTAGATTTTAAAAGGGGGGACAATAGCTTATGTGAGCTTAGACTTCACCTGAGTGAGCTACATAAATGCTCAAACTTTGTTGAAAAAGTAACCATCGTATTCAGATGAAACACACAAACTAATGAAATGTGTGCATTCCCTCGTGACTAAGCGAATAATGTTTCACATGACCGCAGACCAAGTTATAAAGCTATGTCTCCACTGAGATGTGTGATCTGTTGCGACCCCCTGCGTTAAGAGCAGGGGTCCTGACGGAGCACTTCGGGTATGTCTCCACAGCGCAGTGTGCTATGTCGGGGTTGGCGGGGGGTCCCGACGGATCACAAACACATTACCTGCTCAGCGGATGCTCTGTTCTCACGGTGCCGAGTTGATCCACCGGTGCATGGGTTAACGTAGTGCAGTACTCTGTTCAGACATCCGCCAAGAAGGTACAGTGTATGTGACCCATCGGGAACCCCAGACAAGCACTACGCTAAAGGTAGGGGTCCCAACAGATCACAAAACGATGTGGATACATAGCCATACACATTACCTACCTGTTCACATGGAGTTGAGCCGATCCACCGATGCAGGAGTTAACATAGTGCAGTACTTTACCCCCTGCATCAGCGGATGTGTGAATAGAGGATCCGGGCAGGTAATGTGCATGTGATCCGTCGGGACCCCCTACGTTAAGTGCAGTGCTTGGCGGGGTCCCAACGGATCATACAACGCAGGGGACATAGCCTTACACTGTATACCAACAATATCTACTTGGGTTCATAGGAGGGAAAGGGCAAACCCTGAACATGGTTCATACACCATGAAAACTGTGTCTTCCTCCCCATCCATGCCATGGTAATCACTGCCCATAGTTTAATAGATCACTCGCCAGCAACGAGTGTGATTAATGGTGTATACATCTGCACTTTAAGGTTCTATAGGAAGGCATTCTATACAATCAGACTACATACACACCATCCCCCGCATACACTGGTTAGCACTGAAGGTGGTCCACAATAGATCTACAAGAGACTGGTGTGAATTCTACATATGTTGATCAGTGAGTGTGTATAGCTATATGACAAGGATTGGGGCAGCCTGTATACTGGGTCAGGTCAAGGTGAACCCCTGTGTACACAGGTCATTGGTTCGCACTGAGGGAGGTCCATGCTCTGTACAAGCACTGTATATACTATGTGATCAGTGTACAACCCATTGGCACAGCTGAGCACTGTGATCCGATGTACACACAGCTACCCCTCTAGATGAGGACAGCCTGTACTATGTAGCGTTGTATATGATCAGTGTATACACCGATCGCAAGACGTGGGAGCCTCTATGGACACACTAACCTGCAAAGTACTGCGGCAGAAGCACGGCCTCTACGATTCTGTGTGTAGGGGGGTCTTCTAGTGACGTCACTCGGTACACACTCAATGACGTCACTCTCGTTTCTCTGCTAGCCCTCCTCTACACGTCATACCCCGGACAGTAGCCGCTCCGTCATGAACCAAACACGACACCCCGAGTAGAAGAAGGCACGGGCTGTGTGGTGCCCAGTACAAGCAGAGGACAGTGTAATCCTAGCGAGGCGCTGCGACACTGCACGGCACCGGAGACACACAAATAGCACCAAGACTCACCGCCGAACAGCCCGGGGGGAGTGCGGGGAGGAGTCCCAAGGCGCTGGTGTTAGTAGTGGGCGGGGCACTAGCGTCTAGCATACCCAATAGGAGCGTGAGAAGATGGCTTTCATCAGAGAGTCTCTGTAGCGGATAGGAGGCGTGACAATAGAAAATGTACCAATCGTGTCAATGTATTATTTCATGATTACCAATCAGATAACATATTGTCTGAGAGGTCGTGCGGGAGGGGCTAGCGTAAAGCTTGTACAGAGGTGGGTTCTTTTTTTGGATAAGCACACAAAATGTCCAATAAGAGAAGGCAACCGAGAAAGTCGCTTCCCAATTGGTGAAGGGAGAATGTGGCCTTGTGTACGGGTGCCCATGTGAGTCAAACTCAGCAGCATGAGTTCTCAGAGGGGAAACGTGCAGAGGTCTAGGCCGCAGAAACATAAGAATGCGACTGTATATAAGAATGATAAATATGACAACAGCTCCAAGACTAAGGTAAGTCTTCCTCACATTGTTTGTTAGTTGCCAGTAGGACACCTGGCTGTGTGTACGTGCTATACTCCAAGTGACTGAAGTCACTGGTGAGGCTCAGGGAAACTTGGGGGGGACTGACCAAAGAATGGGGGGCTTTGTGTCAAGAATGGATATAAAGTAAAGGAAGTATGAGGCAATACACAGGGGTGTGTGTCAAAGTGTGTTCAGACTTATATCATGTCTATGTACTAGAGGTGATCATCCCCTACTGTGACCCAACAGGATCACACACGTGTGTGTGTGTGTGTGTGTGTATACAAATAAATGTAGATAGCCTGGCGAATTTACCTTGGATGGGGCACTTATTCTCACATACAGTAAGGCCAAGAATACGAAATGATGGCCTACTACGCCTGGCTCACATTATAACAGGTTAAAAATATATTGGGTGAAAGAAACTGAAGATATAAGTCGCCAAAACTATGCTGAAGCGGCTACACCAGCTGATTAATGGTTCATGAAGATACAGGGTGATAAAGGTACCATCTACGGCAGTGCTTCTCAAACCTTTTAGATCCTAAAGATCTGCAGAAGTGTCGGAGTGGAGTGTCACTTCCATGTTCCAAATACCGAAAGTAACACTCTCTTAAGCAGGCCATACACTCTGAGATAAAAATTAGGATCCATTAAAACCGACCAA
>CM070032.1:98594773-98610238 GCA_036250615.1 Ptychadena robeensis | reverse complement strand
AGTTAATAGTTAGGGATGGGAGTAGTGACAAAACAGTTCCTCCAGACCCTTACCCTGATGCAAGTTGGAACACCGTGTGATCCAACTTGCAGTGTGATCCTGGCCGATCTGTCCAGGTGGGTGCATCCGTTTTGAGGCTGAGCAATCTACGAGTAAGCGGACAGCAGTCGATCAACAGGAGTGCCCACACTTTTTTGCCAGCTGCTTTTAAAATGACAAACAATTCACATTATGATTTAAATGTACCTTATTTTTCGGGCTATGAGACGCACCGGACCATGAGACACACACAGTTTTTAGGGCAGGAAAAACAGAAAAAAAAAGATTTAATAAGTTTTCACATCAATTGGGTAAGTGCAATGAATTTAATGAATGCAATATTCCATTCAGCCAGTAGATGTCACTAACAGCAGAACACTCTCATACTCCACACTGATCTGGAGGAGGAGGAGGGGGGGCAGAAATCTGTAGTCTTCTCCCTCTCCTCTGATCAGCAGTTACTGTGTCGGTGAGAGCTGCAGAGTGATCCCAGGGACACTGAGAGAGGGAAAGATGGCAGTTCATTTTTCTCTCCATTGCCTTTCTCTCCATAGGCAATTACACAGTTCAGATGGGAGAGCCAGACACCAACTGGCGGGAAGCCAAGGTGCGACCACCGGCGGCCGAGTGGTCGCACATTCGGACCATAAGACGCAAGCACTTTTTGCCCTCAATTTTGGGTGTCAATTGTGCGTCTTATGGTCCGAAACATACAGTATATTGTTTACCTTGCATGACAGCACGAAGTTCTATGGAATAATACCATTCTGGCCATACTATTGGTCTTGTTTTAATAAAGATGAGAAGAAATAGGGCTCAGTGATCCATTTCTGGTAGATCGCGATCCACTGTGACATTATTTTAATGGCCCCCGCCCCCAAAAAAAGCATGGCACAAACACATGAACTAAGAAGAAAATCCCCAATCCAACAGCGAGTGTCCTAGCTAAAAGTTTGTTGATTTGAAGCTAGAGCGGATGACACATGCTCACTATGAGAACTATGGCTGGCGTTCCTCATTTTTTGAGTGAAAGAATAGGATAGAATTACCTTTTTGTTTCCATGCACAAAGTAGTTCTTTAACCTCCCTAGCGCACTGCTGAGGTCCAGATTTCTGTACCAGAAGCGCACCATAGACTCTAATGGAATTATTTTTTTTGTGTTGTAGGCTTGTAACTTCCAAAAATCTGTCCGTACAAGGGTCTAATAGACATCCTGACTATAATAATGTTTCAAAAAACACACAATTATTATAAAAAAAAGAACATAAAAAAATTATGAAATGTATCATTTGAATGCTTAAATCTCTTGAATACTTATTTGGTGAAAGATTTCAAAACAGTATTTATTGATTTCAAAACAGTATTTATGTTTGTTTATAATAACATTTTTATTTTTATTTTGTTTTGAATTGTATTGGATACAGTTATCACTGTATCCAATACAATGGCATTCTCTGAAAGGGTTAACTTCAAAGACTACATCTGCAATGACAATGGGGGTGATATTCCAGGTGTGTTCTTTGAAGATATCCCAATTTGCATATGAATGTGAGGGGGGCGTGGGGGGCCCGCGGGACATTCATGTGCAGATTAGGCTTGAAGAGAAGTGTCACAGCCTGCTTGCATAAGTTCGCACACACAGACCATAGCAGAGCTGGACACAGAGCAGAGTGAGCAGCCGGAGGATCTGAGCTGGACGGCTCCCTCTTGTCAGCTGCAATACTGCATTAGCAAGTGCAGGACGAGGTACTGCCGTCAGAAGCGCTAGGAAGGTTAAGCAATCTGTCACATAATGCTCCAAACCAGGTGTGTAGTAAGCCAAGGGAGCTAGCACATGCGAGTCTATTCATTGGAAAGTCTCTGCCTCTATACAAGGTTGTGGGGTTTGCCTGCTGTAACATGTGTTGGTGATGTCCACCAATGAAGATTCTGTCTTGCCTGTGGTGGAAAATAGTCCATGACACAGATCTATGTTGCTTTTAAAAATCATACCTGTAGTCGTCTTAGGTGTAAATTTTCTTTGAAAATAATAATAAAATATAGAGACGCACCGATTTGTAAATTTCTTGGCCGATTTCGATTTCTGATTTTACAGAAAATGTCACTTGCTGATTTCTAATTTTGTATTCTTTAAAGAAATGTAATGAATGCATTAGGCATTCATTTAAATTTATTATCTAATCTATTTTATTTAAATCTGCAGCTGCACTGTAACACGTTTCATTCCTCTAACTAAGCATTATTTGATAGCTGGACTTTTAGCTGAAGTTTTACATGTAATTGTTGTAGCTAAGGGGGTGAAACTTGGGGTGAAAGTAGTATGGGTGTATATATAGCATATATATTAAAAAGCTTAGCTGCAGAGACTGCTCATTGTGTTCGTACCTATCCAAGTTTGAGGATTGCAAGAAACCTTCCATTATTTCAGCCACTGTGTTCTCTTATATTTTGGAGTCCCATTGTTTGGTCTTCTAGGAACGAAGGTGTTGCTGAAGCTACTTGGTAAATAGTGATTATTTAATGTTCTAGGTAATAAAAAAAAAACTGATATGCAGAAGAGACCAAGTAGGGTATTACATAACAACCGTTTATTACTGCAGAAGAACAGGCTAGGAGTGAGTTGGTGTTCTGACGACCTGTCCTACCCTGCATATAAAGTGGGTAGCACAGGATTATAAATTTATGCCCGAACAGTGAAAAAGTATCCCTCTGCCTTTAGAAAATAAACAGCGAAGATCACTCCACCACTGTGATGCGACTACCAAGGTAGCTTATCTTGACTGCATCATAACACCACAACTCTTGGGGCAATGCTTCATTATTGGTAATAAAAAATAATAATGTTTGACAGATGAACAACTTGATCATGTTAAAAAAAAAATAAAAAAAAAAATCCAAGCATTTTGAATTTATAATTATTGTAATGATGAGCCTCTGTTAAAGGAGGCGAAGAAGCTGTCAGAGACTGCCTCTGACAGCATACCCACCACCTGGTCCCACTCTGCAGAGCTGTGGATATGAGCGGGCAGCTTTAGCTTTGTGTGACATATGCAGGCAGGGCAAATTTTTCCTGTGCCTTCATTCTGTATATGAGCGGTGCTAAAGCTGCCAGCTTACATACACATCTCTGCAGATGGATAATGCATTTCTGCTCTGTGTATGAAGGTCAGGGGAAAAATCTTCCCACTGGTGGGTCGTTCCTACATGTGTATCCTCCCTATGTCCGCTTTTCCGCCTCGGCTAAGCTCAGTGCTTACCTGCAGTGGGATTGTGAAGGCGTAGCTGCATGTAGTCGCATATTCACAATATTAGATGCGCATAAATGTACTAAAGTACAATTGAACTTCCAGCTTCAAGCAACACTCTGCGCGCTTTGACAAAGGAGATAACATTAGGTCACATTATAAATATCAAACTAACCTGAAGCCACTTTACAAGTAGAAGTGTGTGTCCGATAGCATGGGACTTGGTTCCGCATGCCCTCATTCTTTCCCCTTGGGTTTTTGCATATTTTAGTTTTTCGGTTGGAAAACTATCTTTTATTATCCTATTATCTTTCTTGTCCATAAAGTGTTATAAGTATGAACTGTCCCTTTTGTGTTTATAGCTTTACTTGTTACTGTAGATTCATTTAGTAGTTTGTCTGTTCAGTTTGCTAAAACTTCAGTATTCGTAAGTAATCCTCTAATGAACTGAAATTCATTCCACCCACCTTGTCTTATACTGTGGTTCTTCCCTAACATAATTTTGCTGTTAATGAGCACAACAGTGGGATGTCACTTGCGTAATAGCTTTTTATAATAGAGTAAATTGATCTTTTTCCATGTAATTTCCTCTCCAGAAAGATCATTAGTCACAGCTTTTCTTCTCCTACCTGCTGCCTCGCTGTCACCCTTACAAAACAAAACCAGATATTTTGGGGCCTGAAACACTTTGAAGATTAATGTTGGTGCTTAAATCGTGAGGATAAAATACTGAAATTGCATCACTAATTGAGATGTTAGAAGTTGACAGTGTGTGTGGTTTTATTTTTTTCTACTTACAACTTTTTACCCTTAGCACTAGGTAAGTGTTCCTTCTGATTAGCTTATATTCTGAAGCTAACCTTACATGCATAAACATTTGGTTTTATTTTGATCGCCTTGTGAAGTTTAAATTTCGACAGTCTAAACAATCAATGGTCCCAGTACACATTATAAAAAATGCAAAACTAATTTCTTATGGTACATTTACATGATCCATGAAAACGACAGGGCATCGGGGATCATTTAGATAGCTACCCTGTGACAGGTCTATCCAGCGAAAGCCAGAAAACCTATTGGTGAGCACCTCTGGCCCATGTAAGCGAGCCCTTAATGTCCATGGCGAATGAGGGCTCGTTCAAACTAGCTGTGTTGCAGGTGCTATGTGGTATGGTGCCACAGTGCAGGGAGGCTAGGGTCAACACAAGATGCACAGGATTTACACTAGTTTTTCACTTGTGTATCCAGTAACTCCCAATTCCCTACGTTGCCAAAGACGCCCGTCAGCACAAGCATCTCCTGTCCAAATGCGTTTTTGGCCAGTAATGAGAGCAGTTATTTACTAAAAAAAGCAACTGCAAGCGCAGTGTGGATGGTGTGGATACAAACCGATCGAAAACCTTAAAACGTGTCCGATACTTGTATGAGTGACTGAAATTTTACAACCTGACCGGTCACCCCTTTTTCCCATTTATGCTCCATTTCCATCAATTTTCGTCTCTTAAGTAAAAAATTATTCTATTGCATAATGACCAACTTAAACCATCTGTTAAAATTGCTTAAACAGACGAATCTATCTGTGTATGACCAGCTTTACATTGCTCATCCTAGGAAAAGGGTAGAGGAATGACTTCTGGGGGTATGTGAGCAGCCATTCGGCCATGCTTCAATTTACATGGTATCAGGGAGATGAAGAAACATTCCATTTTATGTAATAGGTTTTTAAAACCCATTTTTACCTCCCTAGCATTCATGACGAGCCCAAATGAACTCTGGACTAGCT
Organism: Ptychadena robeensis; assembly: GCA_036250615.1. NCBI lineage: Eukaryota > Metazoa > Chordata > Amphibia > Anura > Ptychadenidae > Ptychadena > Ptychadena robeensis. The sequence goes on along the minus strand of CM070032.1, from coordinate 98,605,173 downwards.
GGAAACCCATGAACGCTGCAAATCCCCAGAAAGCTGCGGTCATTTTCTCTGCTGCAGCATTTCCAGGGTTGCGCAATGTCACAGTCGACATAGTGGGCGAGGGCGGGAATTGTGTACAGTATACGCTTTTAATGGCGCGGTATGGGCAGAGTGTTAGGGAGGTTAATGCACCCTTACTTTTTGTTGCTTCGTGTCAGTCAATGTAGGAATCTGTGTTTCCAAGGCACCTGTGTGCACATGTCCACTAAATAATAATGTACACGTTGCAGGTGCGCCAAAATTCCAGCATTTGATGCGAGTCAGGCACAGTGGGGTCATAGCTTGAGGATGGCCATACACAGTCCGATTTTCCTGTTCAACCGACAGGTTTGGAATCCATCACACTGTATGGTTAAAGTTGATGTGTATGTGGCTGGCTTAAGTTAAGGTACCCACCCCTGTCTTTAAGAAGTTAGGTCCATCGAACAGGGAATGGATATATCTGTAAATCCTTCCTTGACTGCCATACTTTGAATTGGGACCAGGGTCCCCATCGAAAGTATCAAACAATGAAAGTATCGATGAGTTCATCACCACGCTCTGCTCGTGCTATCTTTACGTGTAGCGTTTAAGTCAACTGAGCAAAAGTTAATAAATGAATGGCTAGTTTTAGCTTACAGGGTGACAACCTTTTCTGTTTGGCCTTGCAAATCTAAACCATTGAGCATACCCATAGACTGTTTGAGCATTGGTAATGATCTGTTTAATATCCTTAAGTGCTTAACCTTCAGTGATTCAACGCATTCAAGCACCTCTTGCAACAACTAAAAGGTGTATTGGCCAACTCCCCATCAATTACAAAATTGTGCAATTTTCAGGCATGTTGGGAAATCCCATTGCTGCACAGAAAATGTATCAATTGTCCATTACCAGTTACAATAATACAGTTACGTTTAATACAATAGGTAACAGACATTTCCTCAATGTTTTCCCTTCTGTAATTGTAAATGTATCTGCTTTGACCATGTTCACCAGGATTATACCAGTGACATTTTTCTTTCCAGTGTTAGCCCATTGTATACATTTTATGTGCTTTCTATTGAGACTCAGGTGTGTTATTATGTAGCTTCAAAGCCATTTAGGCGTGTTTTTACTGTTAGGATGCCATCCTTGTTAATCCATCTATTGTGTTTTATTCATTGAACTATCTATTATTTCACTGCAATAGTTAAAACTTTACACCATCAACTATGCAACATTTAAAAACGATAGCGAATCGTTACTGTTCTTAGGGGGGGGGGGCGTTCCACATGCGTCGGGACCCCCTCCACTAAGCATATAGCTTGGTGGGAGGTCCTGACGGAGCACATTCACTTACCTGCTTGGTAAGCACGGTGCTGTGCCTTCCTACGCCGAGCCGTTCTGCCGATGCAGGGCTCAACGTAGTCGAGTACGTTAAGCCTCTGCATCTAAACACAGCATCCGCCAAGCAGGTAAAGTCTATGTGCTCTGTCGGGATCCTTGCCAAGCAATGCACTTAGCGGAAGGGGTTTCGACGGATGTGGAAACAAAGCCTTAAATATAAGGGAAAAAAATTGCGTAATGTACTTATCTTGATAAATATGCCTGGGTGCTTTTGTTCTGATTTATGACGGCACATATCTCAGAAAGGCCAAGGCTCCGCTACATTTTTTTTTTTTTTTTTAAAAAGCATGCATTTAAGGTACTTTCTCTGTCAGATTACTTCAGATCTCCTTTTGTTTTACCAAAACCATGTAATATGAGGGACTTTCTAAGCCATCAAGTCTACCTGTGTTCAATCACAGAGAACCCTGTACTACATAGTGGTTGGTAAATCTAAAGGATATCTGACCGATAGATCTAAAGATGTATGGCAAGCTTAAAAACCGCATGTGAACAGTGTCCCATCCTTATTCTTTTCAATGGGTGCATCCGCATATTTCAGATGCAGACCGTGCCGCACACAAAATGTAATGTACACTTCTCCAAATGTTTAATTGTCATTTGGCTTGATTGATTGATCCCACTCGAAAACAGGGATGGCCGCATTAGATATGGGCCAGGTAGATGGCTGTGAGCGTGCATGGTGCTCGAAGCGGCCATCAATCTGAGCCATATCTATGCGTGTGTTCCCTGCTTTGGGTTCTGGTAAGTTATTTTCAAGCACTGGATAAAAGATGGTGCTTCAGGGATTAGTTTAATGTCAGGGATTAGATTAGGGGTAAGATTAGGTTATACAGAAGGTGAAGTGTTAAGGCAGAGAGCATTAACAGCTAGGGATAGGTCAGAATCTACAGGGAGCATTACTCCTATCCAGGCTTTGATAGGTTTAATACAGTATGCTACATAACCTTGTTTTTACAACTGCTTGGTCCATCAATAACCTCCTAGGATGTTCTAATGAGTCTGTGTATTACCAGATAAGAAATGGTAGCTGGATAGATGTGCAGTATACATAATTAGATTTAACCTTTAAACAGACTGTCGGCGCATGTTGACCGTGCTTATGAAGTAACCAGACTTCTCATATGAACAAAAAGTGATTCATGGTAAGATTATTATTAAACTCGGTGCTTTATCACTGATTTTTAATAAGACCAAATCCCTGGTTTATATATAGATTCCGTGTTCTTTGCAGATATTTGTATGTATTCTATTTGGCATTTTTGTGTTTTCAATGTCAAACCAGCGCTGACACTATTAACTGTCTTTAAATGTAATGAAAACCCTTTTATTTTTTTCTAAATGTGGTATCCTACACCCAAAGGGCTTTAGATGTGTTCGAGGAAACCTGTTATAAGAAAAGGACAGCTACCATTGCTGATCTGAACATTCTGTACCTCATTTATTAAATATCCCTTTGTATTTGACCTGAAATCATGTTGAGTCACTCACTCGGTATGATTATGTAGGTCAGCAACGTGTACTCCTCAGTGACGCAAAGTCTTGTGACCCATTTCTTTTTAGCATTTATTTACCACACATTACACCAAGAAATGAATAGGGATACTTTTAGGAATGGTGCGTACATATTAAATCAGTACTCTGCCATAATACTTCTTTTGAGGCAATTAGAACTAAATGCAAGATATCAAATCTAGTGATCACCATTAACACAGTATTTTTTTTTTTGTAAGGGGGTGTTTAACATGCTTGTATTGCCTGATCATTCTGCCAGCCAGTCTCCCTCTTTTCCCTTCTCTTTCACATCTATGGCGCTTCTTTTTCTCCCACCCCCCTTCTCTTGCGCTTCCGCCCCCTCCCTTCTCTTGCGCCTCCTCCCCCTCCTTCCCTCCTCTCTTGTGCTTCCTCTCCCCCCCCCCCCCCCCCCACTCTCATGTGCTTCCTCTCCTCCCCCTCTTCCTCTCTTGCGCTTTCTCTCCTCCCCCTCCCCTCTCTTGCTCTTCCCCTCCTCCCCCTCATGCACTCCCTCTCCTCCCCCCTCAATGCCTGCACGATTGATGAATGCTCGAGTGCAGCTTGATAGCATCACCACGCTGTGCTTAAGTGTTTGTTGATTGGTTGGGGAATCGATCGATTCCCTTTCGATACTTTGGATGGGGACCTGGTCCCCATTCAAAGTAAGAGCAATCAAACCGGGATTTACCAACATGTTGAGTCCCTGTTTGAAGAACTGTCTTCGAGTGAGATCGAGATCGAGTGAGCACATTTCTATATGTATAATTTATAGAGCATGGCTTTGTGATCATGAGGGATTGCTCAATCACAGGCATGCATGTAGTGTCATGCTCAATTCTTTCATGTCTATATCTTCCGTGCCAAGCAAAGGGAAACAGGCATGTGGATGATAAGATATTTGTGACCATACATAATACACAATCTGTGAAAGTTATTTTCTATTCAGTATTTTTTTTATTTAGTTTTCTGCTATTTTTATATGGTAAAGGGAAGTCCACAACATATACAGTAGTAATTTTAAAACAACAATTTACTGACTACAAATGCAGTAATAACTGATGAATGCCACTATAGAGAGTACACTGCAAAAGTATCAGCATTTGTAGTAATGAAGTAAAAAGGTACAAAGAAAAGACAGAGGGCATAGAAATGAGGCAATGAAATGTCTTTATTGTAAGATGAGCTTGAGCCAAGGCATGTACAGAAACTACCATCTTAAGTGACGAATGCAGCAGTTAAAGACTGCAGGCAGAAAACCGTGCACCACGGTGACCAAGTATTTTCCAAAAGTTTTAGCTTGTCATTCAAGATTTCTGTCACTTTGTCATTTAGCATAAGCCATACATTCTTTTTAGCTCTCAGTTATTCAGATATCTCATAGGTTTATACAGAGGGTTCATAAGTCAGTGACCCAAGTCCCTTGCCTCTCCTCCTCTAGTGTTGGTGGGGGGATCAGCGGAGAGGTGAGAGCCTATGCTCCCACTTCTACAAGCCATTTACAGTTTCCACTGCTTAGTATAAAATTACTTGGCCTTGTTTTTGTAGTGAATGTAAAATGCTTTAATTGACTGCTTGTTGCTATATAAATAAAAGTTAACGCCCACATATTACGCAGTTGAGATGCAACACAAAATAACACACAGGTACAAGTTATGACACAGGAGGGGTAGAGGACGCTGCGCCATTGGGCTTACAATCTTAGGCCATGTGTCCAGTGCGGATTCCCTGCTCTGGACGTGCATGTGCCGGGCGAATTCCCTGCTGCTTGCAAGCAGTTTGCCCGCGGCTGAGAGCGCGTTCCTGCCACATGGGCGGGAGCGCACCCTATTAATGACACCGAGGAAAGACACACCAAAACAAACAGCGACCCACTTAGAATACGCAGTGTGGACACTGTCCCTTTCATTAGAATGGGAGGAACACTGCAGACATAGGGGTAGGAGCAGCAGTGGAAACAAGCCCTAAGAGTTGTTAAAGAGTACCAGCGATTGTTTACCTTGCACCGCCTAGCCAGAACAATCTACTGTATATTGGGTTACATTGATCATCTTTTTTCACTTGTCACCTATTAATTTAAGGTCCATATTCTTGGATTTTAGCATTTAAAAGAAGAACAATGCCATATGGTTTTGCAGTTATTTCAATACTAGTCTGCAGACATTTGGGTTGCTGTGCAAATATAGTAATGCCATCTTTCAGCTAACCATAACCTCTGAAAATGTGTGTATGTGGCACTAATATTGTCTTTTGTATATTTTAGAAGATAAATTCCAAGTTACATGATGGAGTATGCCAGCACTGTAAGGACGTGCTGGAATGGAAAGTGAAGTACAACAAGTACAAGCCACTGTCTCAGACTAAGAAATGGTAAGTGACAGCACTGCTGTAATTAGCAGCCAGTCCTACAAAGTTGGATCATTCACTCAAGGTTTCGCCAAGCTTATAGTTAATGCCTTCGGGAAAAACATGAATGAGTTGGAAAACAATAAAGCTTTTATCTGAAATCTGAAACTTCTTCCATAAAGCGTGTGGCTGGAACAGTAGCTGCATTTAAAGTCTTTCTTGAAAGAGATCCATCATTAAAGCAGATTATGTGGTAACTTTAAACATATCCTAAAATGGAAGTACACCTGAAAGACACCTAGCCATTGAGCAGCACTACAGATCCTACATTGTTGTAGCTATACAGTACTTATAAACCCACAAAAAACAAATATTCTGGTTAGCATTTGTTTATAAATAGATCTAGGCTACAGCACATTTGTATGTTATATTGATTTAAAATTATTTAATCATTCTCTTTCCTTTTCATAGTGGAAGTTCTTAATAAACTGAGTTATGAATTATGCCAAATGCACAGTTTATATCTACGAAGGTGAACTTAAACTGCTTCAAGTATTCCCATGAGCTCAACTTACTGGCAGGACTCGAATTAGAACTGTCACTATACCCCTGGGCAATGATTTCTACAGTGTTCTTTGCAGATTATTGCTGAATTCTATGTAGATTCCCTATATGGACAAAAGTATTCATACACTAATAGAATAGAAAATGCAGAAAACACATAATGGCAAATCCAGCATAATAGTACACTTTACATGGCCCTTGTATTTAAGTAACATACAAACATACATGCATAATACAATGTTTTGTTCATACAAATCAACTCCAGGCATTTTCTCTGCTTAATTGATAATGACATAACAAAGGCTTGCCAAACCTGCCCATGAAATGGCTGTTGAGTCAATTTCCCCATTGCATTTGAGCCCCTTAAATGAAGTGATTGTGTAAAAAAAATGTTCTATTCAATCGTCTTGTTCAACCCACTAAATGTAAACATTAATATAACAAATGAAAGCAAAACATGTCTGGGGGGGGGGGGGGGGGTCTGACTGGTGATAGGATCTTGTTTTTGATGCTGGATACTTTCTCTCATGGTTTTAACAATAAAATTGGACTGTGATTCAGCAACAGTGTATCTTTGATTGCGGCTCCTTCCAGGATTTTCATTTGTTACATTGTGGCTGTTAAGGGCTGAGACCGACCTCTATTCTGGACTCTGCACCCAATTGTTTCTATACGTCAGCCTATACCACATACACGGCATGTATCTTTCCCTCTGAAATAAGTGGAGTGCGGAGGTTTTCCTCTTACATCTAAGACCACTAATAGCTTCCTTTAGAATTCCTTGTGGCAATGTACAGAACCAAAAAAGTTGTGTTTAAAATATTTATAGACCTTATAGTTTTGCCTAATCAGGCAAATTCCCCTGCTTTGAAAATCGGACCATGTTTTTATGGTCTATACATATAGCTTGAATTTGAAATACTCACTCTAGTCTAGTGGTTTTCAACCTGTGTGTCGGGACCTTCTTGGGGGTCGAACGACCATTCCACAGGGGTCGCTGAGTTCTCTGGAAGCATCAGAGCTTCTCCTGTCTGTATGAAGTTAGGAGGAAGCATAACGCCTAATCCCTCCGAACTTCCCAATATAAGGGAGGGACATTACACTTGCCTGATTGTGCCAGCATTGACATGGCGGAGTGTGACTTTCGGTATTTGGAACATAGAAGTGCCAACCTGCACCCACACTTCTGCGTTCTAAATGCTGAAAGTGACAGATGCTTATGAAAAGTCATATTCTTATATAAGCCTTAATATGAATCTGCAAACATCCCCTGTATACATCAGCATTTTAACGTGTGATAAAAAAATGCGCCCAGTCATTCAATTTGGAACTCTGAATGACAAATTGGGACTTTAAACAGCAGAAATAATAAACCAGTACAGGAAAGTAAAAAATGGAGTATAGACATTTAAGGGCTTGTCCCCACAGACGAAGTTAGCCCTGCAGCAGCACGATTCTGAGCCTTGGACGGCAGCCGCTGGCAGCCACTTCAATTCATTTCAGTGGGCTTGTCCCCAGCTGCGATTTGAAATGCGGGCACCCATGTTTTGGCCGCAAGCCGCTGCCAGTCGCTAGCAGCTACATTGACATGTAGTTAGCCGCTAGCGGTGGGTGTGACTGCTTATGATCGTTGCCAGCCGCTTGCAAGACCATCCAGCCCCGCGGCCAGCTTCGTCTGTGGGGACAAGCCCTTAAGGCCCCCACACACGTACCGAGTGGGGGCCGACAGAGCATGTCCGATCAGCTCTGGAAAGCAGCGTGATGCCGGTCTTCATTGAAGTTAACAGCATTGGCCAAGCTGTGGGGCGACGGGGATCTGTCACCCCATGTGGGCACCCCCCGATCGGCGGCCGATTTTGCCGCTGACTGACGGCCGTGAGCGCACATGTCAATTGGTCGGCTGCTAAATCTGCCGCCGCTCGGTGCGTGTATGGCAGGCCTAATTCATTAGTGTCAGTACATGTTCATATCGTATAGCTTGAAACAGCAGAATCCTCCTGGTTTTTTAAGTAGTTCTTTGTATGCCAAGTGACCGTAAAGAAAAGATTAGATATTCTTTTAAAGAATGCTAATTTTGTACTTCATTTGTATAATGTGATTTGAAATTATAATCTCCATTCAGTTTTAACATTTCTACTGTGTTTTGTGATATGTAACTGCATATGTAGGGTAATTTATCTGTCTTCTGGTACTGTGAGATTGGGCATCAAAGCATTATTAGAACCATTTTTCAAAATTCTCTCTGCTTCCAGTTTAGTCATACTGTTGTATTATTCCAATTTTAAAGATCAATGTTGTTTTCTTTACAATTTCATATCTGCCTTAAGCTCTGCACTCTATTTCTTAGAATTGGGTAAGATATTGATGTATATAGATGACTTGTGTCTAAATGTATGGGTGTGGGTGGCTATTAATTGAGCCTTGTGGTCTTTTCTTTATTTAGATCTGCTTGTCTTTGTACCTTTGTACCTTTTTTGCTGCAAATTTACAGATCTTAAAGTATAACAGTGTGTTATGATTTGTCTTACATTTTGTACCATCTTTGTTTTTACCTGCAAACATGTAATGCCAGACTGGCCTTTTTCAAATTGTTATTAAATATACCTTACTTTTAAAAATAGGAAAAGTACTGTTTGTGTATAGATATAAAGGTAGCCATACACAGGTCGTTTTGTCAGCGATCAATTGCCGATCCAATCTTTCCAGGCGATCAGGAATTGGCAGTTGATCGGATCGGGAATCGATGCAACACCACCTTGGGAATCCAATTTGTGGCTGATTTGGACATGAGCCGATCTCCAAAATGATCGATTCCACAAAATCCATCGATTGGAAAGGCTCATGCATAGGGCTGTGGGTCCATCAATGTATTCCGATTGCCAAATGATCGACCAAAAACACCAAATGTCAGTTCATTGTCCGATCCGATTTTTAGTTGATTCCGACTAAAGCAAAACCCGATTGATTGCCGATCAAACTCGTGAACGCGCACAGTGATCGGTCAAAAATTGAATGGAAGATCGACCTGTGTATGGCTACTTTAAAGTTCACAAACAATATGGCTCCCTAAACCTCCTACCACTTGGCAAATTTACACCCACGCCATATATTCCAATTCTACTTGTTAATTGCACAGTGTGAAAGAGGCAGTGAGATTGAGACCATTTCATACTATCTCTGCTTGTCCTGGCTCTGTTGCCAGACTTTTGGATTTTTTGTGAATCCCGCCTACCCCTTCTCTCTAACTGGGGCTCTGCTATCGCACTGGACCAGAAGACGCACCCCATAGTTTTAGAGAAAAAATCTAAAATTATTGCATATAAATTTAAATCTACAGCATGTTCTAGCCATGTAGACAGGTCTGGTCCATGTTGTAATCACTCTATATTTCTCTATCCAAGGCCAGTACCAGGAGACAGAGCTTAGTTCTAGCAGAATGTGCAGGGCTGAAACCACTGACCAACTTATAGAGAGACGCATTTTACAATCTGACACTAACAACTTACCTATGATATAAATGCACAACTCATGCTATCAAAATAGCATCAATTCACCAAACTGGTTTGTCAGTGTGTTTGGAGAATGAGTACTGCTAGTGTTTAAAATCTCCCTTCTGGCAGTGGTTTGGGACTAACATTTTTTATATACTCAGACCTTTAGCTATAAAAGTATGACTCCTTAAAGTTTCTTTGTCCTATTTTCTCTATTATCTGCCCTAACTTCGCCAACTTTTCCCCTCATCAGATGCCAGTTTATCTTGATGAAATGTCCATAGATCTTGTTTTCATACATCAGGTCTTTCCTGTCCCAGCCATAACTTTGCAGCTGAGAGACAATTTAGAGACCTCCTTGAAGCCTAATACTATATTCTTTCTGGTTGCTAAACATATATGTGTGTTTGTCTAAATAGTTGCTATGTACATTGTGGTTCTGCTTTGCTCCTAATATATAATTTAATAGAACATTTTTATTTTCTAGCACTACAATTGTGGCTGACACGCTAATTCCTGTACCACTATTCTTTCCTTTCCTTTTTTAGTGTTAAATGTCTGCAAAAAACGGTGAAGGATGCCTATCATATCATATGCAAACCATGTGCTTTGCAGCTTGAACTTTGTGCCAAATGTGGGAAAAAGGAAGACATTGTTGTGCCGTAAGTAGTGTATTGTAATTTTATTAAAATACAGTTTTATCCACACTTCCCTGTTAAAAGCATCACATGCTCAGATTTTTCGTTCACACAAGACGTTCTTTCCAGTACTCGCAAAATGTTCTGAAAATCCAAGCTAAGCGCATTCCTTGGCAGGGGGTGCCAATGGATCTTTTCCACATTACCTGCTTGCAGCATCGGCTGTTCTCATGGCGTTTTGCCGATCCGCCCACTGGAAGGTCAGCGTAGTGCAGTACGTCAACCTGCTGGAACACAAGTAACTAAAGAAAATAAATAACTACTGTGTGGCTATGGAGGTGCAAAGGGAGCCCAGTAGTGATGGCGCGAACTGTTCGCCGGAGAACTATCCGCGGCAAACATTGCATGTTCGCGTCCGCCCATGTTCGCGAACATATGGCGAGTT
>CM070032.1:98571169-98587292 GCA_036250615.1 Ptychadena robeensis | reverse complement strand
ATTGTAATAAAAATTTTATTATAAACAAAACATAAATATAAATACATACTGTTTTGAAATAATTCATACCAACGAAGTAATTAAGAGATTTTTTTTAACATAATTGTGTGTTTCAAACATTATTATATTCAGGATGTCTACTTGTACGGACATATTTTGGGAAGTTACAGGCATACAATAAAAAAAATTCCATTAGAGTCTATGGTGCGCTTTTGGTACAGAAATCTGGACCTTGCAAGAGCGCTAGGGAGGTACATACAATGTAGTCAGTGTACAGCTTGTATAACTGTACATTTACTGTCCCCACATGGCCATTAACCTTGGTTTAGCCCAGGAGCTGCTGATCTTTCCGCGTCTGCCTCAATGATGTAATTTATGAGACCAGAAAGGCGGAGGCAGTGTCATTTACCTCCATGTAATGGGTGTCGACCATGATACCGGGGATGTGTAGTGGGGACAAAGAAGGGCACAATTTAATTGTAATCTGCTGCAATTGCCCATGGTGAACCACCCAGGAGGTGGTTAATGTCCAACAAAAGTTAAATTTTGTGTTGCAGCCACTTTTCCAGCACTGATTAAAGTTTCTTGGGCATAGAGTTCAATAGAGCTTCACAGGTTGTCACTGGGATTCTCTTCCACTCCTCCATGATGACATCACAGAGCTGGGGGATGTTAGACACCCTATGCTCTTCCTTCCATTTGAGGATGCTCCACAGTTGACCAATGGGGGTTTAGGGCTAGAGCCATCCTTGGCCAGTCCAGCGCCTTAGCTCTCAGTTTCTTTGGAAAGCCAGTGGTTGTCTTGAAGGTGTCTTTACAGTCGTTCTGTTGGAATACTTCCCTGCGTGGGTTGGGGGACTGTGGTCTGCATCACTTTGTCACTGTACACGTTGGCATAACGGTTCCCCCAATGAACTGTTGCTCCCTATTGCCGGCAGCACTCGTGCAACCCCAAACCATGACACTCCAACCACCATGACTGTAGATAAAGTGATCCAAATCTAACAGAATTAAATAAGATTGAGGAGGATTCGGTCACCTTGGTAAATTTGATCATTTCAAGTATCTAATGGATCTTCTTTGTTTTTCATTGGATTTGTGTCTGATGGTTCTATAAGGCATGTGCATAGAACTAAGGAAAATAATCAATTGATTGTGAACCGATCACATGTTTCGATCGGTTTAAAATTATCATGTTTTTTTTATTGTTTGAATGGCAAATTGAACAGCTTGTTTCTGGGAATGTGTGTGGTGTGATCTGACTGACAGGCTGACCCTTCACCCCTTCAACATCTGCAGCAATGGGGACAGCACTCAGGGATTTAGAGCAATAACTCCAGATTTAACACACCAGCTCCCCATTCACACCTGAGGACCTGTAACACTTGACTTCAGGGAAGGGAAAAAGGCTTCATCATACACTTGGGGTGTACTTACTTTTGATCCAGAAGTTTAAACATTAGTTGCTGTGTAAGGAGTTATTTAGCGGGGACATCAAATGTACAATGACTTCTTTATATTGTATTAAAGTGTCAGTTTTTTGTTTGATAAAAATATATTCTACACTAGTTACCAGTGTCAGGGATGTACTCACTTATGTTTGTGTTCATTATCTTCATTACAAATAAAAATTTCCAATGTTTATAGTTTTGGAGTGACACCTTGTGGTAATTTTGTGTAATTGCATAGAACTACCACCGAATAACTATTTGTTTTTTTTATGATAATCTTCATGTTTCTTATATATTCATTTTTTTATTGATTCTGTGGAGGACATGATCTAAAGAAGGTAAACTATATTTGGATAAAAAAAAAAAAAAAAAGCTAAGAAAGGCGTTACATTAGTATTAGCAAAAACTAAAAAGATGATGAACTCTCTTCAAGTGCACGTCCACAAACTCCATAAAGCATACGGCAGCACTATATTTCGCTCACTCAGCATATTATATAGGTAACTGTGTAAGATTTGTCTATACCGTTCTTGCTAATAATAACAACAACAGATATTGCATCATATCAAAGGGAAAATACATGAGGACATCGCTGCAAGAGATATCTTGCATAGACAGCAGTCAGCAGTGGTGTATTGAAAACTCTGTGAGTCTATGGCAGTGGTGCCCAATCCCCCCCCCCCCCCCCCCCCCCCTTCTCTAGATAGGAACATTTTTGAACTGCACAGGTTCAGATTGAAGGCCATTTCACGCTAGCCATGTTTGTGTTGTAGTACCACAATGCAACTCAGCTTGGATTAACCCAAGATACACAGATTTCCATAGGACCTTTCTTGTACCTTTCACACTGGCTCCGCATTTGCAAACTGAGCAAATGAGTTTTTGGGGGAGCAGCAAAAGCCTCTTTTATACACTTTGGGTTTTATTACTGTGAAGCAGTGGTGGGCAACTGAGTAGGGCCACAAGATATGTAGGAACACAAGTGTGGCCCTCAGCATCACTAAAGGGCCGCATATAATATCTCAGCAGGCAGTGGACCTGATCCAGACAGGAAGTTAAAACCTGACAGCAACCACCCCCCCTCCTGCCCCTGGGTGCAGTGCTCATATGAAGACCTGGTTTCCCCTATAAACATTAACAATTTTACTGATGTAGGACCACCAAAGTTGATTAGGAAAGCTGGGTCAGCGTGTGACCACGTCACAGGTAAAGGTACCCATACACGTTGCGATTTTTCGTGCGATTTTAGCCCTTCCGACCGATCTGGTCGGTCGGGTAGGTCGATCGTTCGGGATTCGTAACATGCAAATGTAGTCCGACCGATGCTGTTTTAGAATATCGGCCGAAAAGTCGGTCGGGTCCCGAATGATGATGCCTGTAATTTTCAGTCGGTCGGCCACATTTAAAAGAGACGTTTAAAAGATTCCTGATACAACTGGCCGATCGGTCGGTCGGCCTGTGACTAATCGGGTGAAAAATCGTGCATCCGACCGACTTTTAAAAATAGCAGTAAAGCAAAAATCGGGAGTCGAAATCGAATATCGAATCGGTCCACGAAAAATCGCAACGTGTATGGGTACCTTTAGTTGCTATGCCCTATGTATTAACAGTTCGTTTTTGGGGGCCGCATGTGGAGGACCAAGGGGGGCCACCGGACATTGCCCAAAGGGCCGCAGGTTGGACAACTAGGCTGTAAAGGATGAGGCATTACTGCTCGCACATCTGTTTCTGGTAACAAGTGTGCACCATATTTGCATTGTGTCTAGTATGAAATGAATCTAAAACTTTATTTGAAATCTCCCTTTTTCACAGTCAGAGACACACAAGCTACAAATATGCAGGGATATCAATCATCCATATACAGACAACCACACTCAATACATACGTTACCTTCTGTCTGCATCTAGTTTCCCCATGGCTGGCTTTCTGCTTGTCTTTCCCTCATGCTTGTCTGATTTGGCTGGCAGTGGTAGGAGGGGTGGGTGGACTGGATGCAATCCGCAGAGGGACAAGAGGACTGATGGCAGAGAGCCAATAGACAACTGAGTTCTGCAGATCTCTCCCCTCTCTGGCTAACAGCACAGTTCTCACACAGAGGGCGCTGAGTGCTAGATCAGCTGCACCCCCTCTGGAATACCTCCGCTCCCCTAGGTTTGGGAACCACTGACCTATGGAGTGATGGTAAATTTCAACAGACAGACAGATTTCCATGATCCAACTAGAGATGGTCGAATTTTTCGACTTGCTAAATTTGTGAGCTTATTGCAAAGCCCCTGAAAACGGTATCATCACCAAAATTGCTGGAGATGTAGAGAAGGGTTGGGGGAACATTTGAAAAAAAAAAGTTTTGCTCTAGCATGTGCAGTTTTTGCATAAATTAAGTTCAAAGTTAAAGTCGAAATTCCGATTTTCTAAATTTTTACTTGACTTTGAACTTAATTTGTGGAAAAACTATTTGTGTTAGAGACATACTTTCTTTTTTGTAGTATACCCCCCAACCCTTCTGTACATCTCCAGCAAGTTTGGTGATGAGACAATGCTCAGGGGCTTTGCAATTAAGTCGAAACTGTCGAAATGGTCTAATAAAAAAAACCATCTCTAGATCCAACAGTAAAAAAGAAACTTCTTATGGCTTTCTGTGCTTGTTACTTATCAGTAGCTGCACATTTTGGAAGTCTTCGAATCTGTCAGGTTTTTTATAGACATCTGTATTTCTGTTGCTGAGAGTTTATCACATATTATTTTTGACCTAACAGAATGACAGAATGCAGGGGCCTATAGACTCCTTCAAGGAAAGAAATGGAAATATAAGCTGTTATAGTTGTCAGTAACCGCTCAGTAGAATGTTGCTAACCACACGAAAACTCAAGCTTGTCCATGTGTTCCTAGTCCAGGGATGGGCAAAAGTTTTGACTCGTGGACCACAATAGGTTTGTAAATTTGATAAAAGGGGCCGGACCAAGAGCCTGTAATGGCTAACCTGACAAAAGTGTGCTAATTCCATGCATTTCAGGCCTCATTAATGATCAATGTATAATAGACAATGTGTGACAGGGACATTGTTATCATTTAAATTTCCTGCACTTATAAAAAAAAAATTCTCATTCATTGCAATGAGGAGAGATTATACATAGTGTATACATGCTTAGTGTCATGATCACACTATTGCAATGCCATCGTCCCCAAGAACACCTCTAGGCATTATGTGTACTCATTGCAGAGAACAAGCGGAGGGGGGCATTATTTCAACAAGGTGACAAAGGGCTGGAAAAGAAAGCTTAACAGACCTGATCTGGCCCCCAGGCCTTAAGGCCCCCATACACACCCCAAATTTCCGTCCGATCGATTAAAAACAATCGGTGTTTTCCGATACGAGGATCTTTGATCGATCGGACTGTATTTCATTATACCCCCAAATAAAGCAACCAATTATTGTCCGATGTTACCTACTTCGATCGGAAGTGGAAGGGTTAAAAAGGATCAGCAGCTTGAGGCACACAATTGTACCACCCGAATGGGAGTTTTGGCCAGGGCCAGGTATCTGTGGGTGTCTGTTCTGGGGGTGGGGTTATTTAAATTTTTGGTGAAAAAATCTGGGGGTGCCTTTGATGGCTTCAGTTTAGTTCACATGAATAAAAAAAAAAGAGAAATACAGAATGTTAAAACATATAGACATCCTAGCACAACCTGGCAGATGATTCTACACACGCCACAATGTTTGAAACAGGAAGTAAAAGTATGATAATTCGTTAGATCGGACCTAAACTGGTCGGGTCATAAGAAATAGCAGCCGGTTGAATACAATTTAGATTCGATCGAGAAAATTTTCCAACATGTCCGACCACAGTCCGACCGATTATTCCCAAAACTTCGATCGAAGTTACTCGATCGAACCATGTGGGCATTGACCGATTTTTGGAAGACCGATGCAAAAAATCGATTGTTTTTAATCGATCGGACGGAAAATCGGGGCGTGTATGGGGGGCCTTTAGTTTGCCCACCCCTGTCCTAGACATTGAATCTTTGGATTATTTCATTATTTCACATACAAATACTGGTCATCGTCTTTTGTTAGCAACCAATTCATTTGAATGGCTTGAAAAATAGATGATATATTGTACCTTGCATTGAGGAAATGGAATGTTAAGGGTTAGCTACAACCACCGAGTATAGGGTGGAGGCAGATAAGTCTTGGCTTTCACCATGAGAACTGTGCGTGTGCAAGTACGTCGGACAGGAGATCCATGATCTACAATAGTTGCTGATTAGGTCTTGTACCCAAAGGCAGAAAGGAAATTGTACAGCAGTTGAAAATATTAAAAGGAAGGAGATGACATCACGGAGCTGTCTGCAACTGTACAGGGTCTCTTGATATGCAGTGTCCGGCCGGTTTGTTGAAAGACTGAGAGACGCTGGTTTAGTGTCATAAGGGGAATTCTCATCATGTGATTTGTAGCAGACCTGTACCGTGTGCGTATATGACGTTAAATCGTTCCACAAACAGGAAAACTTTCCTAATTTTTATATGGTTGTTTTATTTTTGTAACCTTTCTTTCAACATGAAGGATGTTATATAGTGATTCATTGTGTCTTTTTCCATGTTATTCGGTAGCAGGTTTCCCCGGTAAGGAGAAATACATATTTAATTGCTGCTCTCATGCTTTGTCTTCTTTTTTTATACTGGACTCCAGTTTGGTTTTGCGAGTCTAGTTTTTTTTTTTCTTACAAAAAATTCCACTCCACACATTGTAAATGAATATAATGTTTACAAAAAATGGAAACAAGAACAAATGATCATAGCAGTGGATCATCAGTGTTCACCAGTACGAAAGACCTCATAATAGATAAATCAGTAGTAAAATAAAAAAATTTAAAAAGCAAAAGAAATCACTAAATCACAATTTGGGTTGAAGCTTTCTTGTGGCCAGATACTGTATGTGTTTAAAAACTCATCAACAGGGGCTTAAAGCGGACCTACCACCAGACTTACAACTTTGCATGGATGGCACTAGAAGGGCCGATAACGGAGGAAACCATTAACAAACGTACCTGTAATTAGTTATTTAACCTCCCTAGCGATATGCCCAAACCCAGTTCGGACAAAGGGACACAGCAACTATTGATATGCCCGAACTGGGTTCGGGCACAGCGTGGGAGCTCACCTGGTCCGGCTGCCGCCTCCATCAACGTCCTCGCCGACTTCTTCCGGGTCCCCGAGTGACGTCACGGAGGCGGGACCCGTTCTTAAAGAATTATTATTATTTTTTTTTTTTACTTTTGGACTGGATCAGATAACTTTTGGACTGGATCTACCTCCGGCTGCACACGAGTGCCTCCGGAAATAGCCGTTCTCTCTGGCTATTTTTGTGATCGGCACTCGTGTGCCGATGACGTCACAGCCCGGGCGGGAGATTTAAAGGTACAGAATTATTATTTTTTTAAATATTTTTTTCATTTGTTTTTTATTTTGATTGGATTGGGTAAATGTTTTATAAATGTTTTATCCAATCAAAATCAAAAGAAAAGAAAACAAGTGTAAACTTAAAAAAAAAAAATACATTTCTGTACCTCTAAAGCCGGCCATAGCGCTTCATTCTGTGGCCGATTTTGCGAATGATCACCATGCGCATTCGGGGTGATCGCTTGGTGATCAATCGCAAAATGAACGCGCCCACCTAGAGCAACCGTTCGTACTCGCATAAAACAAGGGTCCCCATCCAAAGTATTGGTTGTCGAATCGCAAATGGTGTATTTCGAACGATTGACCATGGCATGATGATGTCATCATGCTGCGGCCGATTGTTTGATAAACGCCAGCCAAGCATAGCGTCTATGGCCGGTTTAACCTCCCTAGCGTTACGCCCGAAGCAAGAACTGGCGCATTCTGATCATGAATCAAACTGCGCCCGTGCCGGAATCAGGCACAACTGCTGACTCTCTGTGTGCCTGCAACATTTCTACAGAGCTGCAGGCAAACAGAGCCTTTCCGCCCCCATCGACATCAACGGTGGCGCAGATGGGGGCGGAAAGGCAAAACACTGTATCACTTTTGGTACAGAAATCTGGACCTCAGTGAACCGCTAGGGAGGTTAAGAAGATCTCTGACAGCCCCTCCTGCACATGTCATATAGCGTGGTGATAGCAGGGTATGTAATCACAGCTCTCCATTGTAAGTACACAGATATAAATTCCCATAGAAAACCATTATAAACGCTCCCGGTGGCCCCTTGTGATATTGCACCCTGAGTTAACCCCCAGAAGCCTGGCGAATAATGATGCAATCTCTCATATGACTCCAGGGAACCGCCCATAAGTTTATTTTTTAGGATGGTGGAGCCCTATACCATCATCATTCCACTTGGTCTTATTCTTCTGTCACTATTTGCTATATCATCCATCACACTTAAGAGGCTCTGTGTGCTACAGTAGATGCAATACTATAACATTTCTTGACATACAGTAACATACAACATAACATTCCTCCTATCAGAGAAAAAGCATGGGAAAGCTGGAGGTGGGTTTCCTCAGTGGCAAATACTGTCCAGGATAATTGACAATGGCAGTCAATTTCTTTTTTTTTTAACAATAAATATTTATTTGAAATTGTTACAGGTGTAATTATACAAATACACGGAATTACAAAATAATATCAGTACAATAGGAAATAAAATATATGCTTCAAATAAGAATCTGGTCCGAGTCATCAGTAACGGGTAATGGATGGAGGAAATAGGATGCTATACATTAGGGCATTCACTCAATACCGACTGTTGACGGCTCAAAGTAATAAAAAAGCAGAAAAAAAGAGAAAAAAACAAAACAAAAATATCCACACAATAACCATGGAAACTTCGAGCACCCGGCAACAGACCAGGGGGCTCAACCAGGAGCAAAGGGACAGAGAGTGTTGAAGAAGCAGAAACATAGCAGTTAAGGTCAGGTGGTAAGCAAACGGGCATCCAGGCCTTGGTCGTAGAATTCCAACCATGGCATCCAGACCCGCTCCTATTTGCCCATTGTGTCATTCAGCTGTGCGTTCATTTTCTCATTAGTGGAGAACCAGTCAATTTTTGCTTTCACGTGTGCAACCGTTGGAGTACCTGACCACCATGCATTAGCCAGGATTAGCTTAGCCGCTGTAAAGTAGACACCTGACCAAAAGCGTCTGATTTTGGGGCAGTCCCACCAGATGTGACACAATGTCCCCTCGGCTGTACACCCTCTAAAGCAGAGGGAAGAAACATTGGGATTCATTTTGGCTAGCCGAGAGGGCACCAAGTACCACCGGAGTAGGACTTTGTAGTTTGTCTCGTTAAAGGTCACATTGACGGATCCCTTGGCCTCCGTCTCCCAGAGTGGCAGTCAATTTCTGATCCATCACAACAATTGGACCTTAAGTGGGAAGTTCTCTACTATCTACTGAATAAAAGGAAGTACGCTCCTTTCATGTGACTCATTAGTATTGCAAGATCCCGAGTGTGAATGGGTATCAGGTGTGTTAAATGTGGTGTTAACCTCCCTAGCGCACTGCTGCGGTCCAGATTTCTGTACCAAAAGTGCACCATAGACTTCAATGGTAAATTTTTCTTCATGTTGTAGGCCTGTAACTTCCCAAAATCTGTCCGTACAAGGGTCTAATAGACATCCTGAATATAATAATGTTAGAAACAAACAATTATGTAAAATAAAAAAAAATTTTTTTAAAAAATAATGAAAAAAAAACACAAAAATTAGGACACAAAACTATGCTGCTATGTACTAAATATCGCCAAAATAAAAAGTCTCTGGTGCCCCAGATGTTCCCATTTGCACTTAACCCTCTCTAACCTGGTGTGATAAAATCACAATCTGGGGCATCAGGGACTTTATTCTGGCGATATTTAGTACATAGGGGGAGTTTGAAAGCAGTTTTCTACATAGAAAACTGCTTTCATGCTATTTACTGTACAAATCTGCCGCCGCCTCCCCGAGGGACGTCATCACGTCACTCAGAGCGGGGGGGGGGGGGGGGGGGGGGAGAGAAGGACACGAGCCGAGGAGGCATGATGCATCGGGGACACGGGGACAGCGTGAGTATGCGCACTCCCAGAGCCCCGCATTTTACTGGACGGCAGCACCTCATCCAGTGCGATAGTAGCAGTTGGAGCGCTGGACGAGGTGCTGCCGTCCATAACGCTAGGGCGGTTAAAATCTAAAGGTGTATGGGGACCCTAAAGCCCCCCATACACCTTCAGATTCCTCCATACAACTTTCATGAGACCTACCAACAACTATGTAGTATAGTGACCTCCCTGATAGAATACATAGTGATTGGAATGTGTAGAAAGGTCCTCATATTACATGGTTTTGGTAGAAGAAAAGTTGGTTGTACAGAAGTTGCATGGTAATTGTATGTGGTGTATGGGGGGCTTAAGGCTTTTTTGTTTTTGTTTGTCCCCTAAACATTTCATTCAACTATAATGCCTATATAAACTTTCAGTGCTTGCCATTTGCTGTCCTTAATGAAACATATACAGTTCATGGGGTTCAAACATGCAGGCAATACATGACCACAGAACAACCAATAAACTAACATCTTAGTACTGAGCAAACATTTGTAGAGTAAAGCCCCACATACAATTACCATGCAATTTCTGTACAATCAACTTTTCTTCTACCAAAACCATGTAATATGAGGACCTTTCTACACCTTCCAATCACTATGTATTCTATCAGGGAGGTCACTATACTACATAGTTGTTGGTAGATCGGATGGAAATTGTATGGTGGAATCTAAAGGTGTATGGGGGGCTTAATGGATAGAAGATGGTTGAAAAATTAGAAAAAAAAAGTTTTTTAAGTTTATTTGGTTAGGCCATCTCTAGTGGGGGCACTCCCTGTGCCAAAACAGAATATCCAGCCAGGCAACTAACTGTTGTGACAATTATTGGCTAGGGTTTGGCTGGTGTCCAGGGGCATATTGATAAAAATACAGGTTGGCATTGCTCCTCCAGATATATACAAATGAGTGATGCATGTGATGGAATTGTCACAATTGGCACATATCTAATAGCATCCATTAGAACCCTAGAAAAGAACTTTTTTACTCGGTCAGACAGAGTACAACAAAGCTCTTTTTTCACTGTCAAGTATGAAGGTGGTGAATGGGAGGAAGGAAACCATTTTTATCAACTACTGTTTCCTAAAGCTAATTATGAGGGAAAATAAAGATGTCTTAAATTGCTCTACACACAGCACTTTGGCTTGGTTTCCAGAATAGCAGCCAAGTAAATTAAAATTAACGTTATATTTTACTTTAATATTTTGATTCAAAAAAGTTTACACTACGTGTCTTTCATTGTGCTTTTGGCAATCGTGCAATGAGGTGCACTGGGCTTTGCATATATCCTATTTTTTGTATATATTTGCCCTTGTGTTTGCATATCCAAATAAAATAATTGGAAGCCATCAAAATGCATACTGCACAACACACCACTGTGTACAATGAGGATCACATCACGTGTCAAAAGTGTAATGTAAAGCACACAATGTGAAACAGCCCTAACATGTCCATAACAAAGTAGCAAAATAGCAAACAAGTAAATATCAAACATGTTATATAATTATGATGAACACAGAACAAACATCATCCATGTCTACAACACCAGCATGAGGAAGATACCAAAGTCTACTAGGTGAGTCTAACAAGATAAGCAAAGTCTACAAGCTAAGGGTTTGGTAGATCACTGCTGATATACTAAAATGGCAAAATAATTTAAAATAAAGTCTTATATAAAAATGGAGTGTTCAAAAAACCAGATGGATCACATAGAAACTTAACCTCCTGGATGTTCAGCCCGAGTTAACTCAGGCTAAATAAAGTTGTTACAATGGATTAGCCCATATGAACTCGGGCTACTGAAACCTGCAGCCAGATGGCTTGTAGGCAATCCGGAGGCTTGCCGGTCTTCTTACCGGGCCCCCCGCTGTCATTGGGAAGGGTGGGAAGTAGACATATAGTCCAAGCCCCCAAGAATACTTCTTCTATAATGTCATACCTCAATTTAAGCCAACATATTACGTAGTACTATTACGTAGAGTGCACAGTCGTATCACTAACTCAATCACAGGAGCATATCATCTAATGTCCCATAGAATATGTCACTCATATAAAAGGTCAATATTGAGGGCAATATCAGTATCTTTTTAGCATTTACAGTTGAGGTCAAAATGATTTATAAAACTTTATAAAATTGGACAGCACTCTTGATTTCCCCATGAAAATGACCATTAACAATAAAGCCCCCCATACACCACATACAATTACCATGCAACTTCTGTACAACCAACTTTTCTTCTACCAAAACCATGTAATAGGAGGACCTTTCTACACCTTCCAATCACTATGTAATCTATCAGGGAGGTCACTACACTACATTGTTGTTGGTAGGTCTCATGAAAGTTGTATGGAGGAATCTGAAGGTGTATGGGGGGCTTAAGTGTTTGCTATTTTGGAAACAAATGCTCTATAAAAAAACAATGTCTACTAAGTTTAAATAAGATATTTTATTGATACACAGAGTTTAAACAAGAAAGGGCAAAACTCCAAAATAAATAGCAGCCTTGCCATTAATAGTCAGTAGTGTACCCTTTCTGATCCAAACAACTGACAACAATCTCTTAAGGTAGCCATACACTAGGCGATTCTGCCTCGACCGATGAGGGATCGGCCGAAAACTTTCAGGTGCAAATCAGCCGTGTATGGCTTCTTTAAGAGAAATTCTTTCTTGGGATGACACAGGTCTCCTGAGGAATTTTGGCCCATTCTTCCATTGCAAATTGTTGTAGCTTGTTAAAATTGCATGGTTTTCCATGATGGAGCATCCACCACAGATTCTCAATATGATTGAGGTCTGGGCTATGTTGGCCATTCCAGGATTTTTGTTTTGGTATCATTGAGGAACCCTTGGACTAATTTTGATGTATGCTTTGTCTTATTTTCTGGCGTATAAGACTACTTTTGAACCCAGGAAAATCTTCTCAAAAGTCGGGGGTCGTCTTATACGCCGAGTGCTGAACCTTCTGAGCCAGAGAAGTCTGCCTGTCAGACATCGGAAGCGCCCCCTTATCCCCCCTCCCTCTCTCTCTCCTCGATATGTGAGACTATAAGCAGATTTCTGCATATTCTCCCTTAAAATGTCAACATAATTTTATTTTTTGATGATGCCATGCACCCGAACAGGGGTTCTTTGTCTGAGGCTGCAAAACAGTATAATGCACTATCCCCTCAGTTTGAGTAATCAGATTTGAAGCAAGCATGACCTAATAGGTGGCTTTAAGTAAAGTCTGTGCTTACGTCGTAATATGTCACTATTGGAATTCAATACCTCTTTGCCCCTGTGTAGTGTGAAAATAATTTGAAAGGTCTCCTATTGTGCTGACTCCCCTAGTTGAGGCATGAAGATGGAACTGTGGTGGAAAAGAGCGCCAGAATAAATGAATGCTACAGGAGGATTTACATTGTCACAGAGGGTGCTGGGTACTGGTAAATAACACATAATCTTTGTTTAGTCTAACAGTCAGTCAGTGTTCCCTGTCACCACCAAGGGGGATGATTTCAGGTCACACATCCCACAACCTAATTGCTGATGCAGGGACTTTTAGAACTCATTCTGTTTCATAAAACCTGTTAAATAAAAATGTAGGTAGCACTTCCGTTTTATTGTATATGTTTTAATTTATAGGCCGAGATTTTCTTGGAACCCTTCCATGTACTCGGTAAGCAACTAGGTCATGCAAGACCTGGAAATGCACGCATTGACATTTCAGGATGTATACAGAAGAAACTACGTCAGTCAAAAGTAATTAAGCTGTAGAAAACTACCGGTACATTGTCCTTAGGTGAACCACAAAGCTACCAATGCACAGCGCCAAAACCAGCAGCTGATTCATTTACTGTAACACTATGCATTTGTATAATACTATATTCTGGTGGCAGACATTTTGGTGTGTTTACGATCGACTTCTTTCAATTTTGTTTTCGATCGATCAAACCAACATCGATCAAATATCGTTTTTTCCATGTGGGGGGATTTCAATCACAGTAGGATCGATCGAACCAACATCGATCATAAATAACGATTGAATCTGAAATCAATTGTAGGGAAATGAAAACGTGTATGGGGGCCTTACGAGGAGAACCTTAGCATCAATCGATTTGTAAATTGATCAAAGTGACGTTTTAAGTGCATCTCAAAGCCAAAAAAAACAAACCAACATATATTGGTTCTAATTGACTTGAAGGAGTTGCTAAGCTTTTGATCCCCTTGAAACCATCTATTATAAAGCGTGTTGCCCAAAGCATGTAAAGCAGAGACACGTTATATCCAATATATTAGTCCACAATTGTGCATTGTGATGTGATGTGTTGCAGTGCATTTTTAGAACAAAGATTCAAGGATGTTGTTTTAATGTTTATGTGTGGAAACCCCCCAAAGACGGGCCGATTCCCGGCCATAGTTGCAGCCGACCAACAGGCGTGCTCGCTCCCACTGAGCACATAAGGGTTGGTCAGCCGCAACTATAAGGGAGCCCACCTTGAGTATCTGACAAAAAAAGCCGACAGGTCGGATCGCACACGGATCCGTCCTGCTGGTTCTTTTCTGCCCGATTCTGCTGCAGGCTGTTAACTTGGAGGGGAAGTCTCCTCCCCCTCTGAGGTAATTGGCTGCAGTCTGACAGGAATCGCGTGTGTTAGTGGTCTGTAGCCGACTCCTTACAGCGTGGTGACGTCACCACGCTGTGAGGAGTCTGCTAAAAGTCGGCCATAGATCGGGACGTCTATGGACGGCTTAAGTCTTCTTGTTTCATCGGCTGAGATATATGAGCCAATGAGGAAATACCATCTAGTTAAGGTGATCAGTGGACAACATCCTAAAATAATATCTCTAAAGAAAAAATGGACGAAGGAGAATCTCAAGGATCCCCTTCGTTCAAAATGAGTTTTTTCCCCAGCCTAGGCCAGGATGTAGGGACTTTGAGGCTACTTAATTAGTGATGTGAATGGTAGTAGCCCTCTGTATTCAAGAGTTAAAAGGGCAACTTAGTAAAAAAACATGTCAGAAAAACAATAATCATATCTAGACCAACAGATATATGTAATAGGTTACGGATGGACTGCAATAATGATTCCAATAGACATAGGTATATAAAAGAGTCCTGTCTTAATCCATTTATTGGTAAATCATCAATTTTGACCACGAAGTAGTAGATAGAGTTGCCATCATGTCCCCTAGTAGGATGCTTGGAGAATGATGCTTTTTAACGTATGAGGATAGATGAATTAGCCACAGAGCCTCAACATGCGTTTAAAATTTATATACACATCTTCTTAAGAAGGTATGGCTTTCCTGATCTGGTGGGGTAATAGGTAGAGTATAGTATACTGGTCCAGTAGCGTGGAAGTAGGAAAAGAACTGGGGAGCACTGTTAAGGTATAAAATGTAGTCTATAGACACAGGTACTTGTAACATCAGTGTTCAGAGTAAGGCTCTCCGTTCAGATCTCCAGCACAAGTGCGGCATCTGCTGGTGGTCGCTGGTACTACATGCCCAATGAGATTTCAGCAACCCTTACAACCCTGTCTGGGTATTAAACAAAGCCAGGATCTGCTTCCCATTAAGCACAGCCTTTTCAAATCCATTTTGCATAGTTTGCTCTATGGGCAGTTGACCTTTTGCTTATATGTTTACCGTACTGTACCGTATACAGGCAATACATTTCCTTTTTTTTGTTCAACAATAATTGTGTACAGTATTCTTAAGAATAAATAAAAAAACTTTTCCTGTATAAAGAATAGCTGTATACAAGTCTATAATGCTACCTTTTCACCATTTAAAACCATTATCTGTCTGATGGCCGCTCACAATACTGCAGTTATTCACCCCCGCAAAGTATAATTTCCATCAGTCCATCAGTTTCCAATCAGTAGTGTATTTGTATGCAGTCATGGCAATCACAAACTTCTACTATTGAGATATTTAACAACTTGCTGACAATAATTGTATAAGTAGTACAATGATTTCAATTTGGTAGAAATTAAGTGATTGCTAGGAAGATATATCTCTCAACACAAAATGACCTAATTGTCCATGTACCTGAAATAGATAATTTCCTACAAGTATATATAGATATAGTATGTATAGATGCACTTGTAAAGCTTAGCATAGACGTTCCGATTCCTGCACGACCTGACCGCTGATCCGATGCCCTGTGTGCTCCCGCATCCCTTAGGGATAAATACATTTTATTTATTTAGGGATAGGGTACATTTTAATCCAATCCCATTAGTTCGGCTGGGGGCAAGTAATAAGCGGCACACAAAGGGCGGGCGTGATGACGTCATCACGCCCGCTCCTAGTGCCGAAATCGGATTGGGAATTGACGATTAATCTTACCGTCTTTTCCCAGCTTTACACATAACAGTAACTTTCTGTATGTTATATATAACAGTAACATGTTAAAATGAATGACCCTAAGGTGAAAACACGTTCACCATTGTCCCCATAGATAGGGACTTCTAAATTGGCAATTGCGGGTACAAGGTGGTTGGTATTGACTAGTTAGTCTTAGTCTTCAAAAGAGACACAGAATAAGTTTATCATATTGCACCACAGGATGAGTCATGTTATTGT
>CM070032.1:98531357-98552083 GCA_036250615.1 Ptychadena robeensis | reverse complement strand
GGTGTGGGCACCCACGTGACATCCACGGACACATCATCATCATCATCTTCAACCGCTTCACCGCTATATCTGACACCTCAGCAAAGGAAGCAGCAGCGGGTACAACATCACCGTCATCACACCGCACCTCTATGTATGTAATGCTACCTGTCAGAGGCATGTCCATGTCATCTACATGCTCTGGCAATAATGGTTGCGCATCACTCATCTCCTCTTCAAAAGGATGTGAGAACAACTCCTCTAATGGGTCAAATGTAGCGGCTGTGGTGCTAGTATTGGTGGCGGGCAGGTGAGTGGCAACTTGAGAGGTGTCAGCAGCCAAGCATGCGGAGGATGGTGTGTCAAGGGTCAGAGTTGCGGAGATGGAAGTGTCAGGATCTAGCAATGTTCTGTATGTGGGGAGTAAAGGAGAGAGCAGAGTAAAAGGTGACACCAAGGCAGCGAGCTTGTAGAATAGGGGAGATGACGGTGTTATTAACTGTAAGGGAGATGTTGGGGGGAGGCTTAGAAGTTGACTGGGGGAAGAGTTCCATTTTACTCAGGTTTCATTTAACAAATTTGTCTGCCATCCATGAAGAGGTATTGATAATATTATTGATGACATTGACCAGGACAGAGGGAGAAATGGTCAGTTGCATATAAAGATTTGGGTATCATCAGCATATAAAGGGTATTGCAGGCCAAAGAGATGAGATTTGCCAAGGGAGGAAGTGTAAAGGGAGAAAAGAACCAAGCCAAGGACTGAGCCTTTTGGGATGCCAACGGGGAAAGAGGTGGGAGAATAAGAGTTACCATTAGAATAAGTTTGGAAATAGTGGTCAGTCAAGAAGGGGGAGAACCATTAAAGTGCAGAGTGATGAATTACTATAGAGTGCTGGTCTATAGAAGAAGAGGGGGATCTACAGTGTCAAAGGCAGATGAGAGATTCAGCAGAAGAAGTAGGAAAAATTGCATTGGCACTGTGCAAGTTATTAGCAACTTAAGTGATGGCTGTTTCAGTGGGGTGAGATGATCGAGAGCCGGATTGGAGTACTTGCACTGGAATGTCCTCCCATGTGTGTCAGGCAATTTTAAAATGCATTTCTGAAAACTAAGATGACCACTGATGCTGATTTTAGCAAAAAAAAAAAAAAGAATAACAGGACAGAGAGATTGCTATAACTTTGTTCTATGAGACACATTAGCACATGTTGTTATAATTGGTGTTGAGCGAGAATATTCGAAAATATTTGACGAATATCCTTAATTCAAGAATTTGCATACATCATGGATATGCGCAATACACACATCACTTGTACTGGCTTAGATCATAGAATGAAGAAGAGAAGCTGGAAAGCTGCATTACGCATCTTTGCGAATCATTGGGCACGCGCAATGGAAAGCAGTAGAATACAGATGAATCAAATTTTAAAAATTAAGAAAATATTTCTTTGTATATTCGCGAAATTATGCGAATTCGAATATACCATATGCTGCTCAACACTAACTATAATATCATAACTGGCCTGGTATTCAGAAACCCTTCTGTCCCCTTTAGTTTAGTTTTGATGTAGTATTTAGAGATGGTCAAATTTTTTGACTTGATAACTTTGTGACCTCTGAAAATTGTATCATTACCAAAACTGCAGGAGATGTAGAAAAGGGTTGTGGGAACATTGGAAAGAAAAAGTTTTGCTCTAGCACATGTAGTTTTTGCATAAATAAAGTTAAAAATCAAAGTTGGAATTCCGATTTTCGAAATCTTGACTTGCCTTTGAACTTAATTTGTGCAAAAACTATTTGTGTTAGAAACATGCTTTTTTTGTAGTATACCCCAACCCTTCTCTACATCTCCAGCAAGTTTAGTGTTGATACCATGTTCAGAAGCTTTGCAATTAACTGGAAATCGTCGAAATGGTCAAATTTTTAAAAAAACATCTCTAGTAGTATTATGTTTAACAATGATGATTATACAGTGGGCCAAAAAAGTGTGAAGACTTACAGAAAACGTTTGACCTCTGTCATTGCCAACAAAGAGGATATAACAAAGTAGCTGACTAAATACTTTTTTGCCCCACTGTATGTACAACTCCTGTTAATCTAATGAAGATCTGATACCTGGACTAAACAAATTAGCTCCAAATAAACAGGGGAAAAAAGACATAGGGTATAACTCAGTGGATAGGATAGCCTTACAAGTGGTTGTGCATTATATCTAGGAAAATAATATGAATACATTAGCATGTTAGTGTAAAGTTAGTGTTTGCATGCTTTGGTACAGTACCAACAAACAGGCAGAACCACATTCTTAGAATTAAGTTTTAAAGGCTTATAAATACTGGGCAACCAATCATTTGAATAGCTCAGCTGGTAAGTAAAGCTGGTAAGTTGAATGGGCTGGTCTGTCCTAGAGTAAAACAAACACACATA
Organism: Ptychadena robeensis; assembly: GCA_036250615.1. Classification (NCBI taxonomy): domain Eukaryota; kingdom Metazoa; phylum Chordata; class Amphibia; order Anura; family Ptychadenidae; genus Ptychadena; species Ptychadena robeensis. The sequence goes on along the minus strand of CM070032.1, from coordinate 98,549,674 downwards.
TCTGAAATAAACGTTAAGTATTTATATATTATATTTATATTTATATTTTAATGTCCTTGCTTTTTGCTAATGTGCAAAAGGTATGTCGCGTGATTCAAAATCACATGATACGTATCATGCCTTGTGAGTAAGTGCACGAGTGTATTGACATTTGAGTGTGGTTGTAGTCTAAATGCCAGCCATTTCTTTAAGTGTCAGGGCAAATACATTCAGCAAATCTCTGCAAGACATGCACATTTTCCAAAACTGCCGATGCCCACAAAATAAAAAAGTCCAAGTCATACCTTTTTGTCTTCTAGAAGTTCAATGAGCAGCTAACTTCCTATTTGGGTTGACAATACAGGGATTTTATGAACTGAAATCCCAATAGCTGGACTACAGAAGCCCACCTATGCCCTAACGTATCTCTACTTACTTGGGATCCAAACTTGTGGATAACATTAAAACAGAACTCCATCCAGATAGGAGAATGTCACGCAAACTATGAATCTAGTGTTAGTGGGAGCTGTTGACCTGAAATTGAAGATACATACTCTCAATGTGCATATTGAGATCATTAAATGTTATAAGACAGGCATACACTTGCTTGCTTTTCACCTGAGATGACCCAGTCTTCTTATCATCAAAGTGACACAGCTAATCAGCAGAAAGAGGAGTTTGTTCTCAGTACTTGCTACAGTGTAACCCTGGCTCTTATGAGCAACAAATGCTAAATATGTAGGCCATAGGCCTATTCCAATGCAGCTGCCCAGGCTTCTATCCCCCAATATCCACCGCACTTTTCGCCTATAGACAAACCTGCCTCCGGAGGCTAGTTGTGTCATCCCAGCACTCACGTACACAAGGAATGATATCTAGGAAGAGGACCAGATATAAAGATTGACAGAGGACCAGATACAAAGAAACAAACAAACAAGCTAGGTGGTTACAGACAGAAAGACAGGAGCAGAGTCAGGGTAGAGGTCAAACAAAGATATATAGAGTGGACAGGCAAATGTGTAATCAGATCTAAGCAGGGTTAGGCTAAGTCCCCACATGTGCGGCCACCCGTGGCACAATTCTAATCGCTCCCATGTCATTGAATGGGCTCTTCCTCGGGCCAAGATTGGCGTGCCACCTGCAACCTAAAAACTTGGCTCACCGCGTTTTTGATTGCGGGCTGTGGCCGCCGACGGCTGATCGCCTCTGACCGCGGCCATAGACGTGAATGCCCAGGGTGGGAACATAGCCTTATCGTTGGGCTCGAATTGTGAATATATTCCCACCCCCCCCCCCTATTTTATACGTTGTTCCCCAGCCTATTAGATTGTAAGCCCGAACGTGCAGGGTCCTCAACTCCTTCCTATTTCATACCTTTACCTGTGTGTTATCATGGGTTTGTATCTCCACTCTAATGTATTGTACAGTGCTGCGTAATATGCTGGCGCTATATAAATAAATGTTAATAATACTAATAATAATATATTCGATGAATATCAGCTATTCAAGAATTATTGAAAAGAGCAGCGGATATTCGTAATTTAGAATATTCAAGATATTATACACTGGAAAGCTTTTGGTCATGCATTGTGACTACATAATTGCAATATGAAAATAATACCACTTGTGACTATTCATTTTGAAGGTAATCACAATGTGATTATAGTTGCAAATATATTATCGCAATGCATGGCCGTACAATCAAATTTCGTATATGATTATCGAATATTAGTAAAATTATTTGCAAAATATAGCAAATTTGAATATTGCCAATGCCGATATTGTGGATGCCGCTCATCACTAAGCAGGGTCAGGGAAGGCCCCATACAGAGGAAGGTAAGAAAACAAGTTATCCAGAGGGGTCAGGCAACAGAATAATTAAGTTCAAGCAGGGTCAGGGCAGGAATTAGATGGAGAATGGTCGGGTACAAAGCATAAGTTGGATACAAATAATCAAACAACAGATTGCACACTACCAGTATTAAATATGCAGTGCAGCCATGTAGCATCCAGTCTTATACAGAGCAGGAATTGCTAGAGGTTTCCTTACCCTCCCTACCGATCTCCGCTTCATTATTGGTTGGGATGAACCCAAACAGCGGATGAACTAGGTTTGTCTCAACCACTTAGGAGGATAAGGGTAAAATGGATCACCTGGAACTCACTCTGGATCTACCTATGCCTCCAGAAGGTGCCCATAAAAACCATGCATGGATCAAAGAACACCTTTGTGTTTTGGTGTAGTCTGCCATTATTCTCTAAAGTTGTCACTATTATAAAGAAAAGCCTTGTTTGTACATATAGAATAAATGCCTGTATTTTATTCACAAATGGCAACAGTATTGCTGCATTGATAGTCCCATAGGTGCAGTGTCAACTGGTAAAAAACTTTATGCCAAAATATTGTTTAAATGGGTAAAACAGTTCAGCAAATGTTACAAAGAAAATTAATTATTTAAAACCAGACTTTACTGGGCATAACAAAAATGCAACGTTACCTCTTCCACTTTATGCAATGCAATGCGTATTTTATTGTTCAATTAAATGTTCTTTAAAAATGCTTTGGTAGATAAGTAAAAGGTGTTTTCTGCTATATTACTTCCTGTAAGGAGGAAAGGATACCAGTTCATCATTATCTTTTTGAAGCAGGGGGACATAGAAAGAGGATTTTTTACACATGGGCCCATCCAGTCATTTACTAAAAATACACAAGAGAACAATTACCTAACAACTGGTATATCAAGGAATTGATAAAACTGAATTTTCTGGCATGACAACCACAATACATTTTCAAGACAAAATCTATAGGAAGGTTTAATTTTGAGGAAGTAAAAAAACAATCTGGGGACCGATTGCGCAATTTAGGAAAACTAGTGTAAAATTCACCAGTGCAGTCATGTAATAAACAAAAACTCAGGTTTATTTTCACCCAAAAACACAAATCAAATCTTGCGGTACAGGACCACTGGTTTTAGTTGCAACTCCCCAATGATGCTCAATCAAAAAGTCCTGCCAGCCCTCCTAGGCTTTCTAGGTGAAACGTTTCTCCAGAGAGAGTTAGACTACAGAGGCTACATAACTGACCACAGCTCCTCTAGTCCATACTCTCTCTGACACCGGAGTTTTTTCAGACCGAGTTCCTGTCTGCCTGAAAGCCCTTATCAAACCCACAAGTTTACCCTGGATGGAGTGGGAAAGCCCACCCAGTTCCTTCCCTCCCACTCCAGAGTCCAGGACCCTGCAAAAACCATAACAAACGGCAACTGTGGTTGCCCCTATCTTTTCCCAGAATCCTAACCTGGAACACAGCTGGGACCACAGCCCATAATATGGGAAGATATATGTCCCATCCAGGATCTGCCCTTGGTTTGGCATCAACAATAATGACACAACCAAAGCCAAAGATTGTAGCTTGGTAACAGTGTTCTGTTTGTCTAAAACTTTGTAAAGTTCATTGGAAAATATGTTTAGGTTTATGGAGAAGAATATTGGCAATAGTTTACAATTTAGTGGGCTAGGTACTTTTCAAATACACTAGTATAAATAGCCAATTGAATGTGCATTAAAAGGCTACATCAATCACCTCCTTTGTTTTGTTTCCAATGAGTCTAAACTGATTAATAGTATAAATCCTCCAAAGGAAAATGTTTGTTGTTCCTCTACTGGCCTTTAAAGATAAATGGAAATGGGATAGAGGAGGGATTCAACCAGCAACTTTTTTTTTTTATTGGTGAAGTTATTTCAACTCTTGTCTTCATTAAGCAATGATTGCTCCCTACCTGCTTCACAGCTTAATGCCACTTTTCCATCTCCTAATTTGTCATTTGGGTGAAGGGAGTGATTTTGCAATTCCCATACGCATATGATACATATGGTGGTGAGTCACTGACCACTATTTGCACCTCACTAGCTCTTTGATCTGTATTGTGCCTTATAGTGCGTGACTGCTGACAGAATCTAGCACACTTCTTCATTTTGGATATTACATTTAAGAATATGGATAGCAGATGTTTAATTTACATAAATATTTCGTGATGTCTTTCGCAGCACCTCTTTCTCCGTTTTGCTTGCATTTTTTTATTTCTTCATAAGCTGGCTTGATTAATTACTCATAGTTATGGTAACAAAAACATGGTAACTTTAACACAATAGGAAAGTCAGGAAAGTGCTGAGAAATGTTTTTCAAAGTGCACTTGTGATACACAGTCACAAGAATTGGTGTCATAGGTTTAATTCTTCACCCACTAAAGAGTAAATAAACTGAAAAGTCAGGATTTAACAAAGAAGAACTCTTCAACATTATGTAAAACAAAAATGAATTTCATTGTTCAGTCTGATTTTTTTTTGTGGCTGTTAGTAAATGTGATACCTGCTCACACTTTTACTGAATAGCAAAGGCTACACCTGGAGGCAGCATTGTTTTATTGACGTGTCAGGAATGTACTGCTTGCCATTACAGGGACATGTCTCCTGGCTAGTGTCAAGCTCCCAGCAGTCACCTCTATGACAGCATTACAGTCCCTTGTAATGATATGGCACCTTTCAGAAGGAATAATTCCACCCATCATGAAATACACCACCCAGGACAAACAGGTGTTGGGCAACAGCAGTGCCACTGAAGATATAACAATTACAATTTCAGTTAGAAGACATGGATTTTTTGCTTTATTCTTTTATTCACTTTTCTGGTATCAGAGCAAAAGGAAGTTCAAAATTGGATTTTGTTTATTGTTACCAAACTGTCTGGCATACAAGTATAAAGCATAGATTTAAATAAATATAGCCATATATAGCCATTTTCCACCAAATGGGTCCATGTTGTTTTACGAAATCCTACAGACATAAAGAATGCATGGTACTCAAGTATAAGTAAGTCACAACCACAATGACTGATGGAATTTTCTGTCAGGTCCCACCAATTCTAGGGTCAATGAAATGCAAAATGATTGAATAAAAAAAAGGTTAATGTTTAATATTAGTAATCATTGTCACTGTAGTAAAAAAAAAACAATAATTATACAATAATTAAACTATGTGTAAACCTAGATCTATGGGGCTTTTTAACAAGAGCCACCATGTGAAATAGAATTGCATCACCTGTTCCTCTAAGCCTGAACTGTCTAGTACTTTTATTTACTCTCATGGCCTATATTAATTGGTGGGGAATAAAATAAAGGTTCATTTAAGCTGCCAGGGAGGGCAACATTTCCTGGTGTACTTGTGGAGACATAGCACAGGTAACATGATGGTGTAACAAGTACTTGAGTCATTGAACTGCTTCAACCCGTGACAGCCAATGGAACAACGGAGATACTGCCTACTGTGCATCCTTACTTGCTCTTTGTAATATTTACTTAGACCAGTGGTTCCCAAACTGGGGGGCAGGAAGGTATTCCAGGGGGACACGGGCCCTCACTCTTAACCTGTGTTTGAATAGGGGGGGGGGCGCTCGATAATGTTCCTAAATAGAAAAGGGGGCCCTGCAAGGAAAGCTTGGGAACCACTGGCTTAGACTAAGGGAATATAGAGGCAGAAAGTATCGTGGATCACTGACTAAATACTAAACCTTTGTTGGATTGCTACATTCATTTACAAAAACAAACAGCTAAACCATTATAGAGTGTAAAAGATAAATGTTTTGAGCAACAGTTCATGCTTGTATTCTTATGCATGTCTCACTTACTTGTAGATCCTTTTCTTTGAGGAAGCTCAGGCACAAACAAAATTGTCTCGGAAGTGGGGATTTGATGAAAGCAATATTGAAGAACTTGGCAAGAAGTATGTTCCACTTAATAAATTGATGAATAACAATGATTTAAAATTATTTAATAATTATCATGTATTTCCATCTGTCTAGGCCTAGATTGCACAGGTTTTGACAGGGTTAGTAATGCCAACACCCAGAAGTGCAAGTTCAAGCTTACCTAAGTACTTGAAGAAATTAGACCAGAACTCCAGAAAATAGAAAAAAATGCATAAGCCCTTTAAAACAGTCAAGTGTAACAAATAGTAAAACATTGAATAGAGTGGGTGGCAAATATGTACCCCTTTTTACAAATCATCAAGCCCTCATGCTGGGAAAAGGAGGAATAGATCATAACATTGTATTTTATGAAAAGGCATTGGCCTACTGATAAAGCATATATAGCCATCTATTACAAAAGCTGTAACTTATTTATTAATATAATAATATAAAATTTTTCCTGTAGTGAATTCTTCATGCCTGGAATGATTGATACCCACATCCATGCACCCCAGTACTCATTCATTGGAACTGGAATGGATAAACCACTTCTGGAATGGTTGAAGTATACTACATTCCCAATAGAAGATACATATGCAGACCTGGAGACTGCTAATAACGTGTACAATTCAGTTGTTGTAAGTTTTTAAAAGTGCATAAAAGTAAAATCTTGTCAAATTTTAGGACAACTACGGTATAATCCCCCCCCCCCCCCTCGCCCACACACAAATTAAGGGACTGAGCACTGACATGGGTAGCATTTATTATCTATTTTTCTTGGGGCAATATTACAATTAACAAATCTCACATGCTCTGTACACTTTAAAGGTGTACCTAGTGTTTTTAATTTAAATTCGCCGCCGAATCCTTGCGGACAGTTCGGCGGCGAACATGGATGGATTCGCCCATCTTCTCGCCGGCGAGCAGTGCGGGTGTTCGACCCGCTCCGTTCGCCAGTGAGAAGATGATCTCTATTCTTCCTCCGGCAGGATCACAACCTGTGTGATCGTGCCGGAGGAAGAATCTTTTCACTAGAAGACCGGGCATAAAGCCAGTCTCCTAGTGAAAAAACCGGGTCGGAGCAGGAAGTGACGTCAGTGATGTCACATCCGGCTCACGGAACCAGGAACTATGCGTTCCAGTATGCGTTCCAGGGACCAGATGTGACGTCACTGACGTCACATCCGGTTTTTCGGATTCAAATTCCCCGCCTAGAGGCGGGGAATTTGAATGTGTCCGTGAACAGGCGGACGGCGGACGTCTTTAGAAGTCTGACCCGCCCGTTCGCGGACAGTCCTGGCCGATGTTCGGCCATCACTACCATTAAATGACCTTTTCCCTGTGCTGGAAATTCTTGGTAACTCTATCACCATTATTGACCATTTCAACCTACTGATTATTATTATTATTATTAACATTTATTTACTTTATAACTAAACTCTTAAAACATGTATACCAATTTTCATTGACATTTTATTACTACTAATTATATAATAAAATAAAATACTTCCTAGAGCTACAAAAAGTGTCATTGCTGCCCTCTTTACATAGAGTAGAGACATCAGATGCAGGCTGAAGGTATCCTACCTGCTCAGTGTGGGGAAATCATTTTGTCCTACAAGTCTCATATGTGTTATTTGCAGCTGACACAGTAATATTGGGGCTATGCATAGAGATTAATAAATAAACATATCCATCATTGCTATTGGTTAAACGGTGATGGTTACTTCCACACAGGTCTTTGAATGAGCAGAGGTAGAAATGTATAGCAGGATATATAAAAAAGTTCTTTATAATGATCTGCTGTTCATTTGTGTTGTATTTAGTTTCTTTTCTTTCATTTCAGAGACGAACACTTAAAAATGGAACAACAACAGCTTGCTACTTTGCAACAATTCACACTGATGCTTCAATTGTATTGGCTGACATTGCTAGTAAGAACAACATGCAAACCATAAAGCCTAAAATAATATTAAAAACATACAGAAATTATATATTTTTCAGTTTAATAGAGCTAAGGTGTCAGTCAGTTTATCATTTAGTCTGGTAATCTCTGCTAACTATTCCACTTGAATGTACAATATTTATAACATAGATCAGTTATCTCTACCTGCTCTCCATTGCTGAACTGCTCTGCATTGCTGAACTGTATATATAGGACATATGTAAAGTATATTGCTCAGCTTTATAAATGTGCTATGTTCTATAAATGTACCACTGCTCTGGTAATGAGCACGTAGTCCTTCATTGTACAGAACTATGCAAAAAAGCATTGCATGATATGTAAAGGCCAAGCTCGTTACTAAAACACTGAGTTTTGTTATAAAGTAATAACCTTAGTTTCCATTGGGTACTCAATCTTTTAGCATAAAATAAGTGAAGGGAGTTCTCTAATAGAAATGGTTGATATGAAGAAAAGTTGATTCAACCTGAATTTTGATTTTTTCAATAGAATTTTGATAAAATTTTGACTTTGTATGAGTTTGTGTGGAAAATTCCCATAAAGTCAAAAATCACAATAAAGTTACATATTACACATGGAACATTGCTGCTGAAGCACTTTGAACAAGAATATACAATTGTATATGAAAAGGGAATTGCAAAATATTTATGTATATAATCATATGCCATCTAAAAAGCACTACTCATGTGCATGGCATTGACGTGACAATACCTGTTTCAGGTTTAGCAAAATAAAAATTTTCTGGCTGTTGTCGCAGCACGGTGTCATGGAAGCAACTTACGTGTATGGAGTTAACATGACAATACCTGTGTGAGTGGGATAATTTATGAAAAAAAAATTTCTGGTTGTTGTCACAGCATTTTGTCATGTCAGACATGCATTTGTATGATATTCACAATACTTTTTTAAACAAGATATGTTTGCAAAATGCAATCACAGTGTGGCGACATCATCGTGACATCACTACGCTGCTTTCTTTCGGTCCGCATCCAAAAAAACGGGAAATAGTGGGATTTACCAACATGTTGGTTCCCTGATCAATCTACCTTTTGTTGAGCAGGGTTGATCGATCTCACTGGAAGAAAGAGATTTTTGTTTGATCACTGAACAATTGGGGAATTGAACGAAAAATCTACCCGTGTATGGCCAGCTTCAGTTTTAACCTCCCTAGCGCACCGCCCGTATCGCGCCGTTTACAACGGCACGATACGGACGATCAAGGCAGTGTACAGAGTACACTGCCTGCTGCTTCCGGCATCTCGCCGGAGCTCTACACGCAGCTGTTGTCATTACTGACAACAGCTGCGTGAGAGGGGAAGCCGGCGCTCCTCCATTAACATGGAGGTCTATGGCGCCGCCCCCCCCCCCCCCCCCCCCCCCCCCCCGCCCCCTTCCGCGTCACCGTGACGCGATCGGGGTGGTGCCGCCAACCCGGAAATGCTGCAGCGATGAAGACAATCGCTGCAGCTTTCCGGGGAGGCATAGGGTCTCCCCGCTGCCTGCTTTCCCGGCGGTTGAGGCGAGCCTGAAGCTCGGACGAGCTAGGCTCGTCTCAACCGCTAGGGAGGTTAATAAACCATTATTTAAACCGTTATTTTTCCCCTTACAAGTGATGAGTAGAGATGGTGGAATTTGTTTTTGAAAATTTTACTGTTAAACTTTGTGAGTTGATTGCAAAACCTGTGTACATAGTAGCATTACCAAACTTGCTGGAGATGTATAGAAGGGTTGAGAGTATACTACAAAAAAGTTTTGCTCTAACACAAATAGTTTTTGCATAAATAAAGTTCAAGTCAAACTTCAACTTTCAAATGTAACTTTGAACTCGAAATGTTCGACTTTGAATTCGAACATAATTTATGCAAAAACTACACATGTTAAAGCAAAACTTATTTTTTAAAATGTTCCCACAACCCTTCTCTACCTCTTCAGCTATTTTTGTAATGATACCATGTTCAGGGGCTTTGCAATCAGCTAAAAAAATAGCTAAAAGCATAGGCATTCTCACATAAATTTTGGAAATCATTTTCACATGTGACTATTTCAAACAATATTTATTTTACACTAATAATCAACACTATGAGTTATTTTTAAGACGAAATTTAAGGTAGATTGTCGACCCTTTTCGACGGTTTAAAAAAAATAAAAAACCCATACATTAAACACAAACACAATACTCCCCTGTCAGCAGTTCAGATCCTGGAAAACTGCTACACAACCCCCCCCCCCACAGCATACTTACCTTCCTCACATTCATATCTGATGCCAGCATCTTAGATCCTGGAGAAGTGAAGCTACTGCCCCCCTCCTCCCCCTCCACTCCCCCTCCCCTCCTACAGAGACTAGGCTGTCTCCTCAGTCCCCATGAGGGGGGGGGGGATTCAGCTGCCGTGATGAGATGTGTCTCTGGACGGAAGAGACACTCTCATCACTGCTAATCACCCAAGTCTCACGAGACTGGGCAGCCAAGGCTTTCTACAGCTGCAAGCGGAGCATGGAACAGGTGTCCCAAGTTTAAACAAATGAATTTTTTATTTTGGCTTTAAATTACTTGTATGATGGAACCATTGAGAGCAGGACAGAACATGAGGGTTAATATCTCAAAAAATAAAATAAAAGCGTTGGCTTGACTTATATCTAAAAGTTGTATGAATTAATAAGTGTATTCATGAAACAATGTAGGCTACTGTTTCATTTTAAAAAATGATACTTTCCCAACTGAAATACAATGACAGTATAGTTAACAACAATAGTGGATCTTGAATGATCTAATAAATGATGCATGTGCTTGGGTTAGAGATGCCACATCTCTATGACGTCACAGTGTGTGAGATTTATAGTCATCTGCATAGTGCTAGGTCAATGATACAATGAAAGAAGAGAGAAATTGAAATTATAAACCTTTATCAGTGTCAATCAGAGTTTAATTCACACAATAAGTGCACATTCAGACATAGTTTCTTACTAAGAAAAAAGTACATACTGTGTTTTCCTGAAAGTAAGACCTAGCTGAATCCCCCCCCCCCCCCCCCCCCCATGCTTCTAATATAAGACCTCCCCTGGAAATAAGACCTCCCCAGAGAGAGAGAGAGAGAGAGAGAGAGAGAGAGATGCCATATTTAGGGAAGACAGGAGGCATGGAGGTATTCTAAACCCTCCCCCCACCTGCATGCCTGCACACTGTCAACTCTCAGCAGCCCAGAAAGTGCCTCCAAACCCCTGTGTTTGGCACACACAGTCTGCAGCGCCAGGTGAATGCTGCCCCCAGTAAAATAATAAATAAAAAACACTCTGAGGCCTGAGCTGAGCTTGTAGGAGCTGAAAAAAAAGTTTAGATGGCAGTAACATCTGGTGGCCATTCTATATAGTGCATCAAACAAATTATGAAAATTAGCCCTAGTGCATTTTTTTGCACCTAAAATACAGTATAATATAATATAATACAGTGTCCTATTTTCAGGAAAACATGTTACATTCCATCACAAAGTAGGCATGAGACATTTGTATAATCTGGGCAACATCATTTTGTTTTATAGATCGCTATGGTCAGAGAGCATTTATTGGGAAGATTTGCATGGATAGCAATACTGTGTACCCACAACATAAAGAGAGCACTGAAGAATCCATATTGGAAACTAGAAGGTAATTTAAGCAGATCCATCCTAAAGAAAAAAATGATATGTTGAATTAAACTTTTACCTACCTCTGAGCCATCATGATGATGGAGATGTGCTACCCATCATGTTATTCCCTTGAGCCCTGGAAATCCCCTTTATAATAATAATAATTATTATTTCTCTAATAGTTGTGCCAATATTCCTGTTCCTGCAGTACTGTCACTGGCCCAGGGATTCTCTATTTTTTAAAGGCTGTGAATACTTTTGTACATGTGATTTCTCTGTTTATTTTTTTAAGTTTAATACATTTGCCAAAACCTGTTGTCATTATAGGGTGTTGTATGTAGAATTCTGTGGAAAAATTTATTGAATCCATTCTGGAATAAGGCTATGTTTCCACTATACGTTGGGATCCCTCCGCTAAGCGCATTGCTTGGCGGGGATCCCAGCGTAGCACATAGACTTACCTTCTCGGCGGATGCTGTGTCTTCACTGTGCCCAGCTGTTCCGCTGATGCAAGGCTCAACGTAGTCGAGTAAGTTGAGCCTCTGCATTGGGGGATGTGTAAACACAGCATCCGCCGAGCAGGCAGCAGAGGGGGTCCCGACATATAATGGAAACAAGCCCTTAAGCCCCCCATAAACGTTCCGATTATTCTCCCGACTGTAGGTGCTAGTTTCAGGGCAGGGACGTCTCTGTACATGATGTAACACGGCACTGCCATGTTAGCCATGATAAGTAATAGACAGTCATACCCAGTAGGTTGAAAACATTTACATAAAAATTTATTTTGTATTATTGTTTTCCAGATTTGTTGAAGACTTGAAAAAGAAAAAAGTGAGTATACAATGTAAACATTTTGCATGTATACTAACACTTTTTAATCAGATATATAGTATCAGGTCAGTAAAACTTCCAGGATATTATTCTTGTCAGTTAGTTAGTGGGGGGGGGGGGGGGGGGGGGGGGGGGGGGGGTCGTAAGTCAGTGTCAGCTGTTTGTAGTTAATGAACCTAAGTACAAATGCAACTGCAGGTTCCATTTGACCAGGGTCAGTATCTGCGGATGTATGAGTTGCATGAAGTGTCTGAGAATGTGTGGGGTGACAGTAGGCGAGTGATGCGGGTGATTGAGGAACACAAGGTGGTTGAATGCATTGGTGACTTGAGTGGCCGCGAAAGCGCAGACACATGGCGGCTGGTCCACTCCCCTGCTTTAGTGGCCAGCCAGAGATATGTGGCATGGATGGTGGCACACCGATGCCCCCCGACGCGTGAATTTCAACGCCGTCGGCGCATGGCAGACAGTGAGGTGTGCCCACGAGCGCAGTGCAGACGCGCGGAGAATGTGGAGCATGTGATGTATGAGTGTGAGTACGCGAGGAATGGGTGGCGTCTTTTACGTGTCAAAATTTACCGTCTCATAGGGGTCCCCTCGGTGGATCTGCGTTCCATTGTCTGTGGGGGGAGGGGCTTGGAGAGGGAAAAGGGTCGTATATATTTGTTTGTAGTGTGAAAGAGTGTTTGTGGAGTGTAAGAAACATTTTACTTTTCAAAAAGGACCTGGTTCCTGAGAGTGAATGTGTGTCCATGGTACTGGGTAATCTGTACTTCTATTTCCATTGTGATGCGCTGGCCATGGGGGTGGATGGGGCGGCCGGTTTGGGGCGGGTGGCACAGTGGAGGAGGTGGTGCACTTAGCGCCTTGCCCTCTGCAGTGCTGCGTGCCCTTCCGGTCCCCCCCTCTCTCTTCAGGGCCTGGCCATCCAGTAAGGTCCCCAAAAAGGACAACTCTCATTCAGTGACGCTTCCTTGTTGGGCCAGTCACCAAGAGGTTAATCTGCTGTTGGTTCCCCTTCTTGATCCTGCCAGTAACAATCGCCCAATCTGCTGGACATATCCACAAGGGTTCTGTTTTCAACCATACACAAGGGTTTGACCAGCCTGTTGGAATTTTTCTTGCCTATACTAATTGTGAGGGTCCCTCAGACGCACCTGAGTGCCCTGGTTCCCCGGTTTTAGTCCAGCATACCTAGATGTTAATTTGGCCATTTTGAGTTGGGTTTGATCCTGCCAGTTACAGGGGTCCTACCTGAATGACCTATCCACATTGGAACTCTGTTCCAGCAGTAAGCAAGGGCTGGCCAGCTTGTTTGGTCTTTCCTGCTGCACTAATTGGTGATTAGTCACACCTGAGTGCCTATGAGGCCCCAGGTTTTGTCCAGCACTCATACAGGTTAATCAGCCATCTTGATAAGACTTTGATCCTACCATTAACATGTGTCCCACATGAGTGCCTACATGGTTATGGCTATTTGATTGCCAGGCCAGGGTACTCCAAGTCCTCTGGCACACCTGTGCATCCTAATCACAAGGTTTGCATGTTACCACACTTTCCAGGGAGTTTTAAAACACTGTCAGTATACCTCCCTTTTGATCCTTTTTCTGATTTTCTATCCCAGATGACAAGTGTCAATCTAAACCAGAAGATAATGGGCTTACCCATTGGCCATACATATATATTAATGTACAATTCCTGAGGTTCTATTCCAAACCCCCAAGGGGGTCACTTTCAAAATTTTTATCCTGCCAGTAACGTAGGTATTCTACCAGAGTAGCATTCCCTTGAGGGTATAACAATATCGGCTGTGGTCAGAGCACTTCTCTGGCAAACTACGGTGTCTTCATATCAAATAGTACCCCAAAAAAGTTGTATTTACATTTCATGCCCTTCTGTTGATCCTGCCAGAAATTGTGGACCCTGCCTGACTATCCCAGTGACATGGTCTTGCCATTAGCCTTTGAGCCTTTTCTGCCTGCTGTGTCAGGCTGCAATCAGCACCTAGTCCCCAGGGTTTTCTCCAGCAAACACCCAGCCTGCTGCTAATTGGCATTTGCTCCAGACTCACCTGGTTTCCTCCAGCAAAGGTAGAGGTTAACCAGACCTTTTCATGTTTCTATGACAACTGTATGCTTTATGTGTTTTGCTCGCTGAAAGTACAGGACAATATGAGTCCCAAAGGGCCTTTTCTGTTAGATGTGACAATATGATGATGCCTTATCACTATATATATATCGGTGGGTAGCCATAAAGGCTCCTCTTCTGGGTTTTTCCTACATGAAGCATGAATTTCAATGCATATTTCCAATAAAAGAATTTAAAAAATTTGACCAGGGACAGTGCCACTATTGGTAGCATGAGACAATTTCTGGACAGAGGTTGTACAGAGAATCCACAGAGGTTGTACAGAGAATCCACCAGGTGATTCTAGGGGAAAGGCACTTAAAGCGGACCTACCACGTTGTAGGTCACTTTCCACTATCGGCATCAGAATGCAATCACTGTCCAAAATAATAAAAAAAAATCTTAAAGGAGGAGGGGTGAGTTTTTCCGAGGTAGCCCCTCCCATGCTGTGACGTTGCGCCCCGGGCACTTGTCATAGCTGAAAGGGCTCCCGGGAAAGCTTCCCCATAATGCTCTGCTCTGCCTGTCCTCTGTGACGTCACTGTCACAGCCGAGTCTGCAGCTCCTGTCTCTCTGTCAGCAGAAAATCCCCTCCCTCCCCCTTCTCTGTCTCTGGAGTTGGGCATTCTTGTGTTGCCAGCTGTCAAAGTGTTTGTGATAAGAGCAGGAGGATGGAGGACACAGGAGCTGTGAGGGGCAGAGAAGTAAACAATGACAGTCACATGGGAGGTGTTCTGTCAGTGCAGCGCCCCAAATCCTCCTGTGTGTCCTCCACCATCACCTCCTATCTACCTAACCTCATCCTCAGCCTACCTGTGTGCCCCCCAAATCCATGTCACCTCCACACTGAACCTCTTCACCACCACTTATCATCTCCATCCTCTCCTTCTCTTTGTGCTTTCCCTGTCACCTAGTGTCATATTCATCCTTCTTCACATCAAATTCCATCCCTCCCTGTCACCTAGTGTCATCTCCATCCATCTACTTCACATCAACCCATCCCTCCCTGTCACCTAGTGTCATCCCCATCCTTCTTCACATCAAATTCCATTCCTCCCTGTCACCTAGTGTCATCTTCATCCTTCTTCACATCAAATTCCATCCCTCCGTGTCACCTAGGGTCATCACTGTCCTTCAACTTCACATCAAATTCCATCTCTTCCTGTCACCTAGTGTCATCCCATCCTTTGGCTTCACTTCAGTCTCAATCTCTCATGTCTCCTACAGTATCATCCTTCAGCTTCACTCCTGTCTCCTATGCAAACTGCAACACACACGTGCAGCACATGGATCTATGGAAGGACCAGAACTGTCCTCCCATACCAAACCCTTTGGGATTGGTAAATATGTCTGCAGGGGAGGGGCACCTTAGCAATGTCCAACAGAATGGGCGGAAGTGGTTTCAGGTGCCAATACTTAAGATGGTGCCTTAGGGAATGAGGAAGTGAAGATTGTAAGTACCTTTTTTTTCTCTGTGTAGCAAGTTTTCACAGATGTATACTGCTGACAGGTGCGTAATATATCCATGTAATGTATGTGGGAGATTTTTTTTTTGAGTTTACAACCGCTTTAAGCTAGGCATACACGTTCCGATTTTTCGTACGAATTTTGCACGATGATGTTGGTTGGTCAGGTTTATTGTATTTTCTGAACACAATTATATATGACTCTTCCCTGTGTTTTTTGATCGAAACTAAAATCTTTGATTTTAGTCATATCCCGATCGAATCTTCCATGTGGTACTACTTTGGATTTCATTGCGATCAGTGTCTGATGAAAAGATCAAGATCTAAAATTAAGTCTAAAATTGATCATGCTAAAACCGAACCGTGTATGTCTAGCTTCAGTTTAGGAGAGCTGGACAGTTGCATTTGAAAGTTCCTTCAAGCATTAGCAGGACCACTCCATTGTGCAAGGAGGTCCTACAGTCCTACAAAGTTACCTCCAGCAGGCCACTGGCAGAATGTCTCAGAACAAAGCATTATAAGCAGATTTCATGACTGTGGCCTGAGGGCCCAACCTCCTCTAGTGTGTACTGTGCTCACTGCCCAGCAATTCGGAGCTTGATTTAAGGTGGGTTTACACGTCAAGATTTTTTCATCCAACAGATGAACGACGAATGATTTTTTGGTTCGTTGTACAAAAATCTAGAACGGCCATTTGTTCCGATGGATTTTTTTTGTTCGATATCGGACCAAAAATCGTCCACAAGGTTATTGAACATGTTGGTAAACTTTCATCTGTTGTTTATTTTTCGTGTAAAAAACAAATACTCCTTAATTCACTCGATATTTTTTGACTCAATATTTAACCAGTAGCATGACGTATTTCCTGCGCAATGAATGCTGGGATTTTTACAATGTATGATTTTGATTCATCTATGATGTTGTTTATATTTTATTTCCAAGTAGAACTTTCCGAACGAAACAATTGCATTGTGGACGAACGTAACAACGTGCTGTCTATAGGTGTGGTATAAGGTGTTTCAAAAATATATATATTTCACTATTAAATGTTCGTTGTTAATAGCGATATGTATGTATCAGTTTGAATACACAGTGAATATACAGGTGTGTGTGTGTACAGTATGCTGCAGTGAATATACAGGTGTGTGTACAGTATGCAGCAGTGAATATACAGGTGTGTGTGTGTACAGTATGCTGCAGTGAATATACAGGTGTGTGTACAGTATGCTGCAGTGAATATACAGGTGTGTGTGTGTACAGTATGCTGCAGTGAATATACAGGTGTGTGTGTGTACAGTATGCTGCAGTATACATCACAGTATACATCCACAGAATACATCACTTCCTAATAAAAAAATCTGAAAGATTTTTCATTTGTGGTTCCACCGATTTTTTTTTATTCGATATTTGCATTGGTTGTACAAAAATCTAAAAAAAATCGAATTACCTTCGATAAATGGACGACGAAATCCGATAAAAAAATCTAACAAAAAATCTGAAGTTGAACGAAACAAAAATCTTGACGTGTAACTTTACTTTTTCCAGAGAATTCCACTATTGGCAGGTCTGCCTTGTGCTTTTCACAGATCATTATTATCATCATTTATTTATGACACCAACATATTACGCAGCGCTGTCCAATAAATTAGAGTTGAGATACAATACAAGAAAACACACAGGTTATGACACAGGAGAAGAAGAGGACCCTACTCGATCAGGTTTACTATCTAATCGGTTAGGGAATAAGTATAAAATAGGTGGTGGGGGGGGGGGCAGGTTAGAGCAGGATTACTCTGAGCTGATGTGATAGACATGAAGGGTTCTAAAGAAGCTGCAATAAGGGCTGAAGCTGAAACTGCAGCAGCCCAACAATCGCCTGTGTAAGGGGGGGTTTCCACATCCGTCGGGACCCCCTCCGCTAAGCGTATTTCTTGGCGGGAGGCCCCGACGGAGCACATTCACCTACCTGCTTGGTTGATGCTGTGTTCTCAAAGTGCTAAGCAATTCCCCCAATGCAGGGCTGAATATAGAGAAGTACGTTGAACCTCTGCATCGCAGCAGGTAAAATCTATGTGCACCGTCGGGATCCAATGATCCAAGCAATGCGCTTAGCCCTCCCAATGGATGTGGAACCCACCCCATTGTAGCCTAAATGTTATGCTTTCTCTAACATTATTCAGCATCATCAATTTGGTGGCGGGCCAGCCTTAGTCTGGGTAGGCATATCTATTGAAGGACTTACATACTTCTACAGGATAGATGATGGCACACTGACTGATCATTTGCTGGTGCAGTGATCCTGGGTTCCGCTTGGTGCATGATTACGCCCAGCCTTATTTGGCAACTGTATGAAGGCAGTTACTGGAGGTTGTAGGATTTGATACCACTGACTGGCCTCCACGTTCTCGTTACCTAAATCATCTCTGGGACATCACTGCTGAAGGTATAAAAAAGAGTTGTGCGCATGCAAGGTAGGAATGAGGGTACATTACCCTAGGGCAGGAACACAGTGATGTCACTTCCAGGAAAATATATTTGAATAAGTATAAGCAGGTAGGAGTTGGGGTGTGGGGGGGGGGGGGGGG
>CM070032.1:98518581-98531340 GCA_036250615.1 Ptychadena robeensis | reverse complement strand
GGGGGGCCTTAAGGAAAAAAGGTTGGAAACCACAGCCATAGGACACTATCTATCATCTGATAAGGAGCGTACCTATATGTTGTTAAGATTACATACAAGCACATGGGGGCCATACAAAGTCCCTGCACTGATATTTTGTGCAAAGTGAACTAGCCTGCCGCATCAGTTTTTTAGTTTAGGTTTCTTGGTGACTTGAACTTAAGCACTCATTAGGTTGATCATTTTCATCAATTGATGTGATATTCTATTGTTCCTAACATATATATATATATATACAATATATATATAGGGTTTTTTTGTTTGTTTTTTTTCATTTTGAGATATTTGGATATTTTTAGTACTAGATATACAGGTATTCCCATAGAAACAGTTTTTTTCTGAGATGTTTGTTTGCTTCAATACTTTAATGAGGAAAAACACTTTACTTTATAAGAAAGCACACAGAGTAATCTACATTTATGTCTTCTAAAAATAGAGATTGTTGGTACTAGAGAACAATTTAGTTGAAATTGCCTAGCATGTTTTATATCACAGAGATTTCACAGCCTTTAAAAATCTTACTTCCTTTTCATAACATTTATAGAAGTTACATTGTTTGGAGTGATTTTTGTGGCTTCACATTCTTTTGCATTCACAGTGAGTTATAAAAGACCAGATACCAGTTAAATGAAGATGTAGATTATACGTGTCACATTGTGTTGTTGTCACTGATATACAATCTAATGCATGTGTTATTGATGACTTTCTCAGTATGACAGAGTAAAACCCATTGTAACTCCCCGGTTTGCAGTAACCTGCAGTGAAAAGTTGCTAAATGAACTTGGCGCATTGGCTGAGGAGCACCAGCTGCATATTCAGGTATGTAATATAAAATGCCCTGCACAGTATTTTTTCATTCACTGTTATTTCCAGTGTTATCCAGTGTATTATCTATATACAGTCGACCCTTGACTTACAAACCTAATTCGTTCCAAAGGGTTGGTTGAAAGTCAAGTTGATTGTAAGTCAAAACATAGGAAATATTGGAAATTTCAATAATCTATTCTGGAGCTCCCAAAAGACCACTTTCCTAACCTTTTGTAATTGTCTTTTTATCTATTTTCTTTTTTTCAACCTGTCCTACATTTGTTGGGGCCATGATGCACTGACAATGCACTGATTGTCCTCAGCACAGAGGGAAACTCCTAGACACCTATAGGGTCCTTGCTTACACCCCTGTGTATGCTCATATATCTGTGCTCAGAGGAAAGTTTCTGGACACCTCTAGGGTAATTGGGTGCAACCCCCAAGCAATAGTGTTTTTACTGGCTGTACTTTAAATCAATGCTGTAAAGCATCATTAACACTTTCTGCAACAGAAGGGCTGCTGGAAAGCATAGATTCTGGTCGTAAATCAAAACTTGCCAAAATGGAAGTTTTGATCATATCTTGAGTTGGTTGTATCTTGAGGGTCCACTGTATACAGTGATGTAAAAATATTAGGTCACCCTATCAAAGAAATGAGATACAGACACACACACACACACACACACACATGAAAAAGGATTTCTGGAGAGAAATGGGTTCGCTAAAGAGACAAAACACAAGCACAGAAGATAGAGCTCTCTTATAATGGATAATTGATCACGGTTAACAACATGCCTTTAGCAATATGTGATAAATGTCCACTGTATACAGTAATGTAAAAATGTTGAGGGTACATTGTATACAGTGATGTAAAAATATTAGGACACCCCATCAAAAAAATTATATATATACACACATACACACACACATGAAAAAGGATTTTTAGAGAACAATGGGTTAGCTAAAGAGACAAAACACAAGCACAGAAGATAGAGCTGTCTTATGGATAATCACTCTAAACAACAGGCCTTTAGCAATAATGATAAATGTTGAAGTTTTTTTCGTAATTGATCCTTTAAGATAAATGCTACTGAGACAGAGATATAAAATGTTATTAGTGGTCATCAAACAAATCCATCAATTTGTAGTAGACATGTAGCCTGATCATAATTGTAGAGCTGCTCTCTGTCCAATATACAGCATCAGTATTGTAGGAATATTGTTTTGTCATTGATAGAGACAACACAATCAGCAGAAGGAGCCTTCCCAGAAAATATACAGATATGATAACCTCTATTGCAGCTGATTTTATATTTGTCATAGCTCTGACATCATTATATACTTTAACATTATTATACTTTCAGAGTCACATCAGTGAGTCTCCTGCGGAGATTGAAGAGGTGTTAAGGCTATTTCCTGAATACAAGAATTACACTGATGTATATGACAAAAATAAACTTCTGACAGACAAAGTAAGTTGTTAAAGTTGTTTTTGTCGTATTTGGTTTGCAGTACATGCATGTATCTCTATGTTGTGCAAAAGAAAGTGCACCAGTTTTTGGAATGAGACTTGTGTATAGCTGCCGGTATTACTTAAAAAGCTAGACATGCAGTGGCCAGCCATCATAAGAAAAGTAAATACACCTTCTCGTTAAATTATGCTTGTTAACTGAAAATGGCATGTTGATAAAGATAATCACTATCAGCTTTTTTCAACCTTGTGATACATGTACATATTTGGAACTATTGCAGTGTATGAAGGGGTTCAGTAGGGAGTGTACAATAATGCTCGTACATTTACCTTGGTCATCCTAAATTTGCCCCGCTGACACATATCCAATCTTTTCCCCTAATTGACTAATGACGGCTTACCACTGCTAATGGGCAAACATTATTTTTCTCCTCCCCTTAGTTCCCACATGTTTGTTTTTTTGCCTTGTAGCTGACTTTTACAAATAATGACATGCCTGTAAACCAGAGGTGTGAAACTTAACACAGAGTGTGTCAAAATAAAAAAAACTTGGGCATAGTTACATTCTTGATATTTATTGATAATTATTAAATTGTGTCCTCCTCATCAGATATAACAATTAACCTTTTAATGTGGAAACTTGGTGTTTTGCTTGAATCTGGAACATGCAAAAGTGTACATACTATAACACTGTGAAATCAAATTACAGACACATCTGTAAAATTCATTTACAACAAACAATCTTGTGCGCCAAATTTAATAACACTGCAGGCCAGATTTGGCCCCTGGGTGGTCGGCATGTTGGTAAATTTACGTCAATTATGCAATCTGTCGACTATTCAAAATAATTAAATATTACATATAAAAATTTAATAAACATAGGGGTTGTTTGCACCCATTATCCATCATGTTCATTCTTAATAGGTTGAGAATAAGCCACTAATTAAAAAGAATACACATTTGAATTTGTATATGTAATTTTATATGTAATTATCAAATAAATGATTACATATAAATGCACATACCTGACAATAAACAAGACCAAACAAAGACAGACACTTAAAAAATACTCTTTAAACCTTTTATATGGAATAATATATAATATTAAAATTAATATTAGAAATTAAAGCACAGCTTGACAATACTCTACATCAATAAAGCATAGACACTTTTATATTTTATATGTATGAGTTGACTAAGTTCCAACTTCCCTTTTTCGTTCTGCTTACTTCTTGGTGAGAGGCCGACTTCTGGAAAATTCATGTACTGTTTGTTTTGGGGTACCCATTGGAGGGCACATTGTTAGTAAGAAATCAATATATATAAGTATCAAAGACTTGGACTAGAAAGAGTGTTGCTTGTTTTATGCTATGGACTTACACAAGGTCCTCTTGGTGCAAATTGTTTCCTCTTACAATGTACTGTGTACATTGCACCTGATATGACCTTTAGGGTATATACTGTATGTTGTCTTAAAAGGCAACGCAATGTTAAAGCAGTTTGTAATCATTGTATATGCTTTATTTGTAGAAAATTCAAACAAGACACAAAAAGTCTGTTGGTGTATGGGCTGAAAATAATATCTTTTCTACACTGGGTTCACACAAATGTGCAACTTGTCAGGGTTATTTGGTTAGTTATTCAACTATATTTTGCCCTGGATGGTCAGACCATGTGTAGACATCCAACTACCATACACATATTGCCCAAGCATTTGTATACATGTATTTACTTGTATTTTTCAGACAGTAATGGCACATGGCTGCTACCTCTCCAATGAAGAGCTACTTGTATTCAAAGCAAAAGGGGCTGCAATTTCACATTGTCCGAATTCAAATATTTCGTAAGTTACTATTACAACTATTTAAATAGCACAATCAAGCCTTCTTAAAACAGAAGGTATTTACACGGCCCAATCCAGCACAAATCCCAAAACTTTAGGTGGAAGCCCTCGTTTTGGGACAGTGGGCGGAGCCATGCAAATTATTCCTTTTTGCCCCATTAGCCAAATGCACATCCAGAAACCGCTGGTGTACAGTGCAAATATAGCCTTTTTGGTACAGAGCCATTTATTCCAAACTGCTTACAGCTGTATGCAGTTTGAACCGAACAAAGAGAAGTACCCGTGAAGGTTATGGTGAGAAGGGATGAAAGGAATCAAAAAGCCCTCAACTCGAGCAGTGCATAGCACAATCAAGCCTTCTTAAAACAGAAGGTATTTACACGGCCCAATCCAGCACAAATCCCAAAACTTCCGCCCACTGTCCCAAAACGAGGGCTTCCACCTAAAGTTTTGGGATTTGTGCTGGATTGGGCCGTGTAAATACCTTCTGTTTTTAGAAGGCTTGATTGTGCTATGCACTGCTCGAGTTGAGGGCTTTTTGATTCCTTTCATCCCTTCTCACCATAACCTTCACGGGTACTTCTCTTTGTTCGGCTTCCAAGCCCCACACCATAGAGCCATGGTTTCCATGCACTGCACTGATAATGGCCAAGGATTCTATATTTCATAGAAGAAGTTAATAATTAGTGTTGTGAAAGGTAAAGCTATCACTTCATGGGGCAACTGTTATGAAGCATTTGATCTATTGGTAAAGGTTACTGTCAGTGAAGACACTATGTCACAACCAGTGCAATCATTAGGCCTTTTATTGGGGCTTCACCCTCCCCAATGATCCTAAGCCTCCTAAAAATATAGTAATTCTCATTCTATGTTTAGTTATATATCCAAACATTTCATACTTCAAGAGTGCTTTTACACTAAGCGCAGGTAGAGTTATGCCCATACGTTTACATACCCTGGAAGAATTTATAATTTATTAACCAGTTTTCAGAGAAAATGAATGATAACACAAAAAGTTTTCTTTCATTCATGGTTAGTGGTTGGCTGAAGCAATTTTTGTCAAACAACTATGTTTACTCTTAGTTTACCCTGGTGATTTGGCCTGATAACATGCACACAACTTGACACAAAAGGGTTGAGCGGTGGAGTGCAGCGTGATGACGTCATCACGCTGCACCCCGTCGTTTAGATTATCGGCGGACACTCTTTGTGTGCCGGCCATTATGGATCTGTCGCTCAATGTGAGCACCCGCAATCCCCAGATACACATCGGTCGGCTGCAAAATCGGTCACGGCTCATTATATACTCGTTAGTATATAAGAAAATATCAAAGGAATTAAACTTTGATATGCAAAGAAAGCCCCACAAATAACCTCAGGTGAAGTACAGGACTCTCTGGAAACAATGTTGTGTGGCTGTTTCAAGGTACACAATAAGGAGGCACTTGAAGAAAGATGATTTGTGCTGTTGAGTTGCCAGAAGAAAGCCATTACTATTTAAATGCCAAAAAGTATCCTGTTACAGTATGCCAAACAGCACAGACACAACCATCAACCCCTTTGGCACAAAGCCATTTGAACTTGAAATTTAACTTTTTGTCCATAACCATAAAAGATACATTTGAAGAGGAGTTACTCTGATGAAAGCTACACCATTCCTACTGTCAAAAAAAGTGGTGGATCACTGATGTTTTGGGGATGTGTGAGCTACAAAGGCATAAGAATGTTGGATTTATGCAGTATGTTATCAAAAAATACTTACAATACAAAAAATGTGTACTCATCAGACTAAAAGCCAAACATGGTATATACTTGGACATTCCAACACAACAATGGTACAAAACACAAGGCCAGGCTGACCTGTCATTGGCTACAGCAAAATAAAGTGAAGGTTCTAGAGTGGCCATCTCAGTCTCCTGACCGCAATATCATTGACCCACCTCTGGGGAGACCTCAAACATGCAGTTCATGCAGGACAACCTTAGGTTATGGGAACTGGAGGATTTTTTCCCAGGAAGAATAGGCAGGAAGATCCCAGGAAGATATAGAGCCTCATCCACAACTACCACAAAACACTCAAAGCTGTCATTGATGATAAAGAGGGTATTAACCTTCTGAGCGTTCTCCCCGAATTAACTCGGGCTGAGTTTCATGCATCATGAAACTCAGCCCGAGTTAGCCGGAGGAACGCCCGAGGTCTCGCCGTCTTCTGACGGCGGTCGGGAGCATCGGCATGTATGCCGATGCTTCCGGGTCCGCCCCCGATCGCGTCACCGGTGATGCGAAGGGGGCGGGGGTAGGCGGCGCCATAGACCTCCGTCAAACTGGAGGGGCGTCGCTTTCTGTCAGCAGAAGTCCGGCGTCTCCAGCGACGCCGGACTTTTGTTTACATCCCTCAGCTGAGCTGGCAATCACGGCGGAGCACATTGTGCTCCGCCGCGATTGCCCGTGGCATGGTTTTGAAAAAACCCTCAAAACCATGAAACGCTCAGAGGGTTAAGAACTTTTATGATTTAAAAAGAGCAAACACAATGGTTTGACAATAAATGGCTTCAGCCAACCACTAACCATGAGTGAAAGAAAAGTATTTACTTCCAGGACATGAAAACTTGAAATATAACTTGAAACATGGAAACTGAAAAATATGCACATCTGTAAGCAAGATTACAAATTGAAATAAAAAATAGTCTAGTTATCATTATTTAATTAAAATGATGAGAAGGGAGAAGCAGTGTCGGTAGAGATGCTGCTGAGGGAGCTGCAGGATGAAAACTAGTGATGGCCAAACTTCGGCCAGGTCTGTCCGCGAACAGGCAGATCGAACTTTAAACAAAGTCTAATGTCCGCCTCTTCGTGGGAACATTCAAATTCCCCGCCGGTTCGCATAACTTCCGGTAACTGAAGAGCACAGTTCCCGGTTTCACTATCCAGATGTGACGTTACTGACGTCACTTCCAGTTTAAGATGGTTTTCTTTCACGGCTTCTCTATAAGGTCTCTGGTGAAATTCTTCCTCTGGCTGGATCTTTCTGCTCCTGATCCGGCCATAGTCACCTTCTTCCCACCGTTGAACAGGCGTACTGTACTGTTCACCGGGGGAACCATCACTAATGAAGACTGGGGAAGGATTACAGGTTGTTTTGTATTATGGATGGAAACAGCACTTTCGTAAAAACACTGGATTATGTTTGAGGAATATAACTGTTACATTAACTTTTAAGTACAATCAAATTCATGCAACTTGTTTTGTTTAGGCTATGCAGTGGCCATCTTGATGTCAGAAATATTCTAAAGCACAAGGTTAAACTAGGACTGGGGACTGGTAAGCAATATATTTGTATGCTTATTTAAGGATATATGTGTAGGATTTATGGATAGAGTAGTATTTGATGTTTTACCTGCTAATGGATTGTTATTTCTGTCTATGCAGTCTTGAGATGACACCGACCTACTGAGGAGGTCACCAGAGATGGTCAAAATTTGTTTTGCAGGAAATGTTGACCCCCCCCCCCCCTCATCTAGTCAATATTGTTTTGAAACGGAATGAGTATAGATGTCTCTCTCTCCCTCTGCAGTTTTGGAAAGAATAGGGGTTGTTTGAACCTGTTTTGAATGTTTAATACTCTCTGCATCCCCAATGGAAAGTTTTTTTTTACCTTCTGTTTCAGGCCAAAACAGAGATTTGACAGTTGTCAGTGAGACATGTGCCTTCTCCCATTGGCCAAGTGACACTTAATAAAACGTTTTTTCTGATGATCAACATCACCAGGACAGAAATCCACAATCTTTATGTCAGCCCTGTATGTATGATGGAGATTAACTACTGTACAGGACCACCAGGACAAGTCCTGCCAGACTGGAAAATTCAGACTGTGATCTTATTAGGTGTTATATTATGGAAGGAGTCCAGGATATTATTGCACAGCAACTGTTGGTTGCTAAGCATTATTTTGTTTAGTTTTTGTAAGAGGTTCCCGGTTTCTGGAATGGGAGGAAAGGAACTAGGTGGGCCTTCCCATTCCACCCAGGTACACACCAGTGTTTATACTTGCTTGGCATACTTGGCATACAAGGAGTGTGGGGCCTAGGCCTGTTGCTGCTGGGAGACCAGTAATATGATTTTCCTGAAGGAATATCATGTTTGTTGAGCTTTGAAAGCCAGGTGGCATGGCATTTTGTGATGACTCTTTGTTTTAATATGACTATGTGTTAATAATTAAGATATTAATTTTAACAGATGCTGCTGGGGGATATTCTATATCCTTACTTGACACCATCCGCAAAGCAACAGAAACATCAAAAATTCTTTTCATTGAGAAGCAAGGGAAACCAAGGGAAATCAATGAAATAGATACATTTCAGAGAGGGGAAATCACCACAAATGAGATCAAGTCAAATGGCAAAAAAAAAGCTTTGGATATGGTAGCCGATGTTTTAAGTATTCAGGAAGCATTCCGACTTGCCACACTCGGTGGGAGTGAAGGTCAGTACAGATATCTGTATATCTTATTTATTCAGTATTAGTATAATGCGGCCGATTTTTAATCTGACCGACGGGCGTGCGCGCTCGCGCCGTCGGTCAGGTTAAAAATCGTCCGCTAATCGGCATGTGCTCACATGGGGCGACAGATCCCTTTCACCCCACTGCTCGGCCGGCCAGAGAACGGACATGTCCGATAATCTCTGGCCGGCGCGAGCCGATGAAAGGCGATGCCATAAGCTTCAATGAAGACGGCGTCTTCATTGCAGCTTATGGCCAGGACACACAAAGGGTGCCGCCGACTGAAGGGGCCCCATAATGCACCGGGGTGCAAACGTGATGACGTCATCACGTTTGAATCTCGGTGCACATCAGGACTAGTCTGCCTGCACACCATCGGGGCGTGTATGGCAGGCATAAGTCTAAATGGCATTATTTCACCTGTATCTAATGAAGAAGTGCATTATGCCTTTTATTAGCTGATCAGGTTTGATTTTTCCTCATTCATTCTCAGAATCATTCCTCATTTTTGTTCTTTCTGCATAAAGCAGGATCAGCCAATCAGAG
Organism: Ptychadena robeensis; assembly: GCA_036250615.1. Lineage (NCBI taxonomy): Eukaryota > Metazoa > Chordata > Amphibia > Anura > Ptychadenidae > Ptychadena > Ptychadena robeensis. The sequence continues at coordinate 98,522,134 of CM070032.1, read as the reverse complement.
CCACATGAAGAAGCACGATAGCTGCAAGCCCAGCAACTGTCGGGAAGTCCCGCTCTATATTTAATACTATGGAGATACATTTTCCCTATTGCAATAACATTATCTGGCCACTTATGATAATTCTATTAAATAATCCCCTTAAAGACTGGAAGCTAATTATGGCATCTCTCATATGGGTCCAGGCTCTGATAAGTATCAAGTACTATTGTTTTAATTAAGCTGTAATACTAGTGATATTTTAAAGCAGTCCATTTACTAGATATTGTCTGTGAATGTTTGCTGGAGACAATAAGAAACTAGGCAGTATATATGTATTGCCCACCATGCAGATATATAGTACCTCTTTGGGATACATAGATTATTTCCAATTGATTCCATGCTGAGCCATTACATTGTTTTTTAAATAAATTTATGCAATATGGAATGTACTGGAGTGTATTTTACTGAATTAGAGACTGGGAGCAAGTTATATGACTCTGCTGAAGATCACTTTTATTACAGTGTCTTTACTGATAAATGTTTCTAACTTTGTGATCCTTAAAGCCACCAAAAAATTTACTGCCCCCATATTTGATATTCTTTCATATAGAGTTAAAAAGAAATAAAATGCAATGCATTAAAAGTAGCAATCTGAAAGATTTTTTCCTTCAAAGTCAATTAAATGTTCCTTCAAGTAGAAGCTGCATATCTGACTCTGAATTCAACAATTAGATTAGACGTCAGATGTGTCAAATACCCCCAAAAATAGATTTTTGTATCCCTCAGAATATGCTGGTTGAGGACTTATTTACTAGTGTTGAGCTCGAATATTCGAATTGCAAATATATATGGCGAATATCGGCTATTCATGAATTCGCAAATTTTGCGAATATGGTGGCAGATATTCGCAATTTTGAATATTTGCGATATTCGGCATTGGGATGCTTAAGTACATGGATTGCGAATATATATTCGCAATGCCAAAATAAATAGCACATGTGACCATTCATTTTGAAAGGTATTGTAATTGCACATATATTTTCGCAATGCCCTTGCAATTGCAAATATTCGTGAATATTGAATCGAATATTAGTAGAATTATTCACGAAAAATCACCAGTTTGAATACTGCCTATGCCACTCATCACTATTATTGACATAATCACTTTCTTTTAAGGTATAAAACCACCATTAACCTCACCATTAACCTGCTGAGGTCCAGATTTCTGTACCAAAAGTGCACCATAGACTTCAATGGTAAATTTTTCTTTATGTTGTAGGCCTGTAATTTCCCAAAATATGTCATTACAAGGGTCTAATAGACATCCTGACTATAATAATGTTTGAAACAAACAATTATGCACAAAAATAAAAAAATATTTATAAGAAAATTATTGAGAAAACACAAAAATCACAAAAAACACGAAAAAGATGAATTCATTCCAAGGTGTCATCTGAATGACATAACCTCTAATATACTTGCTTCGTGTGATAAATTTCAAAACAAGGTATAGCACAGAGTCCAACATTACAGTCAGAGCAGTAGCTGCGGGTTTCCCTGCGGACTCTTTTCCCATCTTCGCCAGTCTTAGAGCAGCACACCACACACTGTCTTGTGGGTCCTTGCTTTCTTGGCGTTGGAGGTAGAAACCTGGGGAAATGGCGAGCAGTTAGGCGTATTGGATTCACCACATATGAAGGCTGCCGTACTGGCTCCTGTGGTGTCATGTGTTTGACACAAATGGCTTCACATACTCGCCATATAAAATCATGGTGCAGTGCAGGCCCCTCACTATGATTTTTGTACAGAACATAGGCGTTCCACAGGCACTGCTCTAAGATAAGGCGAAATATTTTCTTATAATATTTCCGCTGTTGCTTCCTGACAGCAGGGTAGAATGTCATGGCCTGGTCAGCTCTGTCAACAACCCCCATGGTTTTATTGTAGTCCACCACAACCTGTGGCCTTTGGATGTCCTGGCCACTCCTAGTTCTGGTTGGAACCATGATGGTGTTGTGGATGGTACTCATGAGGCACACGTCCTTTTTGTCACGCCAGGGGAGAGCCAACATCTTTCCCTTTTCCCAGGCAACAATCTCCCCACGCTTCAGCTTTCTGGAGTTGAAGTGAGCTGGCAATTCACGCCGGTTGACCCTTACAGTCCCATATCCATCTGTTTGATTTTGAATAAGGAACTCATAGAGTTCAGGGGAGGTGTAAAAGTTGTCTGTTGTGAGACAGTAACCTTTATTGAGAAGGGGCTCAATAAGAGTAAGGACGGAAGATGTATCCACTCCATAGGAATCAAATCGGGGGTTGAACTTTGTCCCTTTTCCAGTGTATACAACAGAGTTCCAAATGTATCCAGATTTAGACTCACAAAGGAGAAATGATTTGATTCCAAACCGCGCTCTCTTGGAGGCTAGGTACTGGATCCAGCTCAACCTTCCTTTATACGGCATCAGGCATTCATCCACAGTGATGTCCCGGTCTGGAACATAGCAGGTCCTGAAACTCTCGGTGATCATCTGGTATACGTCCCAGATTTTTCGGAGCTTGGGGGCAGGATGAGTGGTCTCATCAAAGTCCTCATTATTAGCGAAATGCAGGAATTTCATAATGAGGCCATAACGATACTCAGGCATAACATGCTGAAAAAACGGGATGGCAATCATTAGGCTTGTGGACCAGTACCACTTCTGCAGTGGTTTCCCCACCACCCCTTGCAAAATAATAAGTCCCAGAAAAAGCCAGATGTTCTCCTGGGTCACAGGTTCCCACTTTCTGGATCTGGAACACCTTGCCAGTGGAGCAGCCAGCTGTTGTGCTGCGTACCTGTTGGTCTCGTCCACTACTTTCTGAATGACAGCCTCATTCAGAAATATCTCCAGGGGGTTATCGGCGCATTGCACCTTCATGCCAGGTTCCCCAGTAAATGGAAACCTAGGGGGAGCACGCTGGGGCTGAGTTGTGTCAAGCGCACACCAGGTATGCACAGCATCACTGACCGCAGATGCGTCGCTGACACTTCCAGTCTCGCTTTCAGAATCTGACGACTGGTCGTCTTCGGGAGCCCAGTCACTATCCGTGGACTCGATCAGTGACTCCTGATCGCTGTCACTGTCCAAGGGCTGTCCCAACACATCATGGACTGACTGATGCATTCCAGAATATGACGCCATTTTTGACAGGTGGAGGTGTCAAAAAAGCGTAGGTCAAGAAGGCAGGCGGCAATCAGAGCGGTGGTCGATAAACAAAGCGTAGGTCAAGAAGGCAGGCAGCAATCAAAGCGGTGGTCAATAAACAAAGCGTAGGTCAAGAAGGCAGGCGGCAATCAGAGCGGTGGTCGATAAACAAAGCGTAGGTCAAGAAGGCAGGCGGCAATCAAAGCGGTGGTCAATGAACAAAGCAAAGGTCAGATTTCAGATAGGCAGTCAGCAATAGTAATATCAGTGATAAATGGGACTAATCCAGGCGAAATGGTAGTTTATTACTGAATTTGCAAGGGATTTTTTATACACACCTGATGTGCCCATTTGCAGTTAACCCTCTCTAACCTGGTGTGATAAAATCA
>CM070032.1:98503708-98518481 GCA_036250615.1 Ptychadena robeensis | reverse complement strand
CCCCCCCCCCCGGGAATACCTTCAGGCCCCCCAGTTTGGGAACCACTGGACTAGCACATATGGCCCAAAGGGCATCCTTGAAAACATACTTACATCACAAGACAACAATATTAAGTATAAAACAGTTCCAGTGCCTACTCCAACCCAGTTTGCTGAGTTTTGGTTAAGACATATAGCAGAGCATCTTCTCCTACCAGCTCACTAGCAAAGGGCCCAAGTTAGAATGAAGACATTCTAGGAAGAATCATGGGTAAGTATGGGAAAAAGAGAGAGAGAAAAACACAGACTAAATGCTGCTGACACTTAAAGGCACAGCACTAAATACCAAAATGTACATATGGCCAACATCTTTGGCTGCAGGAATTTAAGGATATAAATGCAGAATATGCAGTTATATAAGATGAAATGTATATTTTTTTAGTGATTCAAAAAAGAGGTGTATTTAAGCATTGAGCCCATGACAAGTATGTAACTTATATATGCTATATAACACAACTCCATTACTATATAAAATATGATACAGATTTTGTGTTTAAAATTGGTTATCCTTTTAATTTTTCCACAGCCTTGAGTATTGATCACATAACAGGAAACTTTGAAGTTGGCAAGGAATTTGATGCATTGCTAATCAACCCTGAAGCAGTTGACAGTCCCTTTGAAGTGTTTTCCGAGACCTCTAAAGAGGTAATGTTTACATTAAATGTTATAATACTGAAAATGTTACCAGAATTTGAGTTTTGTGGAGAAAAAAAATTCCAAATTCCAAATCAGTGATAGTCCATCAGTTTCTCCAAGTTACTGGCTATCTTAAAGGCAATTGCTACACTGATAAAAGCTGTTTCTACTGTTTCTAGTGATTTACCTATGGCTTACCTTATTAACAGCACACTGTGGTCAATTTGTAGAAAATGTGGATGCCACAAAAAAGTATTTCAGTCTCTCAGTTGCAACATTACAATGCTACATTGGGATCATTTGAAACTGGCTGCAAAGTTTTCTTTGAACTAACTGGTAGGTATTTGAAGCAGTTAGCTGCTAACAAGCCTATTCCATTGCTCCATATATAGGGGAATTATAGGCAGATTTGCGAACTTCCCTTATTGTCCCTTAAGAACCCTTTGAAACAAAGAAAAATTATACCAATTATTACTTCTAGTTATGGCTATTATTATTTTAAAAGAAATACTATGAACGATTCCATATTTATTCACCAGGCTTCCGAGGGTTAACTCGGGGTGCAATATCGTGGGTGGCCACTGGGGGTGTTCAATGGTTAATTATGGGAATTTTCTACAATGTACTTTGAAGTGCAGAGATCACAGAATCACTCAGCAAACACCCAGAAAGCAAGGGAGGGCTGCGGGGGATCTTCTGAAATCACTCATTACAGGTGAGTTTTTTTTAATGCATTCCTCCTTATTATCGGCACTTCTAGTGCCATTCATGTGTAGATCATTTTCTGGTGGTAGGTCTGCTTTAACTGTATTGTTTTGAATCCTTCTGTGGCAATGTAGCTGCCATGATGGCCCCGGGTCTGAGTAGAAGATAACTTAAAATATAGTTACAGGTAAAATTGTTATACATATTGTTGCAATAGAACTAAAAACTATTATTGTTAGACAATTTCTCTTTCTCTCTTTTTTTTATAGGAAATGATCCAAAGATTCCTTTATTTAGGTAAGTACTGAGATGATTACTGAATTAACTTGAATAACTTGAATAAACTAGATATCATATAGAGTGGGGAAAAAAGTATTTAGTCAGCCACCAATTGTGCAAGTTCTCCCACTTATAAAGATGAGAGAGGCATGTAATTTCCATCATAGGTACACCTCAGTAGTGATGGCCGAACTTCGGCCGTGTCCGTCCGCGAATGGGCGGAGCGGACTTTTAAAAAACTCCGCTGTCCGCCCGTTCGCGGACAGATTCAAATTCCCCGCCTCTAGCCGGGGAATTTGAATCGGAAAACCCGGATGTGACGTCGATTACGGCACCTGCAACGCATAGTTCCTGGTTGTTCTAACCGGATGTGACGTCACTGACGTCACATCCGGGTTTACGAGCCAGATTTTCACTGATAGACTGGGTTCTCTACCCGGTCTTCAGTGAAATATTCTTCCTGCGGCGGGATCTCGCTGCTAATGATCCCACCGCAGGAAGAATAGAGGGATCCTTCTCGCTGGCGAACATGGCGGGTCGAACACCCGTACTGTCCGCCGGCGAGAAGGAGGGCAAACATGCTTGTTCGCGGCCGAACTGTCCGCCTTGCGGGCAGTTCGGCCATCACTACACCTCAGCTATCAGAGACAGAAATGGGGGAAATAATCCAGGAAATCTTATTGTCTGATCTGTAAAGAATTTATTTGCAAATTCTGATGGAAAAGAAGTATTTAGTCACTATGAAAAGATCGTCTCAATACTTTGTTATATGCCTTTCTTGGTAATGACAGAGATCAGACGTTCTCTGTAACTCTTCAGACGGTTGTCACACACTCTTGCTGGTATTTTGGCCCATTCCTCCATGCAGATCTCCTCTAGAGCAGTGATGTTTGGGGAACACGGAATTTTTAAAATTCCTCCAAAGGTTTTCTATGGGGTTGAGATCTGAACTGGCTAGGCCACTCCTTGGAATGCTTCTTACAAAGCCACTCCTTTGTTGGCCAGGCGATGTGTTTGGGATTATTGTCATGCCGAAAGACCCAGCCATGTTTCATCTTCAATGACCTTGCTGATGGAAGGTTTTCACTCAAAATCTTACGATACATGGCCCCATTAATTCTTTCCTTTACACAGATCAGTCGTCCTGGTCTCTTTGCAGAAAAAAAAGCCCCAAAGCATGTTTCCACCCCCATGCTTCACAGTAGGTATGGTGTTCTTTGGATGCAACTCAGCATTCTTTGGCCTCCAAACATGACGAGTTGAGTTTTCTACTTTGGTTTCATCTGACCATATGACATTCTCCCAATCATCTTCTGGATCAACCAAATGCAAACTTCAGATGAGCCCGGACTGCAAGATTTGAGTCCCGAGCAGCATAGTGTGTTACTCATGGTAGCTTTTGTTACTTTGGTCCCAGCTCTCTGAAGGTCATTCACTACGTTCCCCCATGTGGTTCTGGGATTTTTCCTCACTGTTCTTGTAATCATTGTGACCCCACGGGGTGAGATCTTGCATGTAGCCCAAGATTGAGGGAGATTATCAGTGGTTTTGTATGTCTTCCATTGTCAAATTATTGCTCCCACGGTTGAATTCTTCACAGCAACAGTGTGTGAAAACATTGTGAAGACCCCCCCCCATTCTGTCTCTCATAGTTGAGGGGTCCTATGATGGAAATTACAGGCCTCTCTCATCTTTGTTGCACAATGAGTAGCTGACTAAATACTCTTTGCCCCACTGTATTCCCTGCCAAGCCACTTTCATTGAAATCTAAAAAATCAAGTTCTGTTGCTTAGGGGTACATTTAAAATGCAGTAATAAGGCAATGTAAAGAAAAAAGCACTTTAAAAAAAATATTTTTTTTATCAGAATTTTGTTGTTTATAACATAATAAATTGAACAATCAAAGAGAGTAAACAATTATGGGCAGGGATCTACATGTGATATTGAGGTTATAGTGTGTATATCCAACATATCTTACATATGTTCTGATGTTACACCTCTCTCTATATCATGTCAATAGTCATTATTATATAAAACTAAGAAGTAACTAGATACAGTCAGGTCCATAAATATTGGGACATCGACACAATTCTAACATTTTTGGCTCTATACCTCACCACAATGGATTTGGAATGAAACAAACACAATGCGCTTTAGTTGCAGACTGTCAGCTTAAATTTGAGACTATTTACATCCAAATCATTACATCCAGGCTAATTACATCCGGTTTGGGAATTACAACAATTGGCTTTTTAGCTCTTCCATGGCCAGGTGTGTGATATTCCCTCATTATCCCAATGTGCAGATAAAAGGACCAAAGTTCATTTTAAGTGTGCTATTTGCATTCAGAATCTGTCAACTCTCAAGATAAAATCCACAGAGCTGTAACTATCAGTGAAGCAAGCCATCATTAGGCTGAGAAAACAAAACAAAACAAACCCATCAGAGAGATAGCAAAAACATTAAACATTGGAACATTCTTAAAAAAAAGGAACGCACTGGTGAGCTCCGCAACACCAAAAGACCCGGAAGACCATGGAAAACAACTGTGGTGGATGACTGAAGAATTCTTTCCCTGGTGAAGAAGACACCCTTCACAACAGTTGACCAGATCAAGAACACTTTCCCGGAGGTAGGTGTATGTGTGTCAAAGTCAACAATCAAGAGAAGACTTTACCAGAGTGAATACAGAGGGTTCACCACATGATGTAAACCATTGGTGAGCCTCAAAAATAGGAAGGCCAGATTAGAGTTTGCCAAACAACATCTAAAAAAGCCTTCACAGTTCTGGAACAACATCCTATGGACAGATGAGACCAAGATCAACTTGTACTAGAGTGATCAGTGAAGCATGGTGGTGTCATGCCGTGGGTATGTATGGCTGCCAATGGAACTGGTTCTCTTGTATTTATTAATGAAAAAGCAGCGGGATGAATTCTGAGGTATTTCGGCCAATATTATCTGCTCATATTCAGCCAAATGCTTCAGAACTCATTGAGCATGCATTTCAGGTTGTAATTGACTGCAAAAGATTTGCAACCAAGTTTTAAAAAGGGAAAGTTTGATTTATGATTATTATTCTGTCCCATAAATTTTGGTCCCTTAACAAGTGGGAGGCACATATGCAAACTGTTGTAATTTTGACACTGTTCACCTGATTTGGAAGTAAATACCCTTAAATTAAAGCTGACAGTCTGCAGTTAAAGCACATTGTGTTTGTTTCACTCTAACTCGATTGTGGTGGTGTATAGAGCAAACATTTTTTGAATTGTGTGGATGTCCCAAAATATATGGACCTGACTGTAATAGTAACAGGTTGTTGTATCTTGCAGTTGAGGAGCCAGAGTAGATTTTATAAACTTTAATTAAACAGGACGGCCATACATATATACACCATAGAAGATATTACGACATTATGGTTATAGTGACACCTACAGGTCAGAGGTATGAACACCACACACGTCTTCTAAAACATCAGGATGTAGGGCTCATGAGATTTCCTGACTTGTAAGTTTGCACAAAGGAAAGGAATAATTGCCATTTTTTTAAAAATTTATGACATTGTGTTTAAGATTGGGTATAAGTGTCAAGCTGTTCTTCATACATATTATCTTTCAGTTGTGCTAATACATGTGTTATGGGAGATCCTCAAATAACCATTTATTCATCATAGCCCTTGGAAGACAAATATGTTCCCAGTAGGAGTGTTTTACTAGGACTCTGCATGGATATATAGCTAAAGATCATTAATAGTGGGTCCATCTGTAGGGTGTTGCCTATTTATTACTTTACCTTCAGGAGATAAAGAAACAGTACTTTGTACTTATCTTCTGTCCTGGTCTACTACCAGAACTTCGAAAACTTTGCAGGTTTCCAATAACTGAATAAGTGCTGTCTTTTTCCTTTCATGAACAAGTAACAGCATCCAGCTTTGTGTTTTCTAGGTGATGATAGGAATATCAAGACGGTGTTTGTGGCTGGAAGACATGTGGTGCCATTCCCTACTAATGCGTAGTGTTCCAAAATCTAAACAGATATATTGAGAAGATTTCATGTCATTGCTTTTTTCATTCAAAGAACCAAAGAGTGTTATGTAGTTTAGTAGAAATTTAAACTAAAAGGTTGGTGATTGGTAAATATTACGTAATAGATTGGTAAATATTGCGTAGCTCCACAGACCATTTCAGTGTAGTTCCCTTTAAGCCCATGACCCATGAGGCTCTGGGGCATGAGGGGTATAAAGCTTACAGACAGGAAGAAGAAGAGCAGTCCAGAGGAGTGGAGCCTGATGAGATAGCAACAAATGGCTACCCAGCTGTCTCCAGGTTCATCGCCCAAACAATGGACCTAATAGCACACACTCTCCAGCCAAGATCCAGTTGCTTTGCCAGCATTCTGGTTTGGTCCCAGCCGGCGTACTCTGTTCCAGTGAGGTGGCCTGGTCCGTATCTCCAAGGAGCCGACCAATGGCGTTACCAGTACCCGCATCCTCTGTGGACTCCCTCACCCGCCGTGGCGTGGAGCTATTTGTGTCCCCATGTGTTGAGCAGGATCTGTCCCCCATCAGGGACAGTTGGAATCCCACTCCCAGTACTGGACTCCCTTTTCGGAACTTTACCCCTGAGTTTCTGTTACTACTGTTCCTCCCAGTTCTGTTATTGATTAAAAGGTTTATTTTGCAGCACGCTCATCTCTTGTTGTGGTTGATCTTAGAACCTGTACATTTATACAACAAAGCATCTAAACACCAAAGAACACCACAGAAATCTGGTACACTGCATCTTACCACTCATTAGATGTGGTAGCTTAATTCATGTTATTTAGTCTTCTTTTATTTCCCCTTGTGATTCTGTACATTATCAACTTCCCATCCAATAGAGACAACCTTAACTGACCATACTGAATCTGGACTACATACATAGCTTAAAGGAAAGCAATGGTGACGTTCACAAAAAAAAAAAATTCTGTCCTTGCTGAAAATGTTCAAAACAATAAAAGCTAACATAGTAACCACCAAGAAAACCTAAGCTGCAATACATACATTTTTCTGTCTTAAATATGCATTAAATAAAGTAAAAGGTTATAAATTTTTTTATCTTACACGGGTTTTCTGCATAGGAATAGATGGAATTTCCAGCCTCTCAGCCTGAAATGCTGTCTTCATTTAAAGACATGGGTTGTACTTAGCTAAACTGTAGTTAGCGATAAAGTAATTACATATGTAAGGAAACCCCGACCCTAAACTACATATTGCAAGGGCCTTCCTTATGGATATCAATTGATTGGATAGTTCCAAATGACCCTCATATTACATAGTTTTTCTAAAAATAAAGTGGATTGTACAAAAATTCTGAAACATTGTTATGTGACCTTAAAGGCAGCCATACACTTAAAATTTGCTTGATCGGAAAGAAATCTATTGAAATATCAAGAAAACCAGATACTTAAAAGATAGACTGTACTTCACCAACATGTCCAATTACTGCTTGATACATTTTTGTTTCCATCACTTTTGGTCAATCAATTTAGGTAAACAGGAATCATTAAATGATCAATATTTTTTAGTCAATTGAACGGAAAAATCGAATTGCATATGGCCACCAGCTTTCCTGAATATTTATATAGTAAAGAGTGTGACCAGCATATACATATGCTGAGGCTTTCTTTTCATAGTCTACATTAATAAAAGCTGAGGATTGGCTGATAAAGGCTTAGGCGCAAGGAATTCCTTCCTGACTTTGGTTTTACAAAATTGACAAGAAGAAATTGATTTAAAATAATTGCTTAGACCAGTAATGGCGAACTTTTTAGAGACCGAGTACCCAAACTGAAACCCAAACCCCACTTATTTATCTCAAAGTTCCGGCATGGCAATATAACTTGAATTACTGACACACAATTCATATACACAAATAAAACATGTAAACGCGATTTACTTAATTAAAAGATAGAATAGGAGAGGGTATGGGGCGCTGTGTGCATTCAGAAGAGAGGGTAAGGGAACTGAGAGTATTGAGAGCCAATAGGCTGCAGTTCTTTTCTCTGAGCTCGCATGCCCACAGAGAGGGCTCCGAGTGCCACCTCTGGCATGCGTGCTATAGGTTTGCCATCACTGGCCTAGACAAAAAAAGGGTAATATTGAAAATATACACATATCTACTGTCTGTTATCTATCAATTTTATAAAGGATGGTTATAATTCCACCAAATATATTACAATGCCAAAAAAATGGCACATTAATGTGGCATGGTAGAGTACTCCAGACTAAGATTCATGGCTGGCACTAATGAGGGAAACAGTAGCAATGGAAGAAGAAGCAGCAACAACAAGGTGTGCCCACATCAGCGGGTGTGCCCATAAGGTCTATGTCTGTATTCAAATCTATCAGAGTATGTAAACAATGTGATGTTGTGTTCCTCTATGAATCACATCCTGAATATCAGTTTGATATCAAAGAATGTTTATAGAACCACACTCTTTCTGTTATTTAAGCACTACATTGTTTTGCACTACTGAACATTTCAGCTGGAAAGTAGACATACCTCCTATTGTTGTCAGGTCTACGCTTCATCTGACAAATGCACTGAAGCACAACTCCTAAGTTTTTAGAGAAGACAGGCGTCAGGGGCATACCTAATATGATAGGGTGTAGTAAACATGGTAAGAAAAACATGGACACACACCTCTGAATATTATTTTTATGATTTACAAGTAAAATAACACAAAACAGCGACTACATTTACACCAGATTTTAGTTTAGTTTTGTATATACTTTTGACCGTTCACTTACAAATTCATTGTTGGACTGAGATGTGGACTACTGAGGCATTATTGTTAATGAATATTGCTGTTCTTAAGCCATACTCATATATTTTAGAGAGAGGTGATTAATGAGATTCTAAAAATTTTACGCTAACATGCAAGTTACATGAAAATGGTCGAACCAATAAAACTTTGCTGCTAATGTGCTTGATTAGCTCAGTCAGCAAATATAATATTGTCAGCATGTCATTAACCATCATTTGTGACTAGTGAAGAGCCAACATTAACATTCAGGCTCATGTTTTGAGGCCTGCATTCTTTAGAATGGCCATAGATCTCTTGTTGGACACTCTTTGGTGGCTAGCCTGGTCCTTATAGAGTTACAAGGGATATTCATTGGCTTGGAAGAACACAAGTTAGGGGATGAGTAAAAGAAAATATCTCCTTTTTGTCTAAATTATCTAAGGTGGAGACAGAGCAGTACATTAAGCAGCGGCGCCGTTGAACAAATTCCTTTATTTCTTAAGCAGTTATTTGACTGTTTCTTGGATAACAACATGCTTTTGTTATGAGGGAAATTCTAAAACAGCTGTCATTTTTTATGGTTATGTTTTTTTCTATCCTCAGAAACAAAACGTTAATTAAATCCTGTAACAGTCACTTGAAAAGCATACCTACAAGTCACTTACACCTTGTTTTCCTTGTCCAGTATTATCTTCTGTAATACTATTAACAAGCAGTACCATTCAAAGTACATAGTGCTGGGATTGCATGACAAGGATGGTGTGGACATCAGTGCCATCTTGTGGCTATTCTATAAACTACAACATAGAAATATTACACTGCAGTTTGTCTAACTTTATTGTGGCAACCTTTTAGTTAGACTTCATAATGATGTAGGGTTTGGGTTTAGCCCCTTAATTGCAGTAGAGGTACATCCTAATGCTTTAATCTTGTAGGTAGTTTGTGAAAGGCCTTTTTCTGTTCCAGGTTGACTGTTGACCCTAACCTCAAACTCATGGAAACATGGAAAGGGTCCCTCATGGGACTTTGTATGGAACAGCAATACAATCATTCACTAGATCAAATTACCTAACAAGTATTTGTGTTTATTTATAAGCTTCTCGTCACAACGAGTAAGCTTCTTAAAAAACAGTTCCTTTTGTACATATATAGCAAACAATATTTGTACAGATTGGATACAACACACTTAGTTGTATTGTAAAGTGCCCGTAGCCAAAAAGATGTTATATAACACACAGATGCCATACACAATAGAAATAAACAATGGATGATGGTTTAAATGAGGTGCATGTGATAACCTCAAACTCAGCAAGAAAGTAAAAAGTCTAGAGGACATCAATTCAAAATATCATAGGCACCACATCCCTAAAAAAAAGACAAAGCCTATACAATTTCTAAGCCCTGGAAGCAGGCTCAAATAGGGAATGGCCAGACTTTTAAGGTGCAAGATAGACACTAGACTAGGAGTACAATAAACAATAATTTATTCAGATCAGATAAAAATAGTCCTTAATAGTCCTTAGCAAACAAGCTAAATAAGGATCTGTGTACCTAGTGAATCATCAGGTAAAAAAAAAACTTTTTAAAAAGTGTAAAAAATAAATATCAACACTACATTGAAGCGGCAAAATATTAAATTCAGTTTTTAGGGTTAATATATCCTTCATCTTAATGAGTGTAATTAAGGCTTTCAATGACACATAATCTAGTGAATTTGTTGATCAACATAAAATATTTTAATCAAGCTTTTCTACGCTATCAAAAAGGTAGCATGGTTTAATGTCACTGCCTTGTCAGCAAATTACTTAAGTAGTGTGGCAGACTGCCATTTTTTAAATATTTAATTTATTGTAGCTGTCCTTTTTATCCAGAGTACAGGGATCTCCAATATAGGTATGATTAAGTATATACAAGCATAGTCAATCCTCAAGAAGTGATCTGAAACACCCCTAAAGCTTGCTTCTTCAAATACTTCAGTTTGCCAATAAACATTAAAATTTTGTGTGGCAAATAGTTGCCAGACATAATTACATTATCACATGTACATGTACTTTGTTCATAAGGTGGTGGGTGGGGATGCTCATTTGCCTACACTTGCATGATGTAGGGAAGCCCTCTACATTATTTAGGATTTTCCCCCTTGTAGAGGTATGCCTGGCTGTGTTTTGTGGGGGATGCATCTACATTTCGATTGGCAACTGGCTCAGCTGCTGCGGGGCCTGGTATGACATGGGGGCATGCTCGGTCTACCGCTCCTTACCAGACCTTATGCAAAAATTGGGTGTGATCATGGAGGGGGGTCCTATATATATTTTTTTTTTAAACCAGTACAAATTGATTTCATTAACAAGTTTAATACTCCTGAGCTTAACTATTGGAAGACACCTCCTCTTTACATGTCACAAGACTATTGCCATTTCAGTAAATAAATCCCTTTAACGCCAAATGCCCAAAGGACACAGCATAAGGTGTACAGTATGCATTCAGTAAACACAATGCTACAAAACTGCCTGCAAATAGAAAACAGGGCTCAATGGTTTTCCAAATGCCAAGGTATTTTTTTCAGTGCTAAAATACAAAGTCTCCCTGTAAACCTAGCCTACATATTATATCAATAAGTGTCAGAGCAAAAACCTCATGTGGGCAAAGGAACTGCCTGCAAGCATCGGAAGCCAGGTTTTTGCTAAGCACAGGTCTGGGTAAGGCTGCAAACAATTTCTTCTGAACTGAAGTTGTCAAAAGCTCAGTGGCCTCAATGATCCTCAAATGACCAGGAAAGAGGACCTAGAACCCAACACTGAACTGTTGAAATGAGACTGAGTTTCAGAAGGATGACCATAACAGCAGCACTCCATTTATGTGGGCTACATAGAAGGCGCTCCACATGAAGACCACTTGCAAAAAATAAAACTGGAAGAGAACCCAATTACCCCTCCATTTTGATTTGCACCAAGTTCTTCTGTGCTCTTTCTTTAGTGGGAGGGTTCTTCTTCCGATGCCCACTTCCGCTGCCGGCATGACATGGACACTTCCCATTTACTGTATATTATTTGGGTTTCTCAAAAGGTATTTTTGATTTTTTTATATTTGAGTTTAAAACCACTTTAACATGATAAAATAAGAAGGAATAAACTGTAAACTACTTGAGATTAATGCACAAAACTTATTATTTTATATTTTAGATTGTGATCACATTCAATGATATAAAATCTGTTCTACTTAATGTAATTGCAATCTTTTATTGCTAATTTATCAGAAATTCCCCAAACTCAATGCAATAGTTTCTGCTACGAGAATATACCAAATGTGACCTTCATTTCTGACTAGACACATTTCAGATAGGACGATTGTAATTTATTCCCATCAGTGCTTCCTTGTAGAATATCTTCTTTAGTAAACACTGTAAAGTGAAATCTGATAACAGCAGCTTGTGATGTCATTGCTATTTTAAGAAACATGTTCAAATAATCTGTGGGATAATCTAATGAGTGGATGCTAAAAAGCATGAGCATGTGTGCTTTTGTTACCGCTCCCCATCATAAATAAAGAACACAAATTGATTTCGGCTTTTGCTGTATACCTGTAATCATTGGCTGAGCAGACGGCATTAGATCCTCTTCTGTACAGCACTGGTTTATTATAAGGGTTTCTGCACTGGCAAACCAATCTGGTCATCAGGGAATATTTCTTTCATCTTTATGAAGAGGTTGGCATTAAAACTCTTTACTTTCAGTGGCTGCAGATGATTTCTGAGCTCTTGTAGACCTTGGGGGAGAGCAATGCTTTGGAAGTTTACTTTCCCTTAATGATCAGAGATACAAGAGGCACAATTCACATTGCACTCCTTACAGATGGTGCGCATTCTTTGCCAGTCTGCATGGCAACAGAGCTAATGCGGCTTGCAGCTGTGATTGTGGTAGCACGTGCCCATTCTGTTACAATCCTCATCTCTTAACCCCTTGCATTCCTTTGTACAAATTCTAGCAATAATAATGATATTTGATCCTGCCTACTTTCGCCACGTCCCAAGTTGTGCACGCCAGGGTCAGAATAACCATAAAACCAAAGAACTACATTTTAGAAATCGATTGAAATCCTTATCCCCAAAGATTGTCCTGTTGCAGGATGCATTTGGGGAAAGTCAGACACCTCCTTTATTGTATTCCATGATAGATATGTATCTGTAATTTTAGGAATTAAGGATAACAGCAATCTTGACCAAATCCCCAACTCTATTTGGAAAAATGAAATGTGCGTGATACCTCCACCATGTTTATTATTGTCATGATCTTAACACTTTCCAGCAATACTTACATACACGAATAAACATGGAAACAATTCAGAATCAGTTCAGAAAAGGTGCTAAACAAGCTTTTTTTGCATAATTGGATCTAGCCCTCATTTGCATGTATGGCTTTTTGGATGTATGAACACAGTGTGCCTTTCATTAGCTGTTTGCTTGGCGAAACCACCGCGTCTATGGTCAATAATGTAGCCTGTTGCAAGCACATCTTGAAACCCCAGTCTGCCTCCAAATCTTTGGCTGAGAGAGACCTTCCTGGTGTAGTATAAGTAAAGTTCCAAGAAAAGGTATGTGGGATTCCTTGGAATATTGCATGAATTGGTCATAAAATGTGCTCTGATCTTCATCTAAGTCACACCAATAGAAAAACTCAGTCTGCTTAAAATGATACTACACAAACATTATATGTTTTTATTGAACATAACATATAAACATTCACAGTGCAGTGTGGAAAAAGAATGTAAACCTTTGAACTTAATAACTGCTTGTCCCTCCTTTATCAGCAATAACCTTAACCAAACGTTTCCTGTAGTTGCAGATCAGACCTGCACAACGATCTGGAGTAATTTTGGACCACTCCTCTTCAGTGAAGCAATATTCTTGGGATGTCTGGTGTGAATCGCTCTCTTAAGGTCATGCCCACAGCTTTTCAATCGGGTTGAGGTTAGATGACTGGGACACCCCAGAAGACATATTTTGATCTGTTGAAGCCATTCTTTTGTTGAATGACTTGTAGGCTTTGGGTTATTGTCCTGTTGCATCACCCATCCTCTGCGGAGCTTCAGTTTGTGGACAGATGGTCTTACGTTTTCCTGCAAAATGTTTTGATAAACTCTGGAATTCACTTTTCTATCAATGAGGATAGAATGTGGGGATGAGGTTTTGATTTGGTGTGCTGTGCCTTTTTTTCTCCACACATAGTGTTATGTATTTTTTCCAAACAACAAAATTTTGGTTTTATCTGTCCACAGAATATTTTGCCAGTAGTGCTGTGGAACATCCAGGTGCTCTTTTGCACAGCAATGGCTTCCTCCGTGTTGTCCTCCCATGTACTCCATTCTTGTTTAATGTTTTCCTTATTGTAAATGTGTCAACATAAATGTTAGCATGTGCCAGAGATTTCTGTAAGTCATTAGCTGACACTCTAGGATTCTTCTTTACCTCATTAAGCATTCTGCCCTGTGCTCTTGCAGTCCTCTATACAGGACAACCACACCTAGGGAAAGTAGCAACAGTACTAACATTTGTTGTATTATCATGGACACATGAACATCAAGGCTTTTGGAGATACTTTTGTAACCCTTTGCAGCTTCATGCATGTCAACAATTCTTGATTGTAAGTCTTCTGAGAGCTCTTTTCACATCACATCAGACAGTGCTTCTTGAAACCTGTAAACCCCAAAAAACTGGTGTGTGTGTGTTTTAAGGGCAGGACAGCTTTCAGCAACACATCCAATATCATGAGCTTAAGCTATAATAGAAGAATCAGTGTACATAGTAGCAGAACTTTACAATATGTGCTGAGATTCCAAACAGTGATGTCACCATAAATCATCCCCAGACACCAGATCACATACAGAGCGGTGATGCTGAAGCACTTTACACAAGAAAATACAGTTGTATATGAGAAGAGAATTATAATATAATATTTATTGATATCATCAGATATAATATAAGAAGCAATTGTTTGATCACGGAACGATCCCCACAATTGCACACAGTGATCGAGCGTTCGGGAATCAAGCGAAAAAATAACTCGTGTAAGCCAGCTTAAGTTTAAATAAACCGTGACATTTTTTCCCTTACCAAAGTCAGGGGAAGGAAGGGTATTTGACCAAAGAGCCAAATCGCAACATTGCAATGCTAAATAGGGATTTGGTAAAACTTAGAATACCAATATTAATTATTCACTTACTTTCAGAAGAAATGGCAATGTTCTCTCTCACTGTCAAAAGGAATGGCACGGTTGTCACTCACTGTTAGAAGGAATGGCAATGTTGTCACTCATTGTCAGAAGGAATGGCA
>CM070032.1:98458839-98499669 GCA_036250615.1 Ptychadena robeensis | reverse complement strand
TAAACCTCTCCTCTAAAGTCGCATACCACTGTTACTTTCCAATATGTGAGCTTTACTTGATAACTTTTAGCTTTACATTCTTTTTTTTTTTTTTTACACCTTCTGTTTTTATATAGCATGGCAAAGTTGGTACATCATATGCTGTAGTCGCTGCATACAATTTTCTTGCATTTCCAACTGTCGCAGCAGGTGACACCAGAGCAAGGATGACACCGTATATTCAAGGGTGTGGACCCACTGGACCAACTTGCACAGTTGGTAAAGGTGCAATCCAGGGCGCAGGGTCTAAGGAACCGTCTGGTGTTCACCAGAGCAGCCCGAAAGAGCTGATGGGCTGTGCTGCAGACAAACCCCAGGTTGTGGTTCCTGGATGCACCCATGCAAGTTGGCAGCTGATGATGCACCAAAATGTAGTTTCAGGAGTGAAGAAATAAGCGGAGTCCATGGGACGAGCGGAGGGTCAGGAGAGGGGAAGACAAAGGTACTGGAACGAAGTGCTGAGGATCGAGAGGTAGGGAGAATCTGTTGGACGAGCAGAGAGTCTGAAACCAGGAAGTCAACAAGCAAGGAGGCTGGAGATAAACACATGAAACCTATTTGAGACTCTCTTAAATAGAGCAGGAGGGAGGAGTAGCTGACAAGGTAAGGAGCATCACAAGTATCCAGCAGAGGGAGCTGGGCTGCAGGAGAGTAAACACTCTGAGGCAAGGAAGGCACTAGGCACTAGATGCAGGCAATGCAGAAGCTGCAGACACAGATCCTCTTGCCCTGTGGAGATCTGTGACACCAACTAATTGAGTAGTAACCCAATAATTGGCAAAATAAATGAGGGGCCAACTCACAAACAACTTCTCTTGGCATCTTGCGATGTGGTTTGAGAATGTGTATAGTGTGAAAGAGCCCTTACTAAGGAAGAAAAGTGCAATATACACAAAAAGGTGTGTAAAGCCCAAGGCAAGGGCTCCACTATGATCTGGCATCCGCTGATCCGTTACGTTCTTGTGGATGCAGATGGGCTGCATTGACAACAATGTGATGGAGGCTGGGACTGACGGAATGGGAGCTCTGATGGGTTGTGGAGACAGCTCTGTCGTTGCCACATTGCCATTAATGGGCGGCTCGTGCACTTTGTTAAAATCCCTGCGCCTTAGGGGGGTTTCCACATCCATCTGGACCCCCTCCGCTAAGCTTATTGCGGAGCATTTTCACTTACCTGCTCGGCGGATGCTATGTCTTCACTGCGCCAAGCCATTCCACCGATGCAGGGCAGAACGTAGTGGAGTACGTTGAACCTCTGCATCAGTGGATGTCTGAACACAGCATCCGACAAGCAGGTAAAGCCTATCTGCTCCGTCAGAGTCCCCGCCAAGGGGGTCCCAACGGATGTGGAAGCCCTCCCTTACAGCATATTTTCTTTAGAGAGATGGCACAGCCTCAGTAGAAGCTGTTACTTCTAGTGAGGAAACAGTAGTCACCCTGCAGAGGTCTGGCACAAACCCGGCTAAGTTAGAGCTTTAGCTTTTCATAACTCCTGTCTCCTGCTGATTGAAGAGTTCCATCTCATAGACAGAATATATTATACTCCAAAGATATCAGTATTGGTGGAAAACCTGAACAAGTATCACTGTCCACTACAATGCATACTTGTTTGCACATAGCAAATTTGGTATGCTGATATATAGGGCAATCTTCTGAAACAATACAGCGGTCTGCAGAAAACACTTTAAGAGCATTGTACTGTAAGCAGCCCCCTCCTCTACCGTTTAAGATGGATGGCTGCCAGATCTCCCATTGCCAGGGCAATTTGTGGCAGCTGCATTTCTTAACTCCTTTCATTTAACAGATGTCAACCGAAGGTCTTTTTCCCTCCTTAAAGAGCAGATTGTTTGATTTCTAAATGTAAAAGCTAAATGTAAAATGTCAAGTCATTACTTTGTGCCTCGCATGACACATCCTAACCTGAATGAATAACTTTGTCTCTCAGAAAACAAAGACAAAGGCATACTTCTTCCAGAATTCTCCAGGCAGAAGTTGTATTTCCATCACTGCCATGAAACACTGAGGGAAAACTATGCAGTAACCCATAGTAACCAATGACAATTAGCCACGGCAATATTTGTTTATATTAATATAGTCATGCTGGCAAGTGCTCCCATATGCAGCTCTTGAAATGAAGGGGGAGTGTGGCCCCCCATGTAACAGACATGGCCTTTCCAGGCAATAAGGTTCCATGGTTGACAAAGAGCTGCCGCTTGAAATGCATCCCATTGATCCTACTGAGCCCTTCAGCATTTGTAACCAGGAAGTGACATCATCCTGGTAACCACATGGCTTGAAAAGACTCCTTGCTAAACCTCCTATAATGTAAATGTTTTATCTTTTATTCCATCATTTACAATACTTTACTTTGTTGCACTAGGTTGAGTGCCTCTTGTCCTTTTTTTTTTTGCAGGATCCACGGCTTCCGAAAGCCTTTTTTTAGCAGCATAACTATCCAGGATTTTTCAGGTCTGGCCCAAATAACAGATCCCCAGAAAAATAAAGGAGATACATTTTGGAGGCGGAGTCCCCTGGCCAGGCCTTCAACCAAAAAGTTCATGTGAAGTTATTTATAAGAGCTGGAGCTCGTACCGCTGAACCTTACAGATTTAAGTTGCTTTAAAAATAATTGGCAAGCACTCCAGCAGTTCTAGAAGTACTTGCTACTAAGTGGGACTTAGTTGAAACAACCAGAACTCCATATTTCTAGCCACACATGTAGAGGTCAAAGCTGACTTCGAGTTGTATAGTCCCCAAAGCGTTTAAGCTGGGCATCCACCCTCTTATCCACTGGATCCTTTAAAACCCCCATTACGAGAAAAGCTTTGTCCAAACTTGTTTTCGTTTTAAGGCAACGCAGGCAAGGAAACCTCCTTTTGAGAGGGGTTTAAAGGGTTATTTACAGAATTTGCTATTCTTTTTAAATGTACTCGGTGAGTAAAGGATGAACTGGCAAAACCTGACCACATGTGATGATGTAGGCAAATAGCCAACTTTTCTTGAATATCAAGTTTCATTAATAGCCTTAAGTAATTTGTCAACTTCCTCTTGAGATAAACTAGATCTAGGAAGGGAAGCACAATCCGTTTCTCCATCATTCAACACACACTCTTCCTCGGACAAACCTACTAGGGCAGTGGTGGGCAACTGAGCTGATATGGAGGGCCACAAAAGCGGCCCTCGGCATCACTAAAGGGCCGCACATAATATTTCCCATCTATACTGATTTGAATGAAGAAATGACAGCAGGCAGATCTAGAAGACATTTTCATTTTTTAAATAACAAAACTTGTTTTAAATGTTACTTCAAGCATTAGGTAACATTGTAGTGTGGTAATGTACATTCTGTGTCATATACATCAACAAAGGTTATGTGCCTTTATTGTGAGATTATGTGCCACATACAATAATCCCCCGTTCCTTGGTGGAATAGTGGTAAGCATAGGCACACATCTTCTTAGAATGGGATATTCTTGGTGAGGTGAGGGATTTGCTCAGGCCGCTGTCTGGGTTGCTAAATGGCTTTCATGTGTTTAGCAAGCGCGAGTCCCTTTGCCCTCCCAAAGAAGATCCTGGGCGAGAACAGGTGAGTTCCTAGGCCCTATGCATTAACAGGTTTCTGGGCCCGCAAGTGGAAAACCAAGGGGGGCCACCAAGGAACACCCAAAGGGCCGCAGGTTGGGCACCTGGGTACCAGGGAGTCTTGGTCGTCTTCATCACTTTCTCTGGTTTTAGCATAGACTGGAACTGGAGGGATTCCCCTGTAAGATGCTTGCTTCCTGTGACTGTCACTAAATTGCCTTCTTTAACAAGAACATTAATGCAATTGAAGCATAAGCAATATTCAATTCAGCCACAGGTGTCACTAGCAGCAGTACACTGTCAGCTGAACACGTCACACTACACTGATCTGTTCAGTCGAGCCGCAGACAGCCTAGCAGTTCGGCACCCCCAATCAAGGAGGGGGCACCGACTGTCCCAAAAGCGCCGGTTTCCCGGGCGCCATCGGGATGACCGACACCCCCGCCGACCCATCCACAGCCGAACCAAACACAGCCCACAGCTCTCCTCTGGGTTCTCCTTGGTGGGGATGCAGGGAATGCGGCATTTAGATGAAAGAGCCGATGCTTGGCTCTTCCATCTGAAATGACAGCTACCACAGCTCCCCTCTCTCAGGAGAGCTGGCGGGAAGCCAATGTGTCACCACCAGCGTCCGAGTGGCTGCACGTTCGGTGTATAAGACGCAGGAACTTCTTTGCCCCCAATTTGGGGGGTGAAAATGTGCGTCTTATATGCCAAAAAATACGGCATGTAAAAAAATTACTTAAAAAAAAAAAATGTCATATAAAAGTAGAATTCTAAAATCTCTCCTGGTTTTTGTCCCTCCTTTCTTTTCTTATCCCTCCCTTCTTTCCAACACTCTCTCCCTTTTTTTTTTGTCTCTAAAGCTGGTATTGACGGTAAGATTTACCGTCAACTCCCGATCCGATTTCGGTACTAGGAGTGGGCATAATGACACCATCACGCCCGCTAGTGCCGAGAATCGGCCGGCACCCTTTGTGTGCCGCTCATTACTTGGGCTTGGGGCAGCCGTCCCCAGCCGAACTAATGGGATTGGATTAAAATTTACCATCCTGTCTGATCCATGTGCGATCCGACATGACCGCCGATATTAGCCCAATCCTGCAAGTTGCTGCATCCGATCCCTAAGGAATGCAGGAGCACGCACGGCATCGGATCGGTGGTCGGGTCGTGCAGGAATCGGAATGTCTATGCCCAGCTTTATGCTTTAAGTATTTCCCTCGTTTTGATATTGTTGCACATAAAGTTCAGGTTGTTTTGGACATGTTATTTCCGTGTATTTTGGTTCAATAACACATGACTGTTTGCCTTCTGTAACCTTAAAAATCTAAAATTTTATAAAACCTACTGTAATATAAAGTGCTTCTTTTGTATCAGATTTTAGTATGCATTTTTTTTCAGTTTATAAAACAAAAATTTACTTAAAAATTTTAAATGTTTTGTGGGTTATTTTTTTTACTTATCACTGTATCCAGTACAATTCCCCTTTAACTTTGAAATCAAACTGAATACAGCTTTCTTAATCCCCCCCGTTGCGACGTCATTAGGTACATCCTAAAGGCAGTGTGATTTTTTTTTATTCAAACCACATGGTGGTTTCCATGGCATTATTGGCATAAGCATGTACCATAGCAGGGATGCCGACAGGACCAATCTACTTACCTGTGAGCACCACATGGCAGTAATCAGCGCTGGACCAGTCCAGGTCGTCGAGTGCACTTTGAGCAAGTCAGCGCTTGATGAGCTGGACTTGTCACAAACGCTAGGGAGGTTAAGGTCCTTTCACAGTAGATTATTTTTATTTTTTTACAAAAAGTACCTGTTGTGTTAATGCATGCATTAACATAAAGAAGCTGTCACACAGAGTGGCAGGGCTGGGGTTTCAGAACTAGAGTTTGCTGATAATGTCGCCCATTCGGATTATAAGCAAAAAGATCACAAGTGAAAATGATTAACACCAAATCATTCTAACCCTTTTGTGTCAAGTTGTGTACATGTCATTATGCCACAATCACCAGAGCGATTTGATCATGGCCATTTGGGCAGTTTGAAAAGAGAGTATACTGTTTGAAAATAACTTCATAAGTGAAACACAAAAACTTTTATCAATCATATTCTCTAAAAATGAACACAAAGGTACGAGTCTCCAACTCAACCACCATTAGCAAGAAATGTGTTTTGATTCTCCTAGTTTCAATACTTGTTTCGGGTTTTTCATACTACAATCTAATCAGAATTACAGGCAGCAGCAGTTGAACATGCTCCAGGTAAAACACATCACAATATACTGTCTTAGACCTGTAAGTCACAGACACATATATATTTTCCTCAGCCGTCAACACTAGCCTGTACATGGGTCAGTGGAGTTATATCCACCATTTAACGGGTCCACGTAATAAATAAAATTGCTACAACACAATTCCTCTGTACATTATCTTTTATTATTTACATAATACAATATAGCATAAATGCTGAATAGCATGATTATGTGCAATACATAAATATGAACTATCTGTACACATTTGCATATCTAGTAACTCAGAAGTACAAGGTTTAAAGCAAAAACAAAGAAAAAAAAAAGTGATGCTTGGGAAAATATATTGTAAACCAAGGGACAGAACACACAAAGTAAAATCTTAAAGTGAGGCTGAGTGAACATACATATCTATTTACAAATGAGACCAAGCAATACCACAACACTAGTCTAAAAACTGTACTTCTATTAAAAGAAAAAAAAAAAAAAAGAAATCATAATAAGAAAGGAAAGAAAACCCTGCACACATGCTTCATACAAACCTTCCATTATAACACAGAAGTGATATCATATAACAGACAAGCATCCATGAACATTACAGTCTTGTCTAGAGCGGGATTGATTTATTTTCCTCTACATTAGGTGTAGATAATGCAGCCTATTTATTGTATAACCAAGGAAGTTACAGTTTTCCCACCTATTACAGGTGAAATGCAGGCGGTGGTGAACCACCCTCGCTGTGGTTTCTGGTAGCAGTCATAGAAAAACAAACAAATACACCACACATGCGTGCAGCATACACACAACTTAAGAAAAGAAAGGTCCTACAGCAGCCAAGTAAGGTATGGTTTCCATGCAAAACTGTGCATTTGAGTCACATAGTAAAACCTCCATTCAAAGATAAAAGACATTTCATAGATAACCTTACTAAAGGGGGAAAAAAATATATACGTGTGGCCTTAGCACTGCAGATGAAGCCCTTGCCCCCTCAATGGAGTACAATTCTTTCTTCTAAACCAGGTAGACAGGTGAAGGTCTAAGCTCTCAGATGGCCTCCATTATTTAACCACAAAGATGCAAAAATAAAGGCACACAAGGGCTTTCAAATATTAAATAGCAAGATTAGCTTTATATTCTGCAGTGATGTGCTATGGGGAAACCAGGGTGGAAAACAAGGCAAACATTAAAAACTGGTTCATTTTAAACTTCCAAAAGGGATGATCCCAGAAGACAACCATGCAGTGGATCTAATAAAATACACTTTCACAGAAATAATAAACTGAATCACTGCTCAACACTGGGACCGCTAACACATTAGCACACCTGCAGCTATAAACAGTCCAAAACAGAAACCAGTATAGCTCACATTTGCCAATTGTGGGAACACAAGCCACGAAATGTTCAAATAAGCCTCAACAAACTAATACATCGCTGAAAGGCAGACAAGGGGCCAGTCCAGAAGTGGCTCAGCATACACACTTACCGAGGTTAAGGCTTGAGCTAGTCTAGGGATGCCACCCAACATCCAAACACTGTACCCAGCATAAATGTAGACAGGGGAATGCCACAGCTGCAAGTTAGAGCGAAGGACAGAGCTTCAATGAGGATTCCTCAAGACCACCAAAGTTTGGTGCTCTTCGGACAACTGGATTTGTATGTAGCAACAATCCCCTGGATAGGTTTCATAGTCAGCTAAGACATTTTAGGATTTATATTTATAGGTTCTCTGCCCCACAAACTACTCAACATTCTATGTGGACATACTTTAACCATGAAGCGAAATCATGGTATAAAGCTAACATCTGTGATATAGGATATCCACCAAGAACGCGAAACAACAGTACAAAGGTTGGGGTAGGGGGAACAGCTGGTAGTTCACAACACTCTGATGAGAACTGCAATGTCACACAAAATACTGAAGAATCCAACTTTCAGCTTTGTTACTAGTTATCTGTGTTGCATTGTTTGTACTACAAGCACAATATTAGTTGCAGGCATGCAGATTTTGAAGCCTACATTTGGCACATTCACTAGTTAACATTTCCCCAACCAAATAAGCATTCAATGAACTAGGTGCAGGTCAGTGCGGACTGGTCCACTTTCTGTGAGCTCAGAAACAAAAAAAGAGGGGAAAAAACAAGAAAATCAAAAAACGGCTGTATAATCATCCAGTCATTCCTTTAAAAATGCACAAACATCCTAAAACGCAAAGAAAAAAACAAAAAATTATAGAAGGACATCACAAAAATAGTATTACATCAGAAAGAAATGGACATGCATTTGCTCTTTAATGTCTCCCTATGATATATTAAAATCAAGAAAAAAAAAAAAAAGTCAGTGTTCACAAATTGAAAGCGATCTATATTCTCTGGATTTTTTCTGCCACAACAACGGGGTTCTCTTTTCTTATTTTTGCTGCTGCTTCTGCTTTATAATCATAAGGGCAGTTGTGCTTGTCAGAATAACGGTGAAGTCCACAAAACAAATTCCCACAACGGCAATCAAAACCTGAAAACATAAAAAGGAAAGGTAAATAAAGCTGCAAAAAGCTAGACTCCGATAAACCAATATGTATGATCCACTATGAACTATGTGCATAGATTTTAAACTAAAAATAGTCAATTGTGGGTGGAGAGTGGTGCTTTTATCGTTAAAACACTATACGGCTCTGGGACAAATGTTTTGTGAAAATCCATAATGTGCAACCAAACATACAATACACTTTTTTCAATTACCTGTGAGCCCGATCTTCTTCCTACACATAAAACATCTGTTTTTCTTTGGCTTTGGGAGTTCTGGCTCCTTGTCGTCATTTTGTGATGCGCTTGGCTGAGACACTGATGGACTAGGTTGAGTCACAACTGAGGAAAAGAAAAAATAAATAAATATAATTTACTTCAACTCTACATAACAAAAATGCTTTATTCCAACTAAAAGCCACTTTAGGCAGGGAGACAGCAAGAGGTAAGACATGTAAATACTGAAAGGTATTTACACTGCACCCAAAATGCAGATTTGTTACCGAGGCTTAAGTAATGTCTGATGACACACGTAGAATCAAGTGTCGAGTTGGAACAGTTAATCAGCGTCGTGAACCTAGTATAGCAGCCATGCTGCACTGCTCCCAACAGTTCTGTAGACTGCATCACAGTGCCATAAGAAAATGATGCAGAAGGCCATGCTGTGCTTAGTAGATCTTCACACCGAGACTGGCTCATTTAAAAGGCACTGGAACCCAGTGTAATGGACCTTGGCAGGGCATTTAGTAGAGGTTTTTTTTTTTATTTTTTTTTTATAGAGAGGAGGGCAGACGACCTGACCTAACCAAACCTGCTAGCATAGAAACTAATCCATTAAAGTGGAGAGGGACAGAAATGGTTTGGAGGTAGAATTGGTGGTTATGGCAGCCTAGCATGAAGAAGTAATTAAGCTAGTAAGGACTGAAGTTTAGCAAAGTCCCTGCCTAGTCACACTGCATTTCTGGCTCAACAGGCAGTTTTCTAAATTAATTTATATCGTTTTAAAATTTATTACATTTTAAAAAATGTATCCAAGTATTACATTTGATTGACATATTGGGAAGTTGAGGCCAAGGCAACACAATGATGATTCAAAAGTCATTTCAGGAACAACGTTGGCAGTATGGTAGCAAAAATCTTTAGGTAGGATAAATTTGTCAATGCAACATAAATGCCAGTGCCCAAAATTTCTCAACCGAAAATTGCGCTGCATAACACTTTCCCACTAGAAGCTTTCTTTCTTCCCAGTAACCTCCTGTAATCTTGGACCCCATTCAAAAACAACACAATGCTTTTCAATAGATTTCTCCGATGGCCATCTTAAAGGTTTTCTGCAACAAAAACTCTTCTGTGGGATGGGGCCTGGCAGGCTAGTCTTCAATTCCTAAAAGGATTCATTGGCTTTCTGCACACCTCTTTATGGTCATCTCCATTGCATGCCAGGAGCACCCTACAGACACTCTGATAAAGCACATCTAGCGATCACAATTTGGCTTTTCTGACAGATGCTCAGTTTACTGGACTTTATTTTAATACTTTATTCTGCTTCAAACACATCACCTTCAAGAAGTGACTGTTCATTTTCTGATCCCAGGTATATTGACGAACAGATTAAAACCAATGTAAAACTAGGAACAGCAGCTGCTGGCCAGAGAATACAAACAAGACAAATCCTTGAGATGGTATGCTAAAGACAAGCCTTCAAAATTCAGGTACCAAAAACCATATGTATACCTGGTTCTGTGGAGTCAGATTTTGGAGAGGTCACATTTTCTTCTCTTGATATGCTCATCTCTGTCATTTGCTGGGTTACAGGCAAGGCAGCTACATTTCTGAAAAATTCAAGATACAAGAAAAACAAATTTTAAACTATTACATGGAAGCTTATATACAGTACTACGATTTATATTAACTCAATGGTCCATTTAGCTTTGTTGTGGTGTTTGAAATTTTTACTAAAAATTTACAAGATAAAATGTAATTTGTTTCAAGAAGGAATTCAAATGCAATCTTCTATAGTTCCAGTGTGTGTATATATATTTACATTTTGACTATTGAATATTACTGCAGATTTACCTGGATATTTCAGACTGGCTGCTTACATCACTTTCACAGTTTAGTACAGCTTCTACCCTCTGTATAGATGCAGATTCTGCAGTAGGACTAATTGAACCAGCAGCTGCTCCTAGGTAAAGACAGAAGATGAACTTTAGTACAGAACATAAAACGAGTAAAATGTTATCTAAAAGATAGACTGTATCTGCACAGATTGATCACAACAATGTGTCAGTTCTATGCATTACTACACATGATTTTTGCTTTTAATGTCGCTTCAGTATTCAAATGAATATCACCCAATCCAGAACACTAGTCCATTTAGAATGCACACAAAAGCATGTGTCTATTCACAACACAAGACAATGTCATAAGCTTATGTATGCACAATCATTAACCTCCATATCCAAACAATAGTGTCAACCTAGTGACATCATTAACAATTTAGACCACAGAACACCAGGACTGGGGTCAAAATACATAAAGTATACTTACAAACGGTTTGCCATTATTGCAAAAAGAAAGTGTATTGTAGTGTCAATACGGGTTATTCATAAGTATTTTGAAAGGCATGTCAACTAATTATACTTTACAAATCCAGACCTCAGTTTAATTGTTCTGAGGGATTGTTTGTATGGCTATATAACATCAGAAAATCAGATCTGACTTTGTTCATGACAAATGAGCCCCAGACCCAACACTTTTACACAATTCAGGCAGCAATGGATTGCAAACTTTGGACTAAGGAGAAGAGGAATATTTGAACATAACAGGGTGCTGAATGGCATTTGCAGCAAACCAATTTCTTGTCTGGCATGCAGTACATAGAATGGACAACAGGTGTCAATAGACAAATGGCAGAGATAATTTGATTTAAAAAGTAGGTAGACTGGAGTGTCTGGACTGCTCCCATATTGAAATGAGAGCTGAAATTCTACAGTTTGCGCATGAAGACACACTTTAAGACCCTTATATAGTGTATGCGCAACTACCCAAGGTCTTACTCGTGTCTTCGCATTGCACGGAGCTTAGTTGTCAAAGCTCTGTATGTGAGCCAATTCAGATTTTATAGCATACTATTGTGGCACTACAATAAAATGTGCAAAGGCCAATAATAGCTGCCGGGAATATCTAAAGAGTCAGTAATGTACTTGGATTGGTAGACAATTCATGGTTTCTCTATCTTGAAACATGCAGTACAGTCCACCAATTAAATGATTTACATAGTATGACAAATGAAGAATGGAGACAATTGGATGCACAAAAATGAGGAATCCTCAGTTCTGCCAACATGGATGTTGTGTCACACCCCCTGCACTTACTCAAATACAGTTGCAAGAATAAGTATGTGAACCCTTTGGGATGACATGGAGTTTTGCATGAATTGGTCATAACATTTTCTGATCATCTATGTCACACCAATAGAAAAACAGTCTGCTTAAAATACTACAAACATTATGTTTTTAGTGAACATAAACATTCACACTGCAGGAAGGAATAACTATGTGAACCCCTAGCCCAATGACTTCTATAAGAGCTAATTGGAGACAGAAGTGAGCCAATCTTGAGTCCAATCAGTGTGATGATATTGAATGTGTTGCTGAAAGCTGTCCTGTCCTTTAAAAACACACACCAGTTTTGGGCTTACTGGTTTCAAGAAGCACTGTCTGATGTGAACCATGCTTCACAGAAAAGAGCTCACACACACACAAACCACTGTGTGGAGAACAAAAAGGCACAGCAACATCAAAAACTCATCACAACTGTAAAACATGGTGGAGGGAGCATCATGGTTTGGCGCCTGCTTTGCTGCCTTAGGGCCTGGATAGAATGTGGTCATTGATGGAAAAATTCCAGAGTTTATCAAGACAGTTTTTAGAAAAACATCAGGCCATCTGTCCACCAACCGAAGCTCTGCAGATAATGGGTGATGCAACAAGACAATGACCTAAAGCATACAAGTTCTTCAACAAAAGAATGGCTTCAACAGAACAAAATAAGCCTTCTGGGGTGGCCCAGTCAGAATCCTGATCTCAGCCCGATTAAAATGCTGTGGCATGAGCTTGAGAGCGATTCACAACAGACATCCCAAAAATGTTGCTTGACTGAAACAGTTTTGTGAAGATTGACTGCAAATTACTCCAGATCGTTGTGCAGGTCTGATCTGCAACTACAGGAAACATCTGGTTGAAGTAATGGCTGCCAAAGAAGAGGCAACCAGTCCAAAGGTTCAAATACTTTTCCCACCCCGCACGTGAATGTTTACATGTTATGTTCAATAAAACATGAAAACAAATGTAGTGTTAGTGTAGTATTCTTTTAAGCAGACTGTTATTCTATTGGTGTGATTTAGATGAAGATCAGAGCACATTTTATGACCAATTCATGCAAAACTCCACATTATCCCAAAGGGTTCACATTCTTTTACTTGCAACTGTAATGAAAACGAAGTAAGCACTTGAGGCATCAATGTGTTTTTGTGATGCCAATCATATGCAATGTTTTTTTTACTAAGCACTCACCGATGAACAAGACACAGCTGAGGATTTCTTGTACTTCGGTTTGATTATTATGAGGCCAGGCATGTAGGGAACCGATGGCCGGATCTCCCTATCTTCAAGCAGATGTTCAATTGTGGGGAAGGTGATAACATTGCATAGACTTTAGTCATCAAATGAATAGGGCACAGCTAGCAAGTTCATTAACAGCCATAAACTTTTGTAATACACAATCAAACCTGCAATGGTCTATGAACCACCAACAATGATGAACAAATATATTTAAAAAAGGTGTTCATGCATGGGGTTCTGGCCCATCTTCCAAGGGTCAGCTGAGACTTTCCAATTAAGCCAGGCCAATCTGAAAATACAGGAAATGCATATTTCTTTCTATCCAGGCTGCCCTTTAAAGTCTATGTTCAGAATATAGTTACAAGCATGGTCTGTATATTCCATTTTTAAGTTAAGACTAATTGGTACTCTTTATTGAAGAACTGAAGCCATTAATAAATCAATCTTTGACATCTTGTATCCCTTCTTCAGGCTTACTAGAACTCAGGACTCTCATTCATAAACAGTTACAAGTACATAAATATATCAACATAATACAACTTTTTGTCTTGACATGCGTGACAACCAGGTGAAAGTGTAGGGTTAGTCAGTGGAGATAGTGATCATGGTTAGAAAGAGCTATTGGGTGTAATAGACATAGGAAAGCCCAGGTGTAATATTCACCTTCTTTAGCAATTAAAATGTCATATCAGGGAAACAAAAACTATAATAGCAGTATTTGTTTCCCCCACCAGAGAAACCTATTGTATTAAAACATATTTAACTACATAACCAAACATGTCACAAGTGGGACCTCTTTCAAAGTGAATCTGACTGGAAGGTATGTTTGACAGCTTTCATTCAGTAACAGGTTAATGACACTGCGTTTTATACATATTTGCTGAGGTGGTCAAAGATGATAAAGAATATATGAGAAGAAATCCAAACAAGCAGAGCAAACAACTCACCCATTGGGCTGATCCTGCCACTGTTCTGCCTTTGAAGATGTTCTTTATAACACACTGAGCACATTCCGTTTGTCCTAGGGTTTCCATAAAAGCCACATCCTGTGTTGCACAGCATAGGTCCTGGAGTCTGATTGGTCTCCTGAGCCATTTTCAACGCTGGAAATAGAAGCATAAAATACTCAGCACTCAGATGGAATGTGTCCAAAATCTATTTGAGAATTGAATATCCAGTCAGTAGGTTATTGCATTTTCTTTTAGCAATTAGGAATACTCATTGTTTCCTTTAAACATAAAGAGAATCTTGGCTGATAAAATTAAAATGCAAAAAATTCCTCCACATATCAGATTGCTCAGCTGAACTTCCCATTAACATTATAGACCATCTCTGATGATGTGGGCCTTTAGGGGACATATGCAAGATTCTCTATGTAAATATTCAGCTTATAGGCACACACAGTAGTAGTGTATGTGAAAGTATGCATAAAGTATCAATGTTCATGGCCATTATAGATGGCAAATGAAGGATTCACAGCTGAATGGAGCTCCAGGCTTCTGAATGCTTACATTGTTCACACAGTAGAAGTCTCCACAACAAGCAGAGGTGTGTAGTAGAGAAGAAGTCGTCCTATGCAGACTACATTTTGTGTAGCATGGTTATAGAGGAAACTTTAAAAGAACTTGAGAAAAGTTGAATTTCACAGCAGACACTTACATATATAAAGTATTTATTCATATAAACAGGTTAGAGCTTGCAAGGCCAGTAACCCTGCACATGTTACAAACTTAGTGCCTCCCCTCTGAACAACAGGGTTGCCTAATTAATGGTAAAGACATTTAAGGAAGCAATTGTTTAACTCTGCATACTGCATACCAAAAATAAGGCACACTTACACTTTTGTCTCACGCACCATGAAGACACGGTACTGAAACGCTGGACAGGGGGGGGGGGGATCAGAAGGGATTAATAAAATGGTAATTCTCCCCCCCCCCCCCCCCCCCCCCGAGTCATTTTAAGTAAACCCCCCCCACCCTGATACCCCAGTGCCGTATTCTTCTACATGGAAAAATAAGTAATTCCCAGAAAATAAGACGTAGGGCATCTTTGGGAGCAAAAAATTTTATAAGACACTTTCTTATTTTCGGGGAAACACGTTAAGTATCTTCAAATGTGGGCCTCTAATGCAAACACATGAAAGGCAAATTAAATACTAGTGACAAGTGTCATCTTCAATACCTGCAGATTTCACATAAAAGAAAGTGCTATCTGCATACATGTAATAGACCTTTAATGTTCTGAAAATATGAATTTACATAGACAAATTGGTAAAAAAAAAAAATTAGGTAACACTTCAGCAGTTGCTGGACACCAGTGGGGGATGCATCGCCCGAGGACTACTTACATACAACGATGGTCTATTATGTGCTATGTATTAGCAGAATATGTACTAGGCTTCTATTAAATTTGTTTAAAAAAAAGGGGGGGTGGGTGGGTTACTACTGAATGTCCCCAGAGAAGACCAGCAAATATGTCAGTCTACCATCAAACAAGCTTAAAAACAAAAAAAATGACAGAAAAGCTTTTCTCCTTGTGTGAACTTACGTGGGAGGAGGCTCTGTAAAACTGGAACAGGGCACAAAGCTCCTTTGTGCGCATTTTACAAGACTAATTGCACAAAAAAATAGCCTGAACGTTAGTAACTAATATTCAGTGTGTGTACAAAACACACAAATATGCTTCATACACAACAATGTTTGGCTATTTGAGTAATACAAGCAGCTGAGTGCTGACACTACCCAGGGAGCAAGGATCTGTTCCAATCATTTAAAATACCTGAAGCCAGAGAACTAAACAATCCAAACTTTGTGGCTGTTGTGCACACACTCCGCACCTGTCAGGACAGCTGAAGCATCACAACATGTACAAACTGACCCACACCATGAAAAGAGAACAGGAGGAAAAAAAAAGGTTTCTACTTTTTAAAATGACGACAATGTATTTTATTGGTCATCAAGGACTAAAACTTGTCATGTAACTAATGCAAATATTTTCTTTTAAGAAAATCAGAATGAGCAGCAGCACCACACACACTAGTACCAAGCCTTAAACCTAGCTAAACTATGTTGTTCAAATAGGAAACAATTTCACGATCTAAAAAACAAACAAACTTTGAGCTCCTATCCACTACTGAATTAGTAGCACGCACTGTATTATTAAAGAATGTTGCAAAGACTGCCTTTTTCTCATCCCAAAACTCTCAAGTCGTATATAAAAGGGGGAAGGTCTAATGCCAAAGAAACACCTACAACGGCATACTGAGCGGAATGACATAACTGGTTTTGTGTTGAGAGGCAGCCCAAGGTTACTGAAAGCCAATACCTGAATTGCTTTGTATGCGAGCAGAAAGACTCCTCCTTCAAAGATGGAAGCCTGCATGAACTGCTGACTCAGATAAACATGTTTACTGGATAGTTGTAGGGGTAGCGACTATTTAACACTCTTCAGACACTGAATAATAACACAAAACACTGCTGCGGAACACTTTACCCCTGGTGAATACAAGGCCGAGAACTGGTGTAGAAAGGACCGATCTGTTACAAAAAATACCCCACAGAGATTCAAACACTATGTGGAACCTATTATTGTGTGGGGTGTCTACTCTAGTCATGTGCTGACTTTAGAACAATCTAGCCAAATCCTGCTTACCCAAGAAGGCAACCCTTTCCACCCACCCTCCCCCCATGGTGGAAAGCAATAACACGCGTCCTCCCTGATTTCATATTTCTCCGAAGCTCAAGTCACGTGAGTTGGTACACTGGCTTCCGTCTGTCACAAGGCTGCAATGTGACAGGCTGATCTGAAGCTCAGACACACAAAACCTAGTCAACAGGGGCCTCTGAAATCAGCTGCTATTTATATCACTGATGCTGCCAAGTGACTGCACTTACTGTACCATACATTGCCAACAGAGGTCATCTGCATTAGAAGCAGGGCAACTCTGAGAAAAACACATCATAAATCAGGAGGAAATAAATCCCCATAGCCTTGTACAGCAGCGAGATCCCATGTCTGGCAGACAAGTCATACCATTCCAGAGGAGGCCATACAGCTCACAATGCCCTGGTTCACCCTACCCAGTCACCAGGCTAATGGAGAAGGTAGTCTTGGCCTACAAGTGCCAATTACCTGAATAGATGACACAGAGAAAGCTCCTTTGTTTTGCTGCTCTCTGACGTCACCTATCTCTGGGACAACCTCCCTGACTTCCCCAGAACCTGCAGGACAACTTATGCAAACTAAGGACACGGGTGGCATGGTGCCAAGCTTGTTTGTAACTGGATTAGTCTAGAAAGATAAAAATACAAAACTTTCCAAGGCAGGTTTCTTCACCACGCTTCCCTGGATATGAGGTGGCAAGGTTACACAAGTTGCCTAAGGACAAAAGATTTCCAAACTGCACTGCTATTACAGCAACACGTATCATACAGACACTGTCATGCTGAACAACACCTAGAAAAGTCACAGGTCACATAAGCTATGTGTACAGTTACATATCTATACACGACGTGACAGGCGCCAATAGTGTATAAAATTATTTTTATAGCTTTCCTTGCCACTGCTGATTGTTTCAGACCTTGTAGCAGCTACTTTATTTCCACTTTCACTAGGCCAATGCATAACAATTAAAGCCTGAGCGATACATTTATACTCATTATTGCAAAGAACAGCTCATACAACAAGGTGACTACTCAGCACAGGAATTTGGAGACAGTGGGAGCGTTGTCACCCAGAACAGGAAGTGCCGTTGAGTTGGGAAGTCCATGGAGCACCAGACAGCACTTGAGGTGGTGACAGAGTTCAGGGAGTGAATGGGCAGCCATAGATGGAGGAGATTACAGGGCCTAGGACACGTCCTGAAGGAGCAGGATCTGGACACAAAGAGGAGGAGGAGCCACGAGCTGGAGACAAAGCCACCATGGAGACAGGAAACCCGGGCCAGAGAAATAACACGGGGTACGTCTCCTCCTCCGCTCCTACACCCCCATAGGCCTCCATAGAGGCCCGGGGAAAACCCCTGAGTCATGGACGACACACACCAGCCAGCTCTTTGTTCTGTCTCCTCTACACTCCCCTTTCCTTATTTACCTCACAGCCGCCATTCCCGGCCCAGCTGTGTCGCCTTATAAGGTGCTCCCCGTGCAGCCCTGTAACCCTTCCGCTGCCAGCCCACGTCACACAGCCCCCACAGTGCCACAACAAAGCCCGGCTCTTACGTCTTTAGTGTTGTAGCCACACACGGCCGACGGAAAGGTGTCGTCGCTCTAATCCGACCTTTAGTTATTAGCAGCAATAGTGAAAGGGCCGCGCGGCGGGCTCGTGTTTTCCCGAGCTGTAAGGCCTGTGCCAGCACAAAGAACAGCCAGCTGCCCTCGCCTCCGCTCTCCAGTACGTGTACTCCCTTCGCCCCCCGAATATGTCTCTTGTGCGTGAGAAAGAGCGTTGTGTCTATACACCACCAGAGGGCGGAGCCGAGCCCTGACGGAAGAGAAATTCCCTCCCACACCTACAGCTGCCTCCGCGTCACGTGGCACGTAGAGGCCAATGGAAAGCACGCTGAGTGTACGCTGACTGTTGTGGCCTGGGGCGCAGCGGCCTCACACAGCACGTTTTGTGTGTCACAACATGGCAGCGTCATGGCTTAGTCATGGTAGCTGGGCAGATGCCTCTGTCCTCTGATACTCTTGTCTGGTTTCAGAGTGCGAGTAACTTCCTGCTTCCCCCTCCCTGATAACTGTGCCGAGTATCACAAACAGGGGGGACGTCATTTACTGGAATCCCAGAATACTCCTGGTGTGAAGAAATAGACGATGTGTAATAAAACGTGGTTCTGGTCAATCAAACAATTGTGCCAAGTTTTGTTACCATACACTATGTACACAAACTTCTTATAACCACCCCATTCATATGTGTCACTCTGACCCATTGTCACCGTTATATAACATTAACCCCCAGCTGTGCAGTCTATGTCTACAAACATTTGTTGAAAAAAGGGTTGATCTGAAGCTGTGGCTAAAGGTGGGTTTACACGTGTAGATTTTTTCTTCAATCAACTGCCAACTCGATTTTTTGTTTGTCGTTGTCGAACATCGTTCGTCCATTTATCTAATGTAACATTGAATTGTTTGTTCATTCATCCTGATATTGAATAAAGATACATTAGAAATTACAACGACAGATAAAAATTTACCAACATGTTTGATGACCTTTCGAACTATTCGAGGTCGAACAAAATGTATCCGTCCAACCAATTGACCATTCTAGATTTTTGTTCAATCAAAAAATCGTTCATTCTTCATTGATCGAACAAAAAATCTACATGTGTAAACCCACCTTAACCCTCTGGACGTTTTTTATGGTACGAAAAGCCGTTTGCCCGCAATCGCTCCTCCTTGCCGGCTCTCCGCCCAGCCCTCTACACACCTATGACGTCAAATAGACGCCGGTGGTGTGTGGAGAGGAGAGCAGTGCCCCCTCCATTAACATGGAGGTCTATGGTGCCGCCCCCTTCGGCGTCACAGAAGACACGGGCCGGAAGGGCTCCGTGTGTCGGCGGCTCTTCTACAGAGACGGTTGTGCCCGATTTCGGCATGGACACAGTGCCCGAACTGAATTCGGGCAAACCGATAGGGAGGTTAAAGCTAGGCATACACACTTTGATTTTAGCACGATTTATCTTCGATTCAAATGTAGATCTCAATCTTTTCATCATACACCGATCGTTATAGAATCCAAAGTAGTACCACATGGAGGGTTCGTTAGTTCATTAGAAATATGATCATAATTCGAACAAAATCGACAATTTTTGTAAAAAACAAAACAAAAGAGGCATATAGCTTAGAGCTGGCCATACACCTTTAGATCTCTGTCAGATATCCTTTAGATCTACCAACAACTATGTAGTATAGGATTCTCTGCGATTGAACACAGGTAGACTTTATGGTTTTGAAA
This sequence comes from Ptychadena robeensis, assembly GCA_036250615.1. NCBI lineage: Eukaryota > Metazoa > Chordata > Amphibia > Anura > Ptychadenidae > Ptychadena > Ptychadena robeensis. The sequence goes on along the minus strand of CM070032.1, from coordinate 98,479,696 downwards.
GTCCCTCATATTACATGGTTTTGGTAAAACAAAAGGAGATCTAAAGGAAATCTGACAGAGACATCTAATGGTGTATGGGGGCCCCTATATAAATGTGTTTATTGAATACAATCGTCCCGACCAACAAACAAAATACTAACATTTTTGTTTGATCGTTGTACAATTGATGAAAATTCTACAACTTTCTCCCAATCTCGTGACTGCATCTCTGGAGCTCACAGTGATCTTTGTGTTCTTCTCTCACCAATGCTCTTCTCCCCCGATATCTCAGTTTGGCTGGACGGCCAGCTCTAGGAAGGGTTTTGGTCGTCCAAAACGTCTTACATTTAAGGATTATGGAGGCCACTGTGCTCTTAGGAACCTTACGTGCCGCAGACTTTTTTTTAACCTTGGCTAGATCTATGCCTTGCCATAAGTCTGTCTCTGAGCTCTTCAGGCAGTTCCTTTGACCTCATGATTGTCATTTGCTCTGACATGCACTGTAAGGTCTTATATAGACAGGTGTGTGGCTTTCCTAATCAAGTCCAAACAGTATAATCAAACACAGCTGGACTCAATAGAAGGCGTAAAACCTTCTCAAGGATGATCTGAAAAAATGGACCGCGCCTGAGTTAAATATATGAGTGTCACAGCAAAGGGTCTGAATACTTATGACCATGTGATAATTCAGTTATTCTTTTTTAATAAATCTGCAAAAACGTCTACAATTCTGTGTTTTTCTGTCAGTATGGGGGGCTGTGTGTACATTCATGAGGGAAAAAAAGTACTTAAAAGATTTGAGCAAATGGCTGCAATATAACAAAGAGTGAAAATGTAAGGGGGTCTGAATACTTTCCGTACCCAGAGTATGTTTTCTGGCTTACCTGCAAATGATTGTTTTGGTGAATTACCACTCTTGTAATTTACAACTTTGCTGTGCTGTGTTTGCTATGTTGTACAGTACTGTTTGCCTTTAGGCTATAGCTACATAGTGATTTTATTTTCTTGGAAGGGATGATGATTTGCCTTGTACTGATCTTACACAAGTGTTGTTGGTCACACAATACTTAACTTTCTATAGGCATGATCCAGGCACACCACTCCACAATAGAACCTACATACTGACCTTCCCTCGGTTCATGTAGTCCAGTCCTCCCTTTTCCAACATGGTGTTCCGATTTTTCGTACGAATTTTGCCCGATCGACCAGCGTGGTCGGTCGGGGTGATCAATCTGGAGAATAATCGGATGCGGAATTATATACCCCACCGATCACGATTTCTCAAAATCGTCTGAAAAAACGGTCGGGACCGCTCCAGGCCGCTCCGTAAAATTCTGGTCGATCTGCTGTTCATAAAATAGTGTTGGGCCTATCGATCGGTGATAATTCGAATTCCAATTTTTTGTGCCTGCCAACCGATCGACCATAACATTTTAAGTGAAAATCGGGTGACCCGATCGGACGAAAAATCGGTTGGGAGAAAAATTTGGAACGTGTATGGGGGGCTTATGCGAGGCTCTTTCAGTCTCTCACTGCCATCTTCGAAAAGGGATTAAGTATGGTGGTGACCAATCCAGTTCTAAATCCGGAGATGTCCTGCCCTCCAGTGACACTGAGGCTGCAGGGAAAAAGGAGACTTGGGAAGGAAGACATCACAGTGATGTTTCCCTTCCTAAGTCCCCTTGTGCTCAGGTGCGGTGATACTGGATGGGAGAACCTTTCGGGATGTAGATGTTTTTCTCCATCTAGGTACATTTGTTTTCTCACTTCTAGTGCCGATAATAGAGAGTGAGAAACCCTTGCCTGCTATGACCACTGATAAAAAGACAGTGATGTAATTGTAGTGGCAGCCACAGCAATAGTTGTATGAAATAAAGTACAGCTTTAAGCTATATAATTCAGTTACAAATAAAACCATAAGTGTGCGCTGTGATTTGGACTGATGTTTCAACATATTTTATTGTGTCTGCATTTAAGAAGTATACCATAATTCAGTAAAGTATAAACTGATCTTATTTGTCAGGTGCAGTACACACCTTTGAGCTAAATGCTTTTCAATTTTGGTCATTCACTGTTTAAAGGTAGCCATACACGGGCCGATTTTCCACACGATTCCTGGCCGATCGATCACCGGGCGCGTGCACACCAATCGATCGACGAGGAATCGTGTGCAGCCCACCTTGCCCGATCGACCCCGGCCGATCGATATGGGCCCCCGAATTGGATCGGCGAGAGAACCAACCTGTTGGTCTTTTCTGATCGATTCAGCACACATCATGGGGAGTTGCCATTTGTGAAGTGATCAATCGGGCACGGAATCGTCCAGGAATCGTTGGCCTAAGGTGGTAGGCACAGACGTAATTGGGCGATCAATCGCCCATCCGATCGCCTCTGGCATCACCAGAATCGATCGGATGGGTGATCGATCGTTCATGGAATCGACACATGTATGGCTAGCTTAGATGATTGGAAAGTCAACTAATACCATGCATGAAATGACTTCACTGCTGGTACTATAATGCAACTGAAGCTAAGTACTATAATGCAGCTGAAGCAAAGTCTATTTTGCTCTGTAAGGCCTAATCTTGGCGCTAGAGAAGCGTTAGCATTTTTTTTTTTTTTTAAACAATACGATTTTATTGAGAAGGTATGCAACAAGTTATGAGTACAAACATCACAAACGTATCTCTCAAGTTTTTTCAGTTCCTGAGGCATTCATGCACGTTTTATCAACAATCATAAGAGGAACAATTACAATTCTTGTGATTTGTACTGGAACATAGCATGTTTTTAATGAGGCATTAATGCAGCCATTGACTAATAATGGGCAAAAGGTATCAAGTATTTTATTGATGTACAATTTTATTTGTAAAAGGAAACAAAAATATATTGGTATTTGGATATAACACCAGTCCATCAGCTAATGACTAGACAAATGAGAGAAACTGCAGCACTTTTTTGTGATTTGTCAATATCTGTGATATTGAAGAACAGATACCACAGTTTGTTTCCCAGCTGCCCTGGAACTTTTACTTGTAAAGTAAATATAACTCGTCTTGCATCATACAACCCTTATGATCATTTCCTAACCCACTGCTGATCTGTTTAACAGATTCTCAACTGCTTCATAGACAGAGGTTTATGCAACACAGTTTTATATACTTCATATACTAATTAATTGGTGCATTATAAAAGTCGTAAGCATCGTATCTTATATGTTTCCTCAGTCCTCTTTCACGAATATTGTTACAGTATACCATTATGCTTTCTGGTGATGTTTGCTTTGATGTCTCAGTGTGTATTAAATAACAGAATGTATGCTTGGCTTTAAGGTCCCTGAAAGGGAAATATTTCAAGTTTAATCTGAGAAAAAGAAGTTGTAAATAAAATGGGTGGTTTACACCAGCAGTGATGTTTGCCAATATGTTGTCAGCTTTCTGAGGGAACAAGGCGTCCAGGGTACAGGGAGTAGCTGCATTTCCAAGTAATAGCTACTAGAAGGAACCATGAGCGTTATGAACATTGTGCTTCATGTTCACACTACTTTGCAATAGATAGTAGCAGTCAATCATATTTAAATGAAATCAGAGAGAGAATGTCTTTGTTAATATGTTGTTTGAATTTTTTTTCTCTCTCTTCCTAATACATCATTAAAAATGTCCTGAGTTAATATAGCATTTTAAAATAACAGCACAGTCAAGCCTTCTTAAAACAGAAGGTATTTACAAGCCACCTTCCTTCACAAATCTCAAAAGTTCCTTACATGATAGATTGTGGAGCCATGCTATTTATTCCTTTATATCCCATCAGCCAAATGTACATCCAGAATCCATTTTATGTTCCATTTCCATCACTTGATCACTTTAATAATCGGTTAAGGTAAAAAGAAATACAGAAAAAATAAAAGATTTTTACGTAAACATCATTGCATGGCCGAAGTCAGCCTTCTACTATTGGCAGACAAAACATAGAACCATTCTAGGGGCAAAAAGCTGGGCGTTAAAGGCAAAAAATAAACTTTCAGATATCTGTAGACACGGCTAAAATTGTCTTTATTGTGCTGACCACCCATAAATACACTAAAAATTGAACAGTAATTACATCTCTATACATATAAATCTGTTAAAACCATGCCCCATATGAAGGGGTCACATAGTTTTTTTGAATACATACATATCAACAACTAGGGTCATATACAAATATAACTTCCTGGTCCCTCAGTTTAAAAAAATTATAGGGAAGTGAGGATACCGTATGGGCTAACTTAACCCTTTGGGGAGGTAGCTAAGTCCCATCCAGAGCACTAGGGTAAATATCCTGTGTCTGAAAACTTGTTGCGTCTTGCCCCAGAAAAGAAGAAAAAATTGGGCTTCCTTAAGAGAAGACGATGGTACTGTACTGCAAGATGGATAACCATCCCTTAGGGTCCTCAATGCTCAATGTATTGGTAATTCCCACCCAAGGAACATGGGAAGTTAGATGAAACTTCAGGTGTTTAAATTCCCATGTGCCTGCAGCCAGCCACATGTGAATCGGATGATGCTGAGGGGCAGATTGGTAGATGGAGCGAGACCGGAAGAGTCTGGTTCCTCCATCTTGGAGATCTGGACACTACAGGCATGGTGGCACATGAGCAGACAGGAATGGTAAGCATTTATTTTTTAGGAGTTGCTGTCCCTGGATGTAGGTGAGTTGTGTATACATGTCTTTTTTATGTTTAAAGCCCCCATACACCTTACAATTTAACCATACAATTTCTTTTAAATGTACCAACAACTATGTAGTATAGTGGCCTCCTTTATAGAATACATAGTGATTGGAAAGTTTAAAAAGGTCCTCATATTACGTGGTTTTGGTACAACAAAAGTTGATTGTACAAAAATGGTATGGTAAGATTGTAAGGTGTATGGGAGCTTTATTAATTTAATATCAATTATTTAACTGTTTTAAAAACCTACTGCCACCTCCTACCAACCTCCTGAGTCCAAAAGGCATGCAGCAGTGCATTATGAAAATATATAGCGCACTGCAAAATGCAGCACATTTTAGTGTCAATGGTGACACAGTTATTGGAAACCTGTGCACCATGCACATACCATAAGGCATGTGTTACCAATACAACAGCCATTTAACCTGTTTTGTTTGTGTTATGTTAGGCTATGTTCCCACAGGCGATTGCTCATTGGGCGCGATTGGGCGCGATTGACTAGGTGATTTTCACCTGCGATTTTTTCACAAAAATCGCCCCCTTATAAAAAACAAATTGCATCCATAGAGAATGAATGGACGCAATTAAGTGAACACGTCCACATGTGATTAAAAAAATGTCCATTCATGTCAATGGGCGCGATCAGCAAAAAAAAAATCTGTTCAGTGGGGACAAGCCCATTCAAGTGAATGGACGCGATCAACACCGATTTCCGCAGACCATAGTATTTCAACACCTGCCAGTTATGCCTGCCATACACACGCCGATGTGTGCAGGCAGACTACCCCCGATGTCGCTCCGGGAGGCTAACGTGATGACGTCATCACGTTAGCCTCCCATTGCATTCTGGGGCCCCACAATCGGCCAGGCACCCTTTGTGTGCCGGCCATAAGCAGCGATGGAGACGCCGTCTTCATTGCTGCTTATGGCAATCGGCTCCCATCGGCTCAGATTTTCCGACATGTCGGATCTCTGGCCGGCCGAGAAGTGGGGCGACAGGCATCTGTCGCCCCATGTGGGGACATGCCGATAAACGGCCAGATTTTAACCTGACCGACGGCGAGAGCGCGCACGCCCGTCGGTCAGATTAAAATCCAGCCGTTTATCGGTATGTGTATGGCCAGCATTAGTCTTTAACAATAGTTTGTAAAGTTTCATATAACAACAACATCACCATTATATGCAATGGTTAACAGGATAGCAGATCAGAATTTCTTAGATGCTGATAAACTGCGTTGGGGCATGCCTCTGGCAGTCATCTGCAGAGAAGTAGATCCATTCCAGGGTAGTATAACAAGGGAGTGGTTGTCATACACAAAAACAAGGCTGGGACGGAAATAACCTGAGCTAGTGCTAGGATCCTCTGTCCTTACCTGAGTCCCTGCTTGCCATTTTCCACTGCATTGCTTTTAGTTCCTTCTAGTTCCTAGTACTGGCAGATCAACTGACAAAGATTCAGGGAACTAACACAAAGACAGTGAAGTTGCAAAAATTTTTTTAAGGAGAAGCATCATGGAGTTTTACAGTTTGTTGTGAATTTACTGATACATGACATGCATATTCTTTGGTAGTTTCCTGTAAACTGAAGTTAATTCTGTCCATTCATTCTAAAAAAACAAGTAATTCCTGTGCTGGAGTTGAGTTTTTAGTGTTCTGAATGGCTAGTGTATTGATAGTTGCATAGTAACTAGTGATGGTCGAACATCAGCCGAGTGCATATTTCGAACAGGCAGATCGGAATTCCATGATCAGGCGTGGACGCGATCGCAGGTGGTTGTGGGAAACGCGCAGCCAATCGCCCCTGATTGCGGCCATAGAGTTGCATGGACGCGGTTAAAAATCACATCTCCATCCATGGATTCATAACCGCGCCCACTCACTCTCTATGGCCGTGATCAACCAGGAAGTTGGAGGGGTGGGGCAGGACATCTTGCCACATTGCCCCACTTCCTGTCTGCAGGTCTGTGCCCGCAGTTTGAATCGCGGGAGTTATCTCCTGCGGGCACCATGAAGCGATTCAAACCACTGGCAAACGCTGAAGTGAAAACATGCCCTAATATGGTAAAAATACCGAAAGCACAGTTCCGCATTCTAAATACTGGAGGTGACAGTCGTGGCGCTCACTTGTGACTCCACTGTGATGCAGGATGAGTGAGGGAGCCACATAGGGATCTAAAAAATTCTTTTGCCACCCGGATTGCACACCTGATCTGGCCAGATACTCACACTTCTTCATGCTGGTGAAGGGGATGCGTGGAACATCTGTACTGTTCGCTGGCGAGAAGAAAATAGAACATGCAGTGTTCGTTGCCGACTGTCTGCCGCGCGAACACTGCAGCTGTCTCTAATAGTCATCATGAATATATATTATCATAAATAATCATATGATTAGGCATCGATAAGGTAACAAATACATTTGTCATTATGATGATATTTAAGGAAACAGTTTCAGTTATCCTGTGAAATCTTAAACAACATTTAAAAACTAATTCTGTTATAACTAATAAAAAAACAAATATAGCATTGAAAACTGCCAACAATCATACAGCTACCACAAACATACAAGAAGAACAACTAGGAGGGTTATGGTAAAAAGGGATTAACCCTCTGAGCGTTTCGCCCATGGCACGTTTTTTTTATAACCGTGCCACGGGCAATCGCGGCGGAGCACAATGTGCTCCGCCGCGATTGCCTGCTCAGCTCAGGGTTGTAAACATAAGCCCGGCGTCACTGGAGACGCCGGACTTATGCTGAAGAAAGGCGACGCCCTATGGCGCCGCCTACCCCCGCCCCCTTCGCGTCACCGGTGACGCGATCGGGGGCGGACCCGGAAGCATCGGCATACATGCCGGTGCTCCCGGCCGCCGCCAGAAGACGGCGGGACCTCGGGCGTGGCTCCAGTTAACTGGGGCTGAGTTTCATGAAGCATGAAACTCAGCCCAAGTTAACTCGGGGAGAATGCTCAGAAGGTTAAAAGAATCTAAAAGCCCTCAATTCGAGCAGTGCTTAGCACAGTAAAATACCTTCTGTTTTAAGAAGGCTTTTCTGTGTCTCACAATCATACAAAAAAGTCAAAACCCTAAAAAAATTGGAATTGTGGAATTTGCATCTACAAATGAAAAACATTGACATTCCACAGTCAAAAAATCTTGAGTAAAGGATTAGTTACTATATATAAATATATGTACCTTATTTTACGGAATATAAGACGACAGGAAAAGAGTCAGGTGCCGCTGCTAGAGGGGGGTGGTGCTGAAGTTGTGATGGCAGGGGGCACTACCCAAGCTGCAGCAAAATAGTGCTGGTGTTCGCAGGTCGTCTAGATTAGATTATGACGTTGATGGGTCAAAAACCACTAATGTAAATGAGTCCTTAAAGTTAACTTTGAGTATATAGCAAGGCATTGTACATTGTTCCGAAGCAGCAGGTATGTTATATACTGCTGTTGTTTAGTGCACACAATGATGAGACAAAAAAAAAAAACTAACAGACAGTGGCCCAGTTACATGTGTATTGCAGACAGTGCTATGTGTTCAGTGCTCAATGTTTTTAAAGCGAAGTGACACATGAAAGGCTAAAATTCTTTTAAGTTTAGCATATCGTGTTTTGTGCTAGGCAAACCCCCTTGGCCATGATGAGTCAGAGTAGCTAAATCAGCAGTCTGAATTTGTTGAGAAATGCTGTACATGATAAATGTTCAAAACATTTTATAAACTATTAGCCGGAATCAGCAAGTAGACTTCCAACTGTAAATGTTATGAAGTGTCAGTATCACAATTATACCTTTCCATTAATGCATTATATATATATAAAATACAGACGTAATGTAGATGTATCCTCCTTGACAACTTTGCAATAACATAAAAAATAGATATGCCTGTGAGAATACATTTTTTGTCTTTTACGATTTAACTAGCAATGTAAGCAGCATTTGTCAGCCATAATATTCAGCTCACAACATTGGGCCTTCATACTGTAAGCCTTTGATACACAACCTATCATCTACTGGACATTCCAAATGTTCAGTTCAGAACATTACAAAATTATCACATGTACATGGTTACATTTTTCCTATAAAAAAATCAAATCTTTTTATTCAAAAATCAATATCTTAGGTTGTTACTTTGAAAATTCATTCCTATTAACCTTAAGTGATCAACCAAAACTGATGGAAATCAAGCCTTGATCGGTCATGTTGGTAAATTTCAGTTGATCACACAAGTATCTAATGGGTTTTCTAGATATTTCGATAGATTTCTAAAGCCCCCCCATACATACTTAGATTTACACGTGATTTTTTAGCCAATCGACCACCGTGCGTGTTCACGCCAGTTGAATGGCAGAATAATCGGGTAGAAATGTAAAGCCTAAATTGTTATTAGGGCCGAAATTGGCCAGACATGTCCGTAATTTCCAGCATCCCCGTCCAAAGTAATGGTATGTTTCCAATGCGTTCTCGGCGGAGCCGATCCACATACCTGTCTGCAGCAGAGGCTGTTTTGGTTCTGCCAGCCGGAAGGTAGTGCAGTACGTCAATCTCCAGCTCTGGATCAGCAGAACGAGAACAGCTGCTGCTGCAAACAGGTATGTGGATCGGCTCTGTCCGGTTCCCTCTAAAGGAATGTGTTTAGTGCAGAGGGGTCGAGAACACAGTGAAGACTGACACACAAAGGGTGCCCGGCCTATGACGTCATCAAGTGCAGTCGTTCGGCCGAAAAATCGGGTAAAAATCTAAATGTGTATGGGGGGGGGCTTAACTGATGGTACTATTGAGCATGGCATTTGGGAAGGAATTGATATGTTATAAAATAATCACACTGTGCTGGTACGATGTTTAGCCAGCCATAGATGCATAGATCTGTGGAGGATCTGTGTTTGACCATGCATGATGACGTCACCAGAGTCCAGTCGGTGATTATTGCTTGTAAAAACACAGTAGGCTTAGATGAGGGCCTTCTTTCCCATACAAATGTTTACTAGCCTTGAGCCTTGGTCTACAGCTGCTTGTATGTACAGTGTTATCAATGGAACTCACTGTCAACAATAAAGTTATTATATTAGATCCAAAATGACACAATGTTATCTATACTGTATTTTAGTATGGTAAATGTATTATATTTTAGTATGAGGGAAGATTGCTGATTGAAAAAGTTCTCACAGTTTAAGTGAAAATATAATTTAAGGAAAAGCAGGGAAATGTCTGAACGTCGAGCCCTGGTATTTAGCACAAACTGTCTGAAAGTATATATTTGCTGCTAATGACCCCTGCTGTCTGCCTCAGGCCATTCTCTCTAATGAAAGGGTAGCATGAAGCTGATTAAGGTAATTTATGAAAGCTGTTAGCTGCCCAGCTAGTTCAGTTTGGTCCATTGTTGGTCGTAGCATAACAATTAAATATTTATTTTCTACTTTAATCAGACAGCAGTATGGAACAAAATAGAAGAACATTCAGCAATCATTGATACAGTTAGTCTAAGTTTACACTGGCGTTTTTTTGCCGCCAGGTAAACGACATTTGGCGTCCGCCGGTCGGTTTTCGGGCGGCCGTCCCATAGAAAGTCTATGGGGTCCTTAATTAGACACCCTGTAATCGCCTTCACTGTTGGGCAGACGACTACAGGAAGTCGTTTATCCCGCGGCTGCGGGAGCGTAAATCGCCAGTGTAAACTTAACCTTAAGGTTCCCATACGCGCGCACATGCTATCTATCAGCTGCAAAATCGTCCGGGTGCCCACATGGATCAACCGACCCCATTACTTTGGATGAAGACCAGCATCTCCATTCAAAGGGTGTCCGGCTGATTCTCGTTACTCCTGGCCATGCTTGATGACATCATCACGCAAGGTCGGGACCTGTCGATCTGTCAGGCAGATCTTAACATGTGTGGGCACCTTAATTGCTGTACATGTTTAAAGCTGGGCATAGACGGACATTGACAGCCAATCGGTCGGGTCTGCAGAGAATCAGGTGCGCCGCCTGGTCATATTGACCAGGAATCTGCCACATGTCGAATCGCACAGTGATCCGACATGCCTGTAAATTCACAGCCGATCCCATTCGTTCGGATGGGGACAGCAGTCCCCATCCGAAGTAATGGCTGTTACACAAAGGGTGCAGTCGACAGGAAAACAACCTGTCTATGCCCAGCTAAAGCAATAATAATTTTACAATGTTGCTATTTTTGCTAAAGTTCATCATTAAGACATTGAATGACAATGATCAAGTACTAAAGCTAGCCATACATGTGTCGACTCATTTGATTTTAAATCTAAACGTGTTGTGCAATTATACAATCGTGTGCCAGTCAATTATCAATCAACCATACCACCACACAGTGTGATCTCATTAAACTTGATCGATTTACGATCGTACTATGGAGCACATGAGTAGTACAATCGTAATTATAATTTAAATAAGTCAATTGAAATACCTAAAAAAAACACAAGATATTTGTGCAATTGAGCAAAATTTACCAACACTTTTCGATAGATTTTTTGTTTGATTATGATCACTTTTGGTCGACTTTACTAGGTGTACAGGAGTTGATTGAACATAAATATCTAACTGTGTATAACTAGCTTAAAATTGGCCATTGTAGTGTGCAGATTATAACTCTATGTAAAGACCACCTATGACAATGAGACATGTAAAACCGGAACAGCTGTGGTGAAACATATGGCACTAAACCTGCATGATGGACACACAGGCCATGTAGTAATGGCTTTATTGTAGATCCTGCTCAAGCTCCAACATGTTCACCCTAGGAGTACCAACAAGAGGTTACAACACTGAATGCAACAGTTATAAATGCTGACCCTTATTGAAGCTAGAGCCGGAAGCTAGGGCTGGTTCACTGTACAGCCCTAGGTATATTCATTCTTAAGGAGCAGTGGAAAACAGACGTTTTGCTTCAGGCTTGTTAGGTCCGTCATGTCTCTTAAACCATTTTGCATAACTACTCACTGTACTGCAAAGAAGTTGCAAGTATGAGATCCAATGTCAATGGCAGCCTTCAGCAATGTGAGCTTCCAAATGATTTCTTGGCACAGGTCTATATTCTTGCCATCTTTCAGATACTGGGGCTTTACACTGTATTGCACAGTGTGAATATAAAAAATAAAAATAAAAGATTCCTCCAAGTCTGCTTGTATTTAAATGTAAAAAATCAGCCTAGCGACTAGAGATGGTCGAATTTTTGACTTGCTAACTTTGTGAGCTGATGATACCATGTTCAGGGGCTTTTGCAATTAACTCGAAATTGTCGAAAAAAAAAAAAAATTCGACCATCTCTCCTAGCGACACAGGCCCCAAAAGTACTACTTTACTTTAACTAAACAGCATAAAATATGATTACCTTTCTTATCTATGTACAGTGGCTTTCAAAAGTATTAGGCCTACTTGAAATTTTCCACATTTTGTCACATTACAGCCACAAACATGAATCAATTTTATTGGAATTCTGCGTGAAAGACTAATACAAAGAGGTGTACACTTAAGAAGTGGAACCAAAATCATACATGATTCCAAACATTTTTTACAAATAAATAACGGCAAAGTGGGGTGTGCGTAATTATTCAGTCCCCTTTGGTCTGAGTGCAGTCAGTTGCCCATAGACATTGCCTGATGAGTGCTAATGACTACATAGAGTGCACCTGTGTGTAATCTAATGTCAGTACAAATACAGCTGCTCTGTGACGGCCTCAGAGGTTGTCTAAGAGAATATTGGGAACAACAACACCATGAAGTCCAAAGAACACACCAGACAGGTCAGTGATAAAGTTATTGAGAAATGTAAAACAGGCTTAGGCTACAAAAAGATTTCCAAAGCCCATGGTGACTCTGGACAAGGTGCAGAGATCTACAGCTCAGGTGAGGGAATCTGTCCATAGGACATTTATTAGTCGTGCACTGCACAAAGTTGGCCTTTATAGAAGAGTGGCAAGAAGAAAGCCATTGTTAACAGAAAAGAAGTCCAGTTTGCAGTTTGCCACAAGCCATGTGGGGGACACAGCAAGCATGTGGAATAAGGTGCTCTGTTAAGATGTGAGACCAAAATTGAACTTTTTGCCAAAAATGCAAAATGCTATGTGTGGTGGAAAACTAACACTGCACATCACTCTGAACACACCATCCCCACTGTCACATATGGTGGTGGCACTATCATGCTCTGGGGGTGCTTCTCTTCAGCAGGGACAGGGAAGCTGGTCAGACTTGATGGGAAGATGGATGGAGCCAAATACAGGGCAATATTGGAAGAAAACCTCTTGGAGTCTGCAAAAGACTTGAGACTGGGGCGGAGGTTCACCTTCCAGCAGGACAACGACCCTAAACATAAAGCCACGGCAATAATGGAATGGGTTCAAACAAAACATATCCATGTGTTAGAATGGCCCAGTCAAAGTCCAGATCGAAATTCAATCGAGAATCTGTGGCAAGATCTCAAAACTGCTGTTCACAAACGCTGTCCATCTAATCTGACTGAGCTGGAGCTGTTTTGCAAAGAAGAATGGGCGAGGATTTCAGTCTCTAGATGTGCAAAGCTGGTACAGACATACCCTAAAAGACTGGCAGCTGGAATTGCAGCAAAAGGTGCTTCTACAAAGTATTGACTCAGGGGGCTGAATAATTACACACACCCCACTTTGCAGTTATTTATGTGTAAAAAATGTTTGGAATCATGTATTTTTCTTCCACTTCTCATGCGTACACCACTTTGTATTGGTCTTTCATGTGGAATTCCAATAAAATTGATTCATGTTTGTGGCTGTAATGTGACAAAATGTGGAAAAGTTCATACGAATACTTTTGCAAGCCACTGTACAAAACATGTTGCCATGTACAAGATGACAGTCAGAAAAATGTTGTTAGACAAGTTCTTGTATGTGTGACATTCTAATTATACCCTTAAAGATGAAGACTATCAATCAGTGAGGATAATAGATCTGTTCACACAAATGCGTTTTTATGTCCATTGCCCAACGCATGCAAAGTGGAGACGCATTGTATCAAATGGCCATTTCAAATGTATTTGTGTTGTATTATGCTCTTTTGCAGAATGGTTTACAGCTAACATTAATGTCAATGGTAGCGCATGGAAATGTATGTAAGCATGTGTTATAGTGCGTGATTACACTAATACCCCACAACATGACAAAATACTGATAACAATAAATAGTCATTTACAGACATAACATACCGTATATATTAGAGTATAAGCCAACCCAAATATGAGCCGAGGTACCTAATTTTAAAATAAAATACTCAAATTACTCGAGTAAAAGCCTAGAGAGGGAAATGCAGCAGCTAAGGTACAGAAACACACAGCAAATGTGCTTTTGTTAGGAGATGTTATTATTATTATTAATTCTGCAGATTTATAAGTTAATTACAAAGCCCCTGAACATGATATCACCAAAATTGCTAGGGATGTAGAGAAGGGATGTGGGGACATTGTAAAGAAAAATGTATTTCTCTAACATATCTAGTTTTGCACAAAAAAGGTTCAAATTTGACTTGATTTTGAACCTAATTTATGCAAAAACGACATATGCTAGAGCAAGATTTTTTTTTCAAATGTTCCTACAACCCATTTCTACATCCAGTACATTTGGTGATGATAGCATGTGCAGGGGCTTTGCAATTCACTTCTAAAGTCCACCTTCAAAATGCTGTGATTTTCATTTCTTGACCCAAATATAAGCCGAATTTAATTTTTTGACACATTTCAGGTGCTGAAAATTTCGGCTTGTATTCGAATACATACATTAGATCTTAATTTTGACGCAGATAGGTGTGAACCAGACCTCCAAGGGGGCTTGAAGTAAGGCTATGTTCCCACTTAGGCGATCAGCCACAGGACAGCGCCATTGACCAGGCGATTTTTACACATGATTAAAAAAAAAAATCCCCCCCAATAAAAAAAAAAAGTGCCCATAGAGAACGAATGGACATGATTTGTGATCGCATTTACATGTGATAAAAAATCACGTCCATTCATGTCCATGGGCACAATCAGGGCAGAAAAATCGTGATCACCCGCGTTCAGAACGCGGGCAGCCGCGATTCTGAACGTAGGTCTAACAGTGGTCCAACCGCATACGCAGCCATTAGATAAAGTGGGGACACGGCCATTCATCTAAATGGACGTGATCAACAGCAATTACCGTGCGGGATTAAAATCAGGACGCGATTAATCGCCTATGTGGCATTAATCACCTTAGCAGTAATTAAAGTTTCATGAATGAGGTCCTCATTTACTTTTCCCAGAAAGTCAATATTTGTGTATTTATACATAAGTTTGATAGTGAGAATGATTGCTCATGCTTTACAGCTTACGCTGAATGAAACTACTACCAGGTATAGTAATCCTTTTCCGAATATTTGTTCTGGAAGATCGTGCGCCAGTCTAACAACGATACAACAACACATTGTGATCAAACGATGCATAAACAAAATACCTCAAAAAACCCTCAGGTATTTGAACTATCGAGCAAAATTGACGATAATGTCCGATCACTTTTCGATCCCTTTTCTTGTTCAATTTCGATCACTTTTGGTCAATCATAATCTACTTATAAAAGACCGTTTTGGGTTGATCGAATGGTAATATCGAACCGTGTGTGGCTACCTTTAGTATCAATATCATGTGTATGCAAAGCCAACTAAAGGGAACACACCTGTAAGTAAGGGCCAGATCGATGGCTGCTTTGAGCGCCGTGCGCACTCATGGCCATCCATCTGGCCCATATCTAATGCAGCCATCCCTGTTTTCGAGTGGGACCAATCAATTCCGCTCCAAAACAGGGATATCGGACATGATTGTGAACCACATCGATGTTCATTGCTTTGCATGGAGACCGCTGTGTATCCAGCTCCTCCGATGGCGTGATGACATCATCACGCTGCTGCAGGGAACCTCGAACGGCTCCAATATTGAGCCGTGTGTTCCCGGCTTTACATTTTGAGTTTAGCCTTGGCAGCTTACAGTTTCTCCAGTGACAAGCTTTCATCAGGATCATAAAAAGACAGACAATGAGTCAGAAAGCGTGAGCAGTTGGAAGGTGGATTAGGTCAATGGAACTGACTAACAGCTGTTGTTTTTATTTATTTTAGCACATACACAGGTTAGGTACTATGAAAGGGATTACTGAGAATGTCAACAACCGCGATCAGTAAGTAGGAGAAAGGGCATAGAGTACGCCTCATTTGGTTGCAGGGGAGGGGAGGCACGCAACATACTATGACATATTTTTAGACACAAGCTTCAAGTCAGTCAGCTCCCTGTTTGCTCTGGTATCTTGCAAAGTGCAAAGTGTAACGTTTCATGCACTCATCGTAAAAAAAGAAAAAAAAAAGAACTAGAATTCCCTGACCTTTAACGCAATCCAAGTTCAAGTACACTCATGGCCATGGCAATTAAAAATAGTTGTGAGCCAATGACAATTACTAAATGTTACATGCTGCATAGTAAGCGCACATTAAACCAGTGGTTCCCAAACTTTCCCTGCAGGGCCCCTCCTTTGCTACACAGTTTCAGATGGATGGTCATTTTACACTACTACCCTGTTTCCCAGAAAATAAGGCATTCCCCAAAGATAAGGCACCCATTCATTTCTGCCTCACACTGAAATATAAGGCATCCCTCTGAAAATAAGACACCCACGAAGATACGGTACTGCAACTCTGGACAGGGGGGTCAGAGCGGGCAATCAAAATGACACAAGAGGATCAGAAGGGGTTACTAAAATGGTAATCCCCCCTCTGAGTCTCCTGTGCTGTTTTGACTCCCGGCTCTAATCCCCCCTGTGTCATTTTAAGTGATCCCCCCACCCTGATACCCCAGTGCCGTATTCTTCTTCATGGAAAAATAAGACATAGGGCATCTTTGGGAGCGAAAATTTATATAAGACACTGTCTTATTTTCAGGGAAACATGGTGGTGTTTGTGTTGCAGTATGCAGTACTAGTGTGAAATGGCCCTCAAACTTTATTTAAAATACAACTTGAATGCAGAGACATGTTTCATATATAAACACACACTAATCATGAAGAAACATTTATCATTCACATAGAGCCTAGGTGCCCAACCTGCGGCCCGGTCCGGTTTGGTCCTCCACATGCGGCCCCCAAAACCTGTTAATGTATAGGACATATGAACTCACCTGTGAAGTGGTCACTCGCTGACCCAGGCTTTCACATTTGGTGCTCCTACATTAGTAAAATTGTCATTGTTGTTAGGGGAAACCAGGTCTACATGTGACCACTGCACCCAGGGGCAGGAGGGAGGGTGGGTGCTGTCAGCTTTTGACTGCCTGTTGGGAGCTGGTCCACAGCCTGCTGAGATATGTGGATGGGGGTCTGGATCGATGTTATGTGCGGCCCTTTAGTGATGCCGAGGGCCGCACTTGTGGCCCTCCATATCAACTCAGTTGCCCACCACTGATCTAGCATGTGAAAACCATTAGGACTGTCTGGTTCTCCTTGAACCTTATCTTGTAACTCATAGAAGCATTGGCCAATTCGGTTTGAGCCTACACGGATAACAAAATAAAAAAATGATCCTGACCAATGACACAGGAAAGTGAAACCTGATGATGATATGCTTCCCCATTAGGTTTTTTTGCCAGAGACATACATAGGAGACATACAAAAGAAAACAGCAGTGCACACAGTCAATCTGACCACTCCTGGCCAAAAGGTAGATAACAGTCCTGGTAAGGTTCCACTGCTAAAAGTCCACATAAATGTAGCCATACACGGGCCGATTCCAGACCGCTGTGCTCATTCCCGACAATTGGCCGGCGGTTTCTCTGCTTTAAATCGGGTGCGCTCATCTGGATCACCACACGGTGATCCGACATGTCAGTAAATCACTGGCGTCCCCATCCAAAGTATGTCCAACACACCGATCCTCTGAATGACCGGCTGCAGCGTGCTAACATCATCACACTGCAGTTGGTCCCTCATCTATCGAGGGAGAATCGCTACCTGTATGGGGACCTTTGGACAAGTATATCAGAGGGAAGTTTGGCCCATTAGGAATAGTTACTGGTGTGCAGCACCAGGATGGAGGAAGTGAAGCCCTACTGAATCCATATAGGAAAACAATACGTAGCGCACAACCCAGTGCATTATCAACAGGTTAATTAAACTAAAGAGAAGGTGAGGTAATAAACTCACAAGGCTGGAATAAGGTAGGATACGTGTAACAAACACTCATGTCATGTGATGTCATCCCCATCCCTGTCCCTCCCTTATGCCCTCCTCGTCCCTGTCCCTCCCTTATCCCCTCCTCGTCCCTGTCCCTCCCTTATCCCCTTCTCGTCAATGTCCATCCTTTATCCCCTCCTCGTCCCTGTCCCTCCCTTATCCCCTCCTCGTCCCTGTCCCTCCCTTATCCCCTCCTTGTCCCTGTCCCTCCCTTATCCCCTCCTTGTCCCTATCCCTCCCTTTTGCCCTCCTTGTCCCTGTCCCTCCCTTATGCCCTCCTCGTTATACGAAAATAAATACCACATGTGACCGTTCATTAATTTTTGCAATTAATCGTCATACACTTGCATTGCAGATATGGAATCGAATACTAGTAGAATTATTCGAGAAATATCGCGAACTCGAATATTGCCTATGCCGCTCATCACTACTGCCATTCACAAACACCTGCACAGCATTCCTACATCTACATCCCTAAAAGAGAAATGGGGATAACTATTCAATTCAACTCTCATAGATAAAGGAAAGGTGGATCCTTTTCAAAACCAAAATTATATAAAGACCCTCATCACATACTCATGTTCTAGAACACATCATTGTAGAATGTATAATTTTTTGGATGCGGTAAATAGCAATGCTGTTTTTGCTGTAAAGGTAAATAGCATTTTACACCTGTAATAAGATTCAAATTGACAATGTTATGATGCCATTACAGGAACAGTCATGTTAAATATATTTTGATCAGCGGTAACATTATAATTGAACTGGAATGGTAACATATTTAAGGTTATTAGTATTAGGCCACACCTAATACTACCCAAATAAAAGGTGACACAATCAAAGAATGTACAGTATATTTTTTGACCCGGGTTATTAGTAATAATTAAAGCAATGACAATGTAAATAATATGTACACACAAATGTAAAAAGTAAGTTAACTTTTCATTATCCCAAAACACTATATATTGATACACCAAGCCACTGGGCCTTTAATGAAAAGGGTGAACTTTTTTTTCAAAAAACAATTTTCTTTGAGAAAATTTTCAGTTTACATTGTATATTAAAAATACATACACAATTAAATTCAAAGATAGAAAACAATGCACACATGAATAGGGGAAATGGGGGCAGGAATGGGGGGGGGGGGAGGGGGGTTAGTAGGGAGGACAGGTAGGGAGGGGGAGTGCGTAGTTCATGTCCATAACAGGGAAGGGGGGTTGGCGGTCACAGTCACCAGTTTCGTTAACGATGTAAAAGAGTAAAGGTGTAGACAATGCCCACCATCCAACCATAGCAGAAAGTACAATGAAAATACATAGTAACCTCCTGTCCACTGGTGTCCATCACCTCAGGTAAAGAAATTGAACTCCCTGGCCATTTTTTTTCAGCACAAAATGGCACCGTACGGGAGATCGCAGTGTACTCTGCCGTGCTTCCCTGCCCTCCCCTCTACACATCGACATTGATAAAAGTATTTATTAGGTGATGCTCAATGGTTTTCGGTTGCTGGGAGTCATACGATTGGTTGTAATGTTGTGCGTTAAATGGATATAGAGAGAATTTTACAAATCAGATCCTAATGCTGACCAGAAAGAACGCACCACTGGACATTCCCAAAATATATACCTCAGTATTACATCGTTCATGACCATTCCCAGCATCAAAAGAACAACAAGTCAGAGGATGAGTGGGCACACTGGATTTAACCAGATCCACCATTATTTCTTCTTTTAAGTCACAATCCAATTTAAAAACATCATGCATATATTATTCTCAAACCAAGGATGACCTTATTAACTGTGTCACATTCATGACTTCCCTGAAAAGCTGGTGACTTAACAGATTTATTCAGTCGGCACAAATAAAATCTGTTTTTCACCTTCCGCTGTTGTGCGTTATGCTCAAAAGGAAATATATATATTGTGTATATATATATATATATATATATATATAAAACACTGTATTACAAATATTAATATTAATGTGTCCTTAGCAGGCTAACCCCATATAAAAGGGACGATCTGTAGAAAAAAACCTATAATGAGTATTTAATGTGTAGCTTAACATGGCAGATGTTGCTGGTTGAAAGATAAAGTCGCCAAACAAGGACCTTTACATCAATGTCACTAGCAGATTTTTTCATGAACCACACTTATCCAAGTAATATTATTGTGTTGAAGCTTTTTAGAGATTTCAGGCTATACTTTCTTTGAAGGAAAAGCCCCCCATAGACAGGCAGACTTCTCCATACAACTTTCATGAGACCTACCAACAACTATGTAGTATAGTGACCTCCCTGATAGAATACATAGTGATTGGAAGGTGTAGAAAGGTCCTCATATTACATGGTTTTGGTAGAAGAAAAGTTGGTTGTACAGAAGTTGCATGGAGGAGTCTGCCTGTCTATGGGGGGCTTAAAGGTAAGCCTTTTAACAACTTACTTATATCTGCCAAGAACACATGGTTGATCATTAAAGTAATAATTTTTTAGCACATCTTAAGTAAAAAAAATTTCATCCCATACATGGCTTTCTAAGAGGCATTTTATATCATGATATGGACCATGAAGCAAGGTAGATTGGCACAACTATTACCACCTCCAGCCAGTGGGTTTTTCTTCACACCCATCACTCTAAAGTGTAAACACTTGTTGAGCACTTTAGTTACAACCTTAATGTTCTTGCTGGTGTTTGTTTTACCAGGAAAAGCACAATCTTTGGAGAATACAAAAAAACCCAAAAAAAGAAAAAGAAAGAAAGAAAAAGAATAAAATAAAAAATGTAAGCTGGCACAAAAAAGCAGGTTAGAGAGAAAAGAGTTTTTTTGCTCACATGTATGTCCTGTTCTAAATAAAGTTTCTTGGATTGTTGAGCTCTGTGGTGTGTAGGATCTCTTTAAAGATTTGATGGTCCCAACACAGTGAGTGTCCAAAAAGATTTTGAAGCCGTATGTGTGCTGTGGG
>CM070032.1:98422116-98458739 GCA_036250615.1 Ptychadena robeensis | reverse complement strand
CTGACACTGAGAGAGGGAAAGATGGCACTCCATCTCTCCCTCTTTTTCTTTTCTGACAATGGCAATTTTACAGAACAGCTGAGAGAGCTGGCACCAGTCGGCATCTCTCAACTGACAGTTCCCTCCAGCTCCTCCGGCTAATCTCCGTGCTGGGGGAGTTGGCGGGCAGCCAAGATGCGACCACCAGCGGCCGAGTGGCCCCGGGGGACGCACATTCGGACCATAAGACGCAGGCACTTTTTGCCCCCAATTTTGGGGGTGAAAAAGTGCGTCTTATGGTCCGAAAAATACGGTAACTTAGTACTAGTAGCAAACCCAAATCTGATACAGGCCCTAATGAGGCCAGGTGGCACTGCTGAAATCAATCCACATGGTCAATGAGAAAAAATTTAAAAGGTCTTTATTAATACAAAAGTGAGGACCAGTCAAAATGCATTTAATGCTAACACATATTCAGAGCAATGTAATTCTTTAACACCAATGTGAGGTAATATACAACAATAAAGTTAGTAATGAATAAACCACAAGATGTTCCAAATTATGGCTTTTTAGTCTGAAGTTTGAAGGAGAATTGATGCAAAGCAGGTGAAGAGAGAGTTCTTAATCCTCAGGTAATTCAAGGTATTGGTTGTATGGACCCGTGATTATTGCTTATGTTTTTATGCATGGTGCTCCTATACAGCCGCAAACAAAAGTCCCCTAGGAGACCATATAGGTCTGCTTTAGATCCGTTGGTTGGTATATAGTAAATACAGGGTTAACCACCTACTCCCAGGACCTACATTATGGGAGGTCTATTTATTTGGATGTTTATTTAGATTGGTCATAGGACGGGTGTCCTTTATTAATGGAGAGCCAGATTGCCCCTTTGGAGTAATTTCAAGTGATGTTGTTTGGAGATTTATTACCAATGAGTATAGGGCTTCATGTTAGCTTATTCTATTGTATTTCACAGTTCTCCCAGAAGTTGAAGTCCTTCCTGGCTGTGGGTAAGTTCAGGAGCCTGGGGTGAGTGCAGGAGGAAAGGCCCAGCAGGAAGGAGGGGCCTCCCGGTGGAATTTGTAAGCAGACCTGGCACTGGGGTTTTTTACACTTCAACCCTTATGGTTGTCCACCCTGAATTCTTGGTCATCTGACATTTTGTAATGTATGTATGATCACATGACTTTTAGACTATTTGGTAGCTTTATGCATGCCTGAAAAACCCAGTGGTTAATGCCCCACCTTGATAGTTCTTTTTTGTTGTTGTACTTTTTACTTGTAACCAATTGGGCCGCAGGTAATTCCAACTGAATATGTCTTGCCCACGGCAAGGCAGTAGGGCCCCTAGACTGTACTGAATATATCCATATAGCCTCTGTGGATACAGTTTGGCCAAACAGTATTTCCACCAGAACAGATCCTTCCACTGGGGAAAAATGCCATAACCATACTGCCTGCTAAACAGGCTCCCCTAAACTGCCTGCGATCCTTGGGTTCACCAAGACGTGGGATCGCCAGCTCTTCTGTGATTGGCTGATCTTGTTTTAGCTTAAACCAGTGGTTCCCAAACTGGGGGGCGGGGTCCCCTGGGTGGGACGCGAAGGCATTCCAGGGGGGTGCAGGCCTTCATTCTTATTCTTCAAATCAGAAATGATTAACCCAATAAGCTGATCAAGTTATTAAAGTGCTGTTTCATGAGTTCTTTTTACATTGGAGCTTTTTTAAAAAGAGCTCACTATCCCTAGTTAGGATTAACTCTTTGTTGCATTGAGCTGTACACATACCATAATGTGCTATTACACAGCATTTGAATGTTTAATTTGTAGCATACATCACAACACAGGACTGTTTGCCCTCATGAATTGGGATGCTATTCAAAGTGAATTTTCAATTTCAGCAAAATGCGATAATTATGCGTTTCCCTAATGATTACCAGTTTTTTTTATTAGCTGCAACGAACTGAAATTTGGGTCTGGGACTCAGATGAGCCAGTCTTATTTAGTATTCTCTTTGATTAGATTGCTTTTTCAATACTTGCACTAGGGTTTCCACCCTCTAATGACCACACAACTATCCATGACACTATGTATACCCCATATGTTGTCAGCCCATTGACAGTTCGCTTTGGCCAGCGTGATTGACAGCTCAGAAATAGTTGTATATATTGTTATTTATGTACAATATATACAATTAGGATTTCTTTTTTTCCTATAAAAGGTTTTCAATAATTTTTTCAGATCAAAGTTTAAAATAAAATATTTTTTATTAGCAACCAAAATATTTCTACAACACACATTTACATTTTTTGCCTCTATCTTCCCAAATACCAAAAAAATACCACTAAGGGTCCACATACACGGGTTAATAACCTTTGTGACATCACTCCGCTGCACTTGAGTGTTCCTCGATCGAATGGCGAATCAACGGGCACCACACCCCATCCAAGGTAATTGCAGTCGAACAGGCATCTACCAATATGTTGGTTCCCTGTTTGATCTTTCTTTGATCAATTGACCCCGCATAAAGAAAAGGTGGCTGCGTTATATTCCCAAACGATCCGTAACATGAAAATCACATATTGTACATAAGCTATTACACTTAAGAATAAAAACAGAACTACAGGCTCTTCTGTAATAATTTGCCAAACCCCATTTGCAGATACTAATTCAATAACTTAATTTAAAGGGGGGGCTCTGAGGTATTCCAGGGGTAAGCTCAGCTAGGGGGCTGAGGGAGGGACAAGCAGGAAGCCAACCATGAAAGAACTAGCTACAAACGGAAAGTAGAGTGCATGTTATGTGTGTGTGTGTGTCTGTGTTTGTCTCTAGATGCATGATTCATGTCTTTCATGGCATGAGTGCAGTGTGTGTGGCTCTATGTCAGTGGTGGGCAACTGAGTTGATATGGAGGGCCACAAGTGCGGCCCTCGGCATCACTAAAGGGCCGCACATAACATCGATCCAGACCCCCATCCCCCCCATCCACATATCTCAGCAGGCTGTGGACCAGCTCCCAACAGGCAGTCAAAAGCTGACAGCACCCACCCTCCCTCCTGCCCCTGGGTGCATTGGTCACATGTAGACCTGGTTTCCCCTAACAACATTGACAATTTTACTGATGTAGAAGCACCAAATGTGAAAGCCTGGGTCAGCGAGTGACCACTTCACAGGTGAGTTCATATGTCCTATACATTAACAGGCCAAACAACACCCAAAGGGCCGCATGCGGCCCCCGGGCCACAGGTTGGGCACCTAGGTGCTAGATAATTTTGATGTGATCTGCAACCTGTTCAGTGGCAAATAAAATAACATACCACATATGCAGTATTAACTAGCCCAGTGGTACCCAAACTAGGGGGCGGGCTCCCCTGGGGGGGCATGGAGGTGTTTTGGGGGAACAGTTAGGGAGGCAGCTGAGGTGGCACTTGGAGCCCTCTATGTGAGAATTGTGCCAGAGATAGTGTAGAGAGATCTGTAGAACTCAGCTGCCTATTGGCTCTCCCCACTGGCAGTTCTCTCTCTCCAATCAGACACACCTGAGAGATGGACATACATGAACCCAACTGTAACAGGGGCAAGTACCAGTCCTGTGTGTATATTGACCACATGGCCAAGTGGGGGAGTATCATGATACCGTCCCTTCCTGGGCTGATAGCAAACCAAATTACATTACATCACTTCCCATAGCCAAGATCTGGGGCTTCCTGGACAGAGATGACCGGGATAATGGGGTGAGGGAGGTGAGCAGGAAATATTCAGAGATGCCAAGTGGTGGCACCATGATTCAATCTTTGGCTAAGTACTAGATTGTACCTAGTGTGTATATGTTTATACTTTTGTAGCTAAGTAAATATAATATATATATATTATAACTGAGAGTAAATACCACCAGCTGGGGGAGGCTGAATATTGACAGTTCTGAATGAAACCTGGCAATATTCCGCCCTATCATACCAATACTAAAGGACAGATATTGCGTTGAAAATTGTAGGAAGCAATATCTCTTACTGTTACAACAACCATGGGGGGAACTAGCTGCAGACAATAGGTAGACTCTGTGTGTGTTTGTCTCTAAATAAATGATGAATATTTATATATGATTGGTGTGTGTATATATGAGGCATGTCTTTGCATGATTGGTGTGTGTGTGAAAAAGGTAATTGTATTTCAAATAAAGTTTGAGAGCCCTTTCACACTAGCCACACTGCGGCTATGGACATGCTAGCAGTAATGCTACAGTGTCTGTTACTTTTAATAAAACCCTGTGTTTCTGTTGTGCTGGCCCTCATTCTGGATCTGTGTAGTTTGATTTGGGGGGGACGGGGGCTCGATAATGTTACTTTATAGAAGAGGGGGGGCCCTGCAGGGAAAGTTTGGGAAACACTGATCTGAGGTAACCTCATACAGGAACCTATGCTTACACTTTTAGGGTAAGGCTCCACTACGGATCGCATGGAAAACACACGCAGAACATGTGTTTTACTGTGCGGATCAGCCGCTATTTACCTGCGGTTTTGTTTTTCTTTAGTCTATTGACAAAAGCCCGCGGCTAAACTGCGCCCAATCCATGTCCATCAAGTTCAATGGACGCGGCTGGTGCGCTTGAGATGCGCATCCGAAGCAGTGCAGCTGCGGAAAAAAACGCCAGTGGAGCTAGGCATGTTGGAGGTAATGGGAGCCATTTGGGCGCCATTTGGGCGCAGATAAAAAAACATCCACTCCCAAAGTGGAGCCTTACCCTTAGTTCTTTGATTTCAGTTTTCATTGAAGATCAGCATTACATGTGGACCTGATTTGCATGTGCATATATTCTAGGTGACACCCATCCAAGTTAGGTTTAAGCCACATTGGTTCACGAAAATGATGTATAGCTCCCAGCTGCCCCTTCTACAGCCTGCATCTCACAGAGAAGAACAGAGACGCATGTAATGATAGCTTTAGCTCTTTAGCTCCAGTACTTTTTATTTAAGTTCCTCCAGAATGAAAACCCCACACGGGGCGAACAATCCAAAACTTCAAACTTTATTCGATCTTCACATAATATAAAATATCAATCAACTTTGAATCCCGTACATACTTCCCTGGACATAAATCCTAGCCCTGACAAGTTTCTCCCCTCCTTGCTGGGCTTACTCGTAGGGATAATGAAGAAATTCACAGCTTATATATACATGTCATCACGCACCTTGTGAGGCCAAGTTGAATTAACTATGTAGATTACCAAGGCAATTTCTCAACAAGTCTCTTGATTCAAAAAACAACATAATAGACATCAAACAAAAACAATTTCCCTTAAAAACTACAAATAGAACCTGCTCTGGGCACACCTACCCATAAATGTATCACTTACTCAAACTCACATATTAGATACTGTGCTTCGCCATCACAGACATATAGCTAAAGCACGTTTTGATTTTAACCTGATTTTTCGGTCATCACGCACAGTCAATTGGCAAAAAATCTGGTACAAATTGGCCGGTCACCCTTTGCCCAGCACTAAGAGTGTCTCCACTGTGTTCTTGGCTCCCCTATCGGCCCCCCTGTGCTAAGCGGCTATGCTTGTTCTGCTAATCTACTGCACTACCTCTGTGCTGATGGATCAGCAAAGTGAGAACAGCCGCTGCTGCAGACAGGTATGTGGATTGGCTCTGCTGAGAACGCAGTGGAGACATACCATTACTTTGAACAGGCATGCTGGTCCCCATCCAAAGTAATAAATTGACGTCTCTTTAATGGCTGAGATCCATTTAATGGCTGAGATCTGAGATCGATTCAGCCATTAGATTCATTCAGATTCATTCAGCCGATCGACTGCTGTGAGTGTGCACGGCGGTCGTTTGGCCGAAAAACCGTGTGAAAATCTAAACCTGTATGGGGGGCTAAAGAGATTGAGAAAACGTGAGCGTGTTAACCTTCCTACTATTTTTAATCCAGCATCCAGCGATCTATGTGATGTCAAATTTACATGTTATTACATTTTGTTCAATAACAGTGGTACTAAAAGGGAAACCTATCCATTGTAGTTACAGATGTCAGCGTTCAGAGAGTGTTTAACAAACAAAGAATAGAAAACTAAAAGCCCCCATACACGTTCAGATTTTCCCATATGATCTACTTAAAACAATCAATTTATTTCAATCAGAGAATCGGAACTTAATTGAAGAAAAATAAAATAGACCCCACATGGAGAAACCAATATTTGATCAATTTTAGATTTTTCGATTGTCCAACAAATGAAAGTATGTTGATCGTTTTGTTGGACGATTTTTTTAACTTCTATGCAAATTGGCGATCAAAATCGGTAGGTCACAACAACAATTGTACTCTATATATATTATATTATATCGACAGATACAAATTTTCCGATATGTCTGATCATCTTTTGATCTACTTTTTTGCTTTCAGAGGATCAGATCATGCAGGCAGTCATCAATTTTCAGACGACCAACTTATAAATTGATCTTTTTAAGTCTATTATATGGGAAAATGTGAACGTTTATGGGGAGCCTGGGAAGGGGTCAGTTAGCCCCCTCTATTTAAAAAAAAAAAATTCTCTTGGGGTACACAAACATGATTTTTGTAGCTTCTTCCTGAAGCACAGTTCTCGAATCTGGGGGTTTCTACATTTATTACATATAGCAGTGGTGGGCATCTGAGGTGATATGGAGGGCCACAAGTGCTGCCCTCGGCTTCCTTAAAGGGCCGCACATAACATGTAGGACTGCCAAAGTTGATTAGGAAAGCTGGGTTAGAGTGTGACCATTACACATGGTGATGTATGGAATGCCCCATATACATCAAGGTTATGTGCCTCGTTGATATTCTCAAAGTAGTCTAGTGGAAGCATAGGCACTCAGACGCTGTCTGGGTCACTCATTAGCTTTCGCATATACCAATTAGCATGCTCAGCTAGAGGCTCAGCGAGTCCCTCTCCTCCTCTTACTGCTCTAAGAAGTTCCCAGGCGAGGACATGTCGGTGGAGGATCAGTGAACAGGTGAGTTCCTATGCCATATGCATTAACAGGTTTTGGGGGCCACAAGTGGAGGACCAAAGGGGGCCGCCAAACAACACCCAAAGGGGCGCATGCGGCCACTACACCACATGTTGGGCACCTGGAACATAGAGGGATGAGCAGCATCCCTGCTTCTCTTCCAATAGCTGAAACTGACCAGGGACCATGTGGAAAGTTTACATTGTCCCGTTGTAGTTGAAAGCCAGGATCAATTTGATATCAAGTGGTACCTTTCCACCCAGTTCCTTTCCTCCCTTTTCAGAAAACCCCACTTAACATGACCATAAACTGAATGAGGGTGAAGTGTACCTTCCACCCGGGACCCTCCCAGTTATCCTGCACAAGGGAAATAATATATCCCAAATTATCTGATGAAATACAGCAACTTGTAAATAGAAAAAATTTTTGACAAGCTACCACCATGCAGCAAGTGACTCATCTACGTACAAACTGCCTTTTTTTCCAGCTGTTTCTATTTCAGGAACAGAATGTTGCATTAGTTGAGGAATTCTTTAGGTGTTTCATGTTGCAATGTTTTTATTGTGTATTCAGGAAAGGGAAATTTCTACATAGACTTTTTTATTGTGTCAACATCATGGTTCTTTCAATGTCAAAGAACTTTTCGTGAATATCTGCAACTTCAAGAATTCGCAAATATCTTGAATATGTCGGTGGATATTCACGATTACGAATATTCATTGTATGGCCATGTATTGCGAAAATAATATTCCCATTGCAAAAATATACATTGCATGTGACCATTCATTTCAAAGATTATTTTCGCGACTGCTGCGATATTTTGGTCATACCACGAATATTTGAATTTACAAATATTGTATCAAACATTAGTAGAATTATTAGCAAAATATCACAAATTTCAATATTACCTATGCTTCTCATCACTAAATATGAGCAGGCTTTGCATGTAAATCAGAAAATGCAAGAATATAAATAATAGTAATCAGTAACTGCAGAAAATGAATATAATACATATAGGTGGTCTAAAACTCCAGTACAATACTCCAGAGGTAATGAAGTAGGTTGATGATGTCCAGAAGGACATTAAATTCAAATTTAAATTCAAAGAGGGGGGTCAACATTAAGAATGTCCTCCCAGAGCCATCCATAGGGTAGGTGGGAGGGAGCTTGACGGAGTGGGCTGGTTAAGGGAGGGTAGGAATTGACGTGCTAGGATGGGGGTGTGGCTTCGGTGGGAGGGACCAGAGCATTTAAAAGGGCGAGTTACCAGGAAGAGGCATCCATTTTGGTTCCTGCTTCCTGCCCGCCTGCCCTCTTTTTTCTCTTTTACTGTAAGGATAGTCTGTCTATTTATTTGTCTGTCGCAGCATGGCGGGTCCTCGACGGTGCATTTTGATTGTAAAACAAAAAGAGGTTGTGGTGATGTGCTTTTATGGATCGCTGTCACCAAAGGAGGAGATTAAGTGGATTTTATAGAGGGCTAAGGCCCTATGGTTTTATAAGTTTTCTGTTATTAACAGGTTTGGTTTTGGATGTACCCACTGAGCTGGAGGATAAAAGGGCGAGTGGCTGGTAGGGACGGTCTAATTAATGTTAAGTTATTATTGGTATTATTATTAATGTATTATGAAAGATAAGGTGAGTCAGAGGGACCACTCCTCACAGTGTGCACCCAGGATCAGCACTGATCCTGGGTGCACACTGTGAGGAGTGGTCCCTCTGACCCACCTCATCTTTTCTACATATTTAATTGGGATGTTGGCACCTACTCGCTGACACAGTTATCACCCAACTATATTAATGTATTATGTTTTATACATGCTAAATGTGGAAGGCACTGTCGATGGACTTATTAATATTTTGTTCTGATAAGCTGTGGCATTTTTAAATGTATTTTACTACATTTATCCATAAAATTCCAAAGATACTTTGTGTCATGTCATTGTTTGAGGTGTTTTTTTATTAAGGGGATTGTTTGTAATTTTACCTGTACAAAAGTCAGCCCTACCCTGGTCATGGCATATTCTCCTAAGAAAAGTTATAGAAGAGGAGTAGTTTACAAGACGTATCAGGATAATAGCCTGTTATTTAGAACCACACAGGTATCACAATCGCCTTAATCTGTCTTCATGGAATGTGTCACGTCAGATTTAGTTAAATGCAGGATAGCAGGTGTAAACGTTGTGAAATAAACCACCCTTTCATGTTATGTTATCCCATTCTCCCATGGTGTCAGAAGCCTTCCTAGGTGTTACTACTTTCTATACGATGATCGTTTCTCATTTAAGAGCACATCATGTAGATGGAA
Organism: Ptychadena robeensis; assembly: GCA_036250615.1. Lineage (NCBI taxonomy): Eukaryota > Metazoa > Chordata > Amphibia > Anura > Ptychadenidae > Ptychadena > Ptychadena robeensis. Next base: position 98,449,458 of record CM070032.1, on the reverse strand, counting down.
TGTAAATTATCATTAATTAATATGTGTTTCTGTGATGTACAGTACATTGCGAAACCAGCAACTTTCTCTCAAAGTGAATAACACCTGTCTGTCTTCACAAATAATGTTTTAGATTAGTTTGTACCCTGCCCTGAGGCGTCTCTTCCCGTGAATACATACTTCGGAATAAACTCATGATAATGTACTTATATACCGTATATTACATCACACTGAGAAATCCCCCTGTAGCACAAACATGTGAACTTTGATAAATATGCAAATACTTAAAGTAGAACTTTAACCGAAATCTGGTGACAATTTGTTGTGGTGCCTGTGTACTACAACTGAGAGAAGTCATGTATAAAACAGCAGGAATTTAAATTAATAAAACTGGATGTAAAGTGCTAGCATTTCAGCATCATTAAATGTGATAAAAGCGTCCCAGAGATGGTCAATTAGTTTTTGACATTTCAACTAGCTCACTCTCACTCAGTAAATCATCATCAAAATTGCTGGAGATATCAAAAAGTGTTGTGGGAACAATCAAAAAAAAGAAATAACTGCTCTAGCATATGTGTAAAATAATTTAAAATTCAAATCTAAATATTTTGAGTAAAAATTTCAACTTAGCTTTGAATAAATGACGTTACTATTGTTAAGTTCTCAGAGTCTGCCCATATGCCTCATATTAAAATGTAGAACACCATGTATGTAATTCTTCAGGTGGTTTCCAATTACAGATCCTGTATTGATGATAGACATCATGTGACTTGACCATGTCTTGATTGGATGGGATACCCCAGTAAAGCTGTGCTGCATGAGTCACTAGGATCTATCAGCCTTTTGCTGCTAAAGTTACTTATAGTGGTTTGGTATGCTCACCACTTTATCTGGCTTATCATGAAACTCTTGCTGTCAATTACATCTAGAAAGCTTGATTTTGCTAAGAGCTGCTTGAGTTGAGGGCTTTCGATTCCTTTTATCCCTTCTCACATAACCTTCATGGTTGTCCCAATCCCAAGCCCTACTCCATAGAGCAGGGTCAAATGACAATTTCACAGAAGTCGGCACTTTTTCCGAAAGCATCACAACAAGCAGCAGCTCTAATTTCCACAAGTGGGGTGGAAAGTTAGGAGGCAAAGTAACACCCCCTCCCTACTAACTTTGTAGGGATGGGACATTATTCTTCCTTCTAACTTCTCACCCCGCACATCATTTACACAAGCGGGGTGGAGCGTTCCTGATCATGTTGGAAGTGACGTCAGAGTGTCCCGGTATTTGGAACGTGCACTTCCTTGTTCCATATACAGGAAGTGACACTTTTTCCCTTAACTTTGAGGATTTGTGATGGATTGGGGTGTGTAAATACCTTCTGCTTTAAGAAGGCTTGACTGTGTTGAGATATATTAAGATATTTTGAGTTTTAGAGAAGATTGCAAAGGGAGAGGCAAGTTTGTTTTATCGTAGAACAAGAATATAACATGTTTAAGTAAGTATGCTTTAGAATACAACACAAAGCAGCAGAGGTGTGATTTCCCTTTATGATGATGTAGGAAAAGGATTCTGAGCTAAATTTTAAGCTTTAAAAAAAGTTTAATACTGGCGAAGAACACCAGCAGCTTTTAGATATTCTATCCTGAAATCATTGTTGGCATAATGAAGGTGCTTTACAAAATAAAGCAGGTCTGTTGTATGTCTATAGGTAGCATAGAATGTCTCTATGCACGCTATTGGATTACTATGTTATAAAAAAAAAGAAACATTAGAACAGTTAAAGTTTCCAGCTCTAAAAGAATTAAAGACAAACTATTGTGCATTTTCAGTAAGAACCTATTTTGAGTTACGAATCAAGGCCATTATTCTCCCCTAGCTCAGTTTCAATGTAAATCAATGGCAACAATTTCACAATAGAAGACCAGATAACGTGAAGCACATGCAGCAAACCATACATCTATACACCAGATCAGAAACTTAAAGGGAACAGAATTAAAAATAATACATTTTCTGTGGGGTGATGAGACCTGTTCTTGCACTCCCTTCACTGGAAAATTAGATCCCTAAAGCCCCCCATACACCACATACAATTACCATGCAACTTCTGTACAACCAACTTTTCTTCTACCAAAACCATGTAATAGGAGGACCTTTCTACACCTTCCAATCACTATGTATTCTATCAGGGAGGTCACTATACTACATAGTTGTTGGTAGGTCTCATGAAAGTTGTATGGAGGAATCTCAAGGTGTATGGGGGGCTTAAATTGCAATTCAGATCCCACCTTGATACACTACTTATGGCCATGCACACAAATCACCATGTTCTGGATCCAGGAACTTCCATTCATATCAACTGTGATTACATCTTATGTTCATCATGACTTTCTACTGTTCCTATGAATAAAAAGGCATGCAAAATTCAGACACATGACCTGGATCCATCTCTGCCAGTAAGACATTAGGGGTGCATGAATGCCGACCAATCTACTGCATTTACAGTGATCTCACAATTGAAAGCAATATTGAGTAAAGAATCAACTGACTCCAAAACATCACAAAAACAAACTACTACATTCTGATAATGTGGAAGATTATCATTCTTTTATACATATATTTGGAAATATCACCATATTTTGGTATGCCATATACTCATAAGGAATAAAACAAGGGAAGTAAAAGTTTATACTGCCATAGGGAATGGTGATCCTTTAGCACGGGCAAACTTGCAGGAATCTCCCTGTAAAAAAACTCCATGGACTATGGGGTGAATATCAAACACCACCTCCTGGTACTCATCCGAGTAGCTCTCTAAAAAAAGTTATGTGCACCCCTGTATATATGTTTTGTAACAATGGTATCCAGCCAGATGTATTTGGGAGACCTTTGATACATAAGATCACCTTGATTACAAGCCCCTCTGAGTACAATGTAAACTCGTTGGACAGATGATTCCTACATGTGGTTGTTGGTACAGTCTGTGCTCCCCGTTCCCCGATGAGATCTCTTGCCCTGGGGGGTCATCGGTTCTTTGTTACCTACCCTACCGTCTATAATCATGGGAGATAATTTTGTACCACAAGGTGGCCTTGAGAACTTTAGAACCCCTTGAAGAGGTCCTCAATGACGAAAGTGCCTTAGGGTTACACCTTCTTCTCCATCTGCAGATGCCTACCTCTTCTTTTATGCATATAGATGTATGGCTGGAATGTTGTGTATGGACACTAGGTGTTGTGTCTGACTTTTAATATGTGTAAATAAACAATTTTGTGTAACTTGCCACTGATAACCTATACCCCATCGTGGGGTGAAATGATTTCTGAAGCTTTTTAAGTCCCCTTGCCCAAGATTTTTTTCTGGGGAAATGTTTTATCTGAGCTAGTGGGCATTTTGCTTACTTCCTTGATGTTGTATGCTCTATAATTGTATTTCGGGATTTTGGCATCGGTACGTATGTGAAAGAGTAGTATTTTTTCCTATTGGTTTTGTAACAATACAAAAATGTTACTAAGTGTAAAAACAACTTGTATCTCTAATGAACAACAATCTGAATCTTCAGACACTACTGCAAAACATTTCCAAACACCCTTGTTCTATCATATTCCCATTAAACTCTCATAATGGATTACCTTAAATTCCAATAGAAATTAATGTGATTTGGGGATGGCAATGTAATTTAATGCATTTAGTGCCATGCCATATATTTACTGTGGAGAATCCAAGGTTCATAGTTGTAAGTTTACTAAACAGCAGTAATCATTTTCCTGTTTACTTTTTACATTCCAGGACTTGTTGCAGAAGAAGTATCAACAATAGACTCTAAGCAGTGACAAAAGCATTGTTTGTCCTTGTGTTTAAGTCAACAGGTAACAAACTAGTCTAGTTTACTTGTTGGGATCCGTTTAAATTTACAGTACACTGCTGTCTGGGGGAGGATCTTAACATTTGGTAAATATTTGATTATCTCTTTGTTCTGTTTCTCCTATTCTTATTTGAGGACTAGTTCTGCATAACATGCTGCCTATTGAACGTTTTGAAAAAAATTTAAGTTTAATTTAGTTGCAGTGAACTTCCGTTTTCTTGTTGGCCCATTTGTTGTCTGCTGCATATGAGTTAATTATCCAGTGCACTGAATTCACATCATTTGGTTTCTGTACACCTAGATTCATACGTGTCAACTTGAATGTCCAAGAATGAGAAAAAAATACAACGTCCCTGATGTCACTTCTGGTATTTGAAATGTGACTCTTCCGTATTCTAAATTCAGGAAGTGACGTCACTGACATAACTGAAGAGCCTTCCGGTATCAGAAGGTCTCCCTTCCATTTAGTTGTCGGCTGAATTAGAAGGGAGAGGGCCTCCTCTCTTCAAAATTACCCTGATCTCAAAATCCAGAAAAAATCCAGGATTTATGTGACTTTTCCGGCCAAAACTGGAGAGTTGACAGGTAAACCTAAATATGGCTTTTCAAAAAGGACAAAGCTATAAAACTTCAAGGCACTGCAGCAATTTTTCTGCACCTTCCTGCGCCCTCTTATTTCCCTTAACTCTGATGATTATTGTGACTATTAAGAGCTTCACTCCTCCTATGTAATGCACATTCATACACCAGTCAAAAATCAGCCAAGAGTAATTGTTTACTTTAGCTAAAAATGTGTTTGATTAACCAATCATGTTTAAGTCAAAATTTGTTTAACCTTGTTGATTCCCTGACAAATATAGAAGCTATTAAACTTCTGTATATCATATTTTGCTTCAGTGACAGTGCAGTAGGATTTTAGAGGGATAGGAGAACAAGGAGAACAGGACATGTATTGGTAAGTTTGTGCAGCTAATCTACGTCTCGTTTCACATGGGCTTTCATAAGAAGAAACTGAATACCTCTGAAAATATACAAACACACAAAAGAACAATAAATCTTTAACATTACATAGTTGTATACATCGGCTTTACAGTGCTGTTTACATCTAGTTGGTTAATTGGGGGTGTGACCCCAGGTAACTCACTGACAACTAAGGTTAACCACCACCAAAACTTGAGAGAGAGAGAAAGAAGACAAGTGAGACAAGAGCTAATCCATTGGTAACCCACAACCCCACCCCAGGGTCCAAATACATGCGTCACTAGTAGTGATGGCGTTTGGCCGTGATGGCTTTTCTTCTCCTGGCAGTATGGGTGTTCGGCCCGCCCTGTTTGCTGGCTAGAAGAGGTTTATTATTCTTCCACAGGCCGGATCAGGTGCAGAAAGAAGAATTTTTCCACTATTGGAAATTTGCTTTAGCAACTGGGGGCAGCTGCAGGCCCCATTGTGGTCCCTGGCCCCTTGGCAGCTATGGTGATCCCTATGCCACTGAATGCATTGGTAAAGAAAGAAAAAATATATGAGTGCAGGGTAAATAAATAAAAACCACAGTGAGTGTTTAAGCATTTTACAAATTAATCATTAAACTTATTACGATTTGGGTTAGCTTTATCAGTTTATGTAAACTCTCCTTATAATACATTTCTGTTTGAGCAGGAATTCCCCAATGAATTAAATCAGGAACACGTAAATGCTTCCAGGAAAAGTAGTAGAAGAAATTGAAAGTAAAGATATTTACATGATAAACAGGATGGAGATACATAAACCGGTAATCTGTGAAGATAATACTTTTATATTTATGTGTAATAGAATCATTTTCCTAAACAATAATCACATTGCAGTACATGATGTTATTAGAGGCTCATCATCTAAGGTTGATATTTTACCACTGTTATAATAGTGGCAGAATGGGCTGCCAGTGGGGAACAGCCTAACCTATGGAACCCACCTTGGTGCACATCCATATTTCTACTAGTGATGACCGAACTGTATGGGTGTTTGACCCGCCCTATTCACTGGCGGGAAGAAGGTTACTATTCTTCCGCTTGCCAGATCAGGAGCAGAAAGATCCGGCCAGTGGAAGAGAGAAGCTGGTCTCTCTTGAAAGAAAACCGGCTCATACCGGAACAGACATCAGTGACGTCATGTCCGGGTAGCAAAACCGGGAACTGTGCATCCCAGGTACCGGAAGTGACGTCCGATGAAGTCCGATCCTCCTGTTCGCTGACGGACCTGGCCGAAGTTCGGCCATCACTAATTGCCACTATTAGTGATTTGCTTTAATTTGAATATGTCAAAAGCAATATTGATATCTTAAATATTCTCTGTAGTAATAGAGATTTTTCTGTGAAAGGGAAATTCTACTAATGGTGCTTATAGAATGAGTCAACATGTTTCGCCCATTGGCTTCTTCAGAGAAGAAGAATGTCCAGCATTAGTACAGTGTACAATGGATAGAGCTATAAAACTGCATGTAGATGCTTATTGTTTTATAACTATTGGAAATATACTTACACATTTGTTATTGAACAAAGATCAAGGGGGGGAGGGAGGGGAGTATAATAGGGGACCAAGACAGGCCGTGACTGCCCAGCTGAAATATAAAAGTTTTCTGCAAAGACCTGAAACTCCTTTTAGACAACATGCTCACTACAGTATTACATTTATTATGTGTATTAATGAATTATTATTCCAGCAGAATATATTCCAGCATCCTGTATGTATATATGTTTTATGCAATAGTTTACATATGCCTGTCCATTTAGTGACAGATCTATAATAAGAATAAAGATCTTTTAAGATCATTAATTATTTTATGTGCCTTTCCGGGCCATAGGATGTCAAAGCTGGCATTTGCAGGCGCATGCCCATTTCTCCTTCTGTCACTGAGAAACGACAAGACAGACTGCATTAACACAACCAGAATTGTTGTCACCCATTGTCACTGCAGCTTCTGTATCGTCATCTATTCCAGGTTTTTGTGTTGACCTTCTGCAGGTATGGGCAGATCTAGGGTGCATTTATAGGTGGTCCATGGCACCTGTTAATAGGCCCTTTAACATTTCCTGCCTGGATGGTGCCTGGCTGTCCTGCCTGTGACAGTGTCAGTTTACCTGGGCTGCTGGGTTGTTCTCGTCATGGTGTGGTTCCTAGAATTATCATTGTGTTGTGCTGTGTACATAGACGACTCTTCTGTTTAAACCCTTGGATACCTTGTTTGTTGCATGAGCTAGAAATAAGACAGGATACCACAAAAAGTATTTTAGTAAACATTTTGCCATTTCACATAGTTACCTGAAAAGTGCCTTTCAAACATTGTGGGTCCATCCCATCGCTCGAAGGGTCCCATGAACTTTGCAGATTGAATGAAACTATAAAGATGTTGACAGATTGATCCATACTCAGTGCTTCCCATGGTCACATGAGCATGAACAGTGTATCCAATGTATGCAAACAGACATTGGAACAGATGTATGTAAACAGTCATGGGGACATCAGGCTTTCTTTATTTGTTAACCCTTTCATTTCTGAACAAAAGTTATAAAAACAGGCTTTGAAAAAAAAAAATTCAATTTAAGTCAATGGTGGCTCCAGTGGCGAGTCAAACATCCACAAATTTGTGGAAGTTCAATCTGCCATTTCACAAGCAGCTTTAACTACTTTTCACCAGCTAAACCAGCCAACATAGACTGTCAAGATCTTTGTACAGCATGACTTGGATGAAGGATTACCCACGACGTTATGGGAACCAGCAATCCTTCTATTCAATATCTACTCAGAAGGTTTGATTTGCCGGTAAAGGGTAGACCTTTTAACTAAATACTTTGGAAATGGGTCAAACAACCAACAATAACCAGAAAATGGCCTTGAAAAATATGGAATAGGGTTTATGAGTCTTTTGGTTCAATAAAAGCAATATAAAGTGTCTTCAAATAAGAGCCTCATGTGTCTTTTGTCATAGTTGCATTCAATCCACCAAACAGCATCTTGCTAAATATACTTCAATTGCTACATCAATAATCTCAAAAAAGCTCAACATACTGAGGATTAAAAGTCAAACTATTCAAAGTTTAAAAATGACATCACACTGATCTGACACTCCTGAGGCACCTTTCTCTTCATACATTTCACTCAACCTTGTGACCTTAATTGTAGAGATATCTACAGTGAAAGTACCCAGCAACACAGAGTCCTATTAGCAGCTAAATTGCTGATTACTTGTTACGGACAGCTGGGTAAGTACATTGACATATATGGCTTTTAATACAGGAAGCATTCCCTTACTACAATAATACAGTATTGCTGTAACAAGAGGTAAAAAAAAGTAAACTGAAAATATTTTTGTCTCAGATATAACATGATGAATGTACTGTTTGAGTTAACACCAATCTGTTGCTGAGTGTTGCATTTTTTATCTATTTTAGGTCCGTTCATTTAGATTTATTTTAACATGCATGAGCTGTGAATTGGGTTTACTCACATATCTCAGTAAATGAAATGAGAGAACTGAGCAGAGGTTGATAGGGAAGAATCTAGTTGTTGAATGCATAAAAATTTCACTTTAATGCATGGTAATATGCACGACTATCTACATCAGTGTTATCTCTAGCATGCAAAAATGCATATTAACAGATGAAAAAACATACTACAATGCACCACAACACCCAGTATTAAAGCTAGCCTTTTCTTTATAATGTGTCTTCTCTTTTTATGGGTTTATGCATTGCCCTTTCACATGCGCGCTGTCTAGCACAGTACACATCTCTGCATTCGCATGTCCAGTACAACAAAATATGCATGCAACAGTTTTTATGAGGTAACACAATGCATTACGCTGCATTGCATAGCCTCAAAGTGTGAATGGTATTACAGGTTTCCTATGCTAAATATAATTAAATATCACTAAACGTTGTTCATGGACTATTTAGCAGTAAGGAATTTTCACTAATCACAGTATCTTTCTGTAACTCCGGGAATTAACTAATTCTTTAAAAAATATTTGTAGAATTAGTCTGTATACCTAGGTACTTGATTTTATACACCGGTAGCTATGGCAGTGATTGGAACCCCTGAAATCAATGACTTGGGGACATTCACACAGGTGCCTGGAGAAGACCTCCCGGAATAAGGGGACAACAAAGGTATTTAGAAGGTGGCTCTTCTGTGGTCCAAAATGTAGGAAAAGACATAATTGATGTTACTTCCGGTATCGGATTTAGTTGTTGATTTAGGAGGGAGAGGGTGTTGCTCTCTGTACTAATGCCCTCCTAAGTTTCCACTCCGCTTGTGCTGATAATGTGCGGGGGTGGGAACTTAGGAGGCAGAGTAACGCTCCCTCCCCTCTAAATTCAATAAATCCCAGATTTTTCCCAAATCCTGGATTTGACTTTTCCGGCCAAAACAGGATAATGGACAGGTATGGTCTGGAGACCCAGTCTGGGGATGGCGGAAAACTCCTGAAGACGTAGGTGCTTTTTGGGTGTTTCCCTGATATACTTAATATGGGCGGCTGAATGGGGGTTCCACTGTCAGAAGCCCGGAAAGCGTAGCACCTTTAAGCCGGCCATAGACGTCCTGATCTATGGCCGACTTTAAGCAGACTCCTCACAGCATGGTGACGTGGTGAGTCGGCTAGAGAACGGACAGGAATCCCGTGTGTTCCAATAACACACGCGATTCCTGTCAGACTGTAGCCAATTAACTCGGAGGGGGAGGAGATTTCCCGTCCGAGTTAACAGACTGAAGCGCAGGATCGGAGGATCGGGCAGAGAAAAAACCAGCAGGACAGACCGTGTGCGTTTCAAACTGCCGGCTCTTTTTGTCAGATCCTCAAGGTGGGCTCCCTTATAGTTGCGGCCGACCAACCTTTATGTGCTCGGCGGGAGCGATCACGCCGGTTGGTCGGCTGCAACTATGGCTGGGAATCGGCCCGTCTATGGGGGGCTTTAGAGAGGTCTCCTAATTTTTTAGCAATATGGTGTAGATGTGATTGTGCTCCACGTTCCATGTCATTAACATTAGTGTGCCATGCTGTAAGCTAGCATGTGGCAGAGACCTGCAGTTGTTCGTTGTTATAACATTTATGCAGTCATAGTTGTGCAGCTGTTGCTTTCACTTTCTGCTTCTGGCAACATTTTCTAAGTGTTATTGTAGAGCACCATCATCATCTCTGAGTTGGGATTTCAACAAAAAAAAGGAAAAAAATAACAGTTGACATACTATCACCCCCTGCTTGTTGAACTTAGCTAAGTATCAGCTGTCCATGAGTGAATGGGCTAGATAATGTGGCACAGGTGCATAGTCTTTACCATTCATCTGGGAATTCCATTATTATTTTATGTCAATGTCCTCTTGTTCTTGTGGTTATGGAACACCTCAAATGGCCATTCAATATTAGAATATCTAAGCCTAGCTTAAGGCCCCCCTACACCTTACAATCTTACCATACAATTTCTGTACAATCCACTTTTCTTCTACCAAAACCATGTAATATGAGGACCTTTCTACACCTTCCAAACACTCTGTATTCTATCAGGGAGGACCCGGCACTACATAGTTGTTGGTAGATCTAAAGGAAATTGTATGAAGTGTTCTAAAGGTGTGTGGGGGGCTTTACCCTATATTTAAATGTAATATGGGAAAGTCTGACATAGAAGGGACATTTTAAAATATGATCAGCTTATTTTTTTGTTTTGTAGCAGACATCATGCCCAGCTAAACACAAACACCTAAATGAGAATTATAGGTTACAGTAAAAAAGTGGTTCCCAAACTTTCCCTGTAGGGCCCCCTTTTTCTTAATAGTAATAATATTGATCCCCCTCCATTCAAACTATACAGGTTCAGATTGCGCACACTAGCTGTGCTGCAGTGCAGTACAGTACGTCAATGCAACACTGGTTTCCACCTTTCACACTGGCTCTGTGTTTGCATTTACATAAGGCAAACGCCCTGTAGCACGCATTTTTGCAGATAACGGATGAGGTTAACTAGTGCAGTGGCGTCCATTACCGGCCAAAAAAGCTAGTGTGAAATGGCTCTCAAACTGTATTGGAAATACAACTCCCTTTTTCTTTTCATTATACACACATAGTGATCATACAAAAACAGCCCCCCCCCCCCAAAAAAAAAACAACTTATCTGAAATGTTAAGCCTGAATGTCCCTTATAGCCCTGAAGGAAGAGCCTGAACTAAACCCCCCAGTGACCACAATATTGCTTTAACTTGGACCCTGGAAGCCTGGTAGATAAAAACAGAATGACTCATGATTTTAGGAAACAGCTAGCAAGTGATTTTTTGTTTACGGAGCACTACATCACCATCGTGCTGGCTCAAAGTTTAATTTGATTTTTTTTTTATTATGAGTATACATCCGCTTTAACAATCCACAGAAATGTGCATGGGACAGGGAGAAAACAGCATATTTGTGTATCACAAAAGACTACCTGAATAGTTTTTTCCCTGCTAAGACTAAAGCTGGCCATACACCTTCAGATTTCTCTGTCAGATTTCCTTCAGATCAGATTTTGTTTTACCCAAACCATGTAATATGAGGACCTTTCTACACCTTCCAATCACTATACTATTCTATCAGGGAGGTCACTATACTACATGGTTGTTGGTAGATCTGATCTGATCTGAAGGAAATCTGACAGAGAAATCTGAAGGTGTATGGCCAGCTTAAGGCTACACTGGGGCGGTTTGGGAGTGAGCGTGTTTTTTAGACTGGCCCAAACTGCTCCCAGCGTCCCAAATGTGTGGCCACGCCTATAAATGACTTCAATGGCAGAGAATAGGACACGGTTTTGCCGAGTGTTTTAGTCCATTGACATCAATGGACAAAATAAAATATTTCAAATGCTACAACCTGAGAAAAATATAATAATTTTTCCAACACAGCCTCTTTTCAGATCATAGTCTACTCTTCTGGAAGTTTTCTGTTGTGGCCCAATGCCACCTTTATCAATGAACTAAATGATCTGAGGACAGGGTCCTTTAAAGGGGATCTATATTGAACCTCCCCACACAACATATTATATACATTATATTAAGTTTTTAATTACCTCTGGGCCAACATTATGGTGGAGAAGTTCTCCATAATCTACCCTCCAATGTTGGTAGCTGCCATTTTTAGTCCATTTTGTTTCTGGCAGTCTTGGAGGAGTCAATAAACTGCAGTAATATGAATGATGCTCGCTAGATAATGGTTGAATGCTAGAAATATACATACACTCTGGAAAGGAGTTTGATCAAGCCATTGTCATGGCCTTTCTGAAGTGTCCCTGTACCTGGCAGAGAAAGAACTTTCATAGTCATCAGTGGGTAGAGGGATGTGGGACATCACTTATCCCTCTGCGGTCAGCGATCGGTCTGCAAAAAAATCGGGTGCCGATTAAGCTGAGGATCGACACCCGATTTTTTTTTGGGGCCGACTGGTGACCGATCCCTGACCGATTGGTCGGCCATAAAATCTAAGCGTGTATTATTACAGATTTTTTACATTTTCTTTTGACAGGTTGTTCGTATAATGGGGGGTTTGAGAGTGAAGGGCATAGAGTACAATGCGTGTAATATGGATATTTGATCAGTATAATTTGTTATGATTTTGCATTAACACCATAGATTCCTGTTGATCCCTATTTTTCATTTGTAGACAGGTGTTTTTGTTTTTCTGGTTCCTTAATAGATGGTGGTGGTTTTGATGATGCAATGTCTTGTTTATGTGCACTATTCTAGTAGTCACCCTGGTATACTACAATGTTAGGTACACACAAAACATACTTTGATTGCCCCCCTATAAGCTGCTCTCCTAGCATAGTAAAAAAGGCTCTAAAAACATGAAAAATGACAGTTAATGATGATGTGATAATGCCAGAGCTTCTGCTTTGTGCTGTAACAGATTATGTGTCAACTGTTTACATGCTGCATGCCTCACCAATGGCTTCACATTTGCAGAATGTTCTCATTAAAACAGATAAAAAAAGATTTCGTTTATTGATAACTGTGCCTGGAAAATTGCTGGCAGAATCAGATTCAAACTTGTGGCATAGTTTGAAAAAAAAAAAAACTTGTGTCATTTCCTAATCATTTGTAGATGTTCAATATTTTGTCGTCACAGCACAATATATATATAAAAAATTGTGTATATATATTGTATCTTATAGGGTGTATATAAGTAAAATAAAACTTTCAGTATGTTTTAAGCCCCCATACATGTTAAGATGCTCCGATGATCTCCCATCATCACGTGTGGCCGGTCGTGCCAAGAATCAGCCACGCACCCTTGGTGTGCCGGCACATGCTTTGGATGGAGACGCTGGTCAGCTGGTAGGGGGTTCGGAGTGTCATCCAATTAATTGGTCATCTAGGTATCATTTACAGTGTTGGCCATTTTGGATAAGTCTTTTTTTTTTGTTTATTCTGTCATTTTTTATTTGACCACTAGAGGGCAATCCCGTTTTTGTAACTACGTGGCAGCCATTTTTGAAAGTCAGAGCTACTGGGAAAAATTAGAATGTTGTCCAAAAGTTCCTCTATTTCAGTAATTCAACTTAAAAGGTGAAAATTATATATGAAATAGACTGATTAAATGCAAAGCCAGTAATTTCAAGACTTTATTTGTAAACATTTTGATGATTATGGCCCACAGCTTCTGAAAACACCAAAATTAAAATCTCAGAAACTTAGAATATTACATGAAATCAATAAAACAAAGATTTTATTATGAAAAATGTTTGGCCTTTGAAAAATATAATCATGCTTTTGACTCAGTACTTAGTTTGAGCCCCTTTTGCATCAATTACTGCCTAAATGTAGTGTGGCATGGATGCTTTCAGCTTGTGGCACTGCTGAGGTGTTATGGAAGACCAGGATGCTTCAATAGCGACCTTCAGCTCTTCTGCATTGTTTGGGTTCATAAATCACTGTCACACACGCTGTCACATAAGTGAATAGTAAATGTCCACACAGATGGTTAGGGGTTAATTTTAACTAAGGTAGTATGTACAATCTTACAGCACCATCATACACACAGCAGGGGAGGGGTTCAAACTTGGGGTCTATGTTTCCAACAAACTCTAACCAGCTGCTGAGAGGAGTGGAGGCTGATGGCTCTTGCCCCGAATCAGTAGTACTAGCGGTCCAGTAGAGGTAGACAGGGAAGGTATGCGTCTTCTCACCCTGGCTGTTCAGGCAACTCTTGAAATCTGCTTCCATCCACTCATGCAAGATGAGGGAGAGACTACCCTGGTTCAAAGGGGATCACTGTCATTCACCACGGCGGCGGGGGACCCAGAAGAAGAAGGGAGCACCTTGCTCCAAGGTAAGCTGTGGCTTGCAGCCAGGAAACCAAAAAAAGACCCAGGAAAACTGTAAACTACTTACTTAACCTCTGCCCAGAGGGAAGTGATTCACAGTTACTGGGCAGAAAACTAAAGCTAGCCATACACGGGCCGATTTTTCACGGATCAATTGCCGATCAATTCCCGATCCGATCTTTCCGGCGATCGGAATCGGCAATTGATAAGATCGGGAATCCATGCAACACCACCTTGGGAATACGATTTGTGGCTGATTTGGACATTAGCCGATCTCCAAAATGGCCAATTCCACAAAATCCATCGATCGGAAAGGCTGCTGGGTCCACCAACATACTCCGATTGCAAAATGATCAACCAAAAAAACCCAACATGTTGGTTCAATGTCCAATCTCATTTTTAGTCGATTCCGACTTTGTTTAGTTGATCATTCAGGGTGGGCAGAACACGACTGATTGCCGATCGATCTCGTGAACGCGCAATGATCGATCATCAAACATCGATTGAAAAACTGTGTATGGCTACCTCAAGTCAAAAGAGAGGGAACAAGCCATGACCTCATCTTCTAACAGCTGCTAACAGAAAAGTAACCAAATCTTAAAGGCATATACACAGAATTTATACAATAAAGTGTAAAACCACTTGATGAGTGGCAAGAGGCTTTTCCACCCTGGGTAATCAAATGTGTAGCTACACTTTTAGATATGTAGGTTCCAAAAATGTTTTAGATGAGTACAAACAACAGTGTTGTTGTGCAAATCAGACTTTAGTTTGCTCAGGTCAGTATATTGAAATGTGAATAAATGTTGACTGGTTACTTTGCATAACTTATAAGCATATTTCATACATTAAAAAAATAAAGTTTTTGATTTACTGAATGAATAAATATGACTGTGACATTAATCTAAACTTTTTTTTTATTAAAGGCCCCCCTTGACTTACACAGCCTGCAGAGATACCAGTGAAGACAACTGGTTGTGGGTAGAGATGCCTAAAGCGGATGTACACTCAATATGTAAAAATGATATATGTTAACTTAAAGTTTGACTTACATCTGTGCTGGTGTGATGGTGGCTTAGGGCTCCATGATCCTAAAAGAATATGCTTACCTGTTGTTGTCTGGAATCGTAGGAAAGACTCCATTTTTCTTTACCAGGCTTCTGCGGGTTAACACAGGGTGCAATATTGTGGATGGCCACTGGGGGTGTTCAATGGCTTTCTATCGGAATTCTCATCAATGTACTTCAATGGAGAACCGAGATGACAGAATTACCCGGCAATCCTGCTCTCGGCTCCTTTCCTGTGGCCGTGGCTGCGGCGTGGCCACAAAGTAAAGGGGAGCTGTGGGGGATATTCTTAAATTACTCTTGATAGGTGAGGTTTTTTTTGGGGGGGGGGGGGGGGGTAAGCTTTCCTCCCTTCTATGGGCACTTCTAGTGCCATTCATGAAATCATAATTTTCTGTTAGGGATGCTCAATTTGGACAATAACATGCAACATGCTTACAGACTGAAACTCAGGTTGTCAAAGCTAAACTGCTGAGTGTCCAGAGGCCATCACAGTGCCATTATGTTGGAAGGCAGAAGGAGTGAGCTTAAGTTTACACTGTTGGTTCTCGAGCTGCAAACGGCTGCAAAAAAGTGCCTAATTTAGGATCCCATAATTTAGGACCCTATAGAGGTCCTATGGGGAGGCAGCCCGAAAACCGACCGGTTTGTCACGTTAAAGAGACATTTACCTGGCGGTTAAAATACGTACAATTAAATCTATCTGTACTGAATTCCATCATGTTCATGTTTAAGCATGATATATGGACATATGTAGATAGTACTTTGTGCTATATATAATAAGTTGCATGCAGTGCACTATATATGAAGGAAACTGCTAAGATCTGTTTTCCAAAAGCAAAAGAGGTATGAAATACAAATAAAAGAGGTATGAAATTCAAATGACTGCAATATACTGTAAAAACAAGCAGACGACCATTGCTTGAAAATTATTTTTGAAACTGTGAATAAAACGCATAACTCATAAAATTAAGAGGAGATAATAAGGTTAACTATAATAACATTCCACGATAGAAATAAATGAAATGCAAAAACTGCACAAGTGCTGCGTCGGTAACCTGCCTGACCCCCATCATTTTTTTCACACTTCAGCAGCAGGTGTAATGGGGGCTGGGTGTTAGTAGAATGATAATGTCGTATTCCTTTGAATGAATCATTGGAGGATGGGTTGAAAGTGCTGGACACCGAGTTGGTTTTAACAGCTGTCTTACTGACATAATTGCTTTGAAAGAAGTGTTGGCTTCTGTACAAATATTGTTTTTTAAACTGAGATTTAATCATCGGTTTAAGTGATGTGTCAGTCCTGCCTACCATGTGATAAGAAAAATTCACACTGAGTTATGAAGACATGCTAGCATCTACATTGATGTTTAGCTGCATATGTGTACAGAAATAAAATGACAATGGCATTGTGTGTCTGTTTTCTGTGATGGCCCTCCATTCATCAGGATGGAGCAGGGAAGACCACACTGAAGGTGCTTATCCATGGATGAGATTTGTCATTTCCAAGTATTTTGCCAATCTCTTATTCTGTATAGTGTTGAGCCCGAATATTTAAATTGCAAATATATTCAATGAATATTCGCTTTTTGAGAATTCACTAATTTCGTGACTATGATGGTGGATATTCGTAATGTCAAATATTCACGATATTAACCTCCCTAGCGGTTGAGACGAACCCTGTTCGTTCACTGAACAGGGTCCTCTCAACCGCCGGGGAAGCCGGCAGCTGGGAGACCCTATGCCTCCCTGGAAAGCTGCAGATCGCGCCACGGTGACGCGGAAGGGGGCGGGGGGGGGGGGCGGCGCCATAGACCTCCATGTTAATGGAGGAGCGCCGGCTTTCTCTCTTGCGCAGCTGTTGTCAGTAATGACAGCAGCTGCGTGTAGAGCTCCGACGGGAAGCCGGAAACGAGAGGCAGTGTACTCTGTACCCCTCCGTGCCCCACGCCAGGTGCTCACCCACCATAAAGTGACCATAGGGACAAGAAACAAAGAGGACTCATTTGACATCCAGAGTCACCTGAAAAGGGACCTATACTCAGTAAGTCATATGAGCACTCACTGAAAAATTTAAAATGATAAATTTAAATACGCCAACATACTATTTCTAATACTCACCCCCTTTTGTTGCTCTCCCACAGAGACTTTTTGACAAGTCCTGTACAATTCCTGAAGAAGCAAAAAAACTAATTATGCGAAACATGTTGAATGAAATGGAGTGATCTTTAGTCGTTTTGTTGAAATGGTGATGTGACTATAACATTGCATTGATTTTGTCTTCGATTATACTGTATTGTACTAAGAATAAAAATTACTTTTAACTAAAATTACTTAAAGGTACTGCCTGAAAAATCCCTTAATCCCCTATCACTCAGATAAGGGAAACTTACTACCTTTTTTCTTTACTCTGTACACTGCCTCGATCGCCCGTATCGCGCTGTTTACAACGGCGGGGTGGTGCACTAGGAAGGTTAAGCACTGGTAAGCTTGTGGCCATGCAATGTATTCACAATGCGAAAATAAATACCACATGAGACCAATCATTTTGAAGGTAATCACAATGCAATGATATTTGCTAATATATTTGGCCATACACATACAAACTGCACATATTCACAAATATCGAATAGAAAATTATTAGAATTATTTGCGAAATATTGCGAATTTGAATATTGCCTATGCCGCTCACCACTTATTCTGTATACACATATTTTGGTGCCTACATAAAACCCCTCTGTATAACCAATGCTGGTCATTTTCTGGCTTACCCAATTCTACCCAGGCTATTACTATAGTGACAGTAAATGTAAAAAGCTCTCACACAGCAGAAGACCTCTCACACAGCAGAAGACCTCTCACACAGCAGTAGTCCTCTCACACAGCAGAAGACCTCTCACACAGAAGGAGACCTCTCACACAGCAGAAGACCTCTCACCTCTCACACAGCAGAAGTCCTCTCACACAGCAGAAGTACTCTCACACAGCAGAAGACCTCTCACACAGCAGAAGTCCTCTCACACAGCAGAAGCCCCCTCACACAGCAGAAGTCCTCTCACACAGCAGAAGACCTCTCACCTCTCACACAGCAGAAGTCCCCTCACACAGCAGAAGTACTCTCACACAGCAGAAGACCTCTCACACAGCAGAAGACCTCTCACACAGCAGAAGCCCCCTCACACAGCAGAAGTCCTCTCACACAGCACTAGTCCTCTCACACAGCTGAAGTCTTCTCACACAGCAGAAGTGTTCTTCATACCTGTCAGCCCTCCCGTTTGGCTGGGAAAGTCAAGTTTTTTTATGTGGCTTTCCCGGCCAAATCCCAATTTTAAATAATCCAGGAAATGAAGGAGGGAGGGGGTGTTATTCTCCCTCCAAAGTTTCCACCTCGCTTGTGCAGATGATGTGTGGGGTGGGACATTAGTAGGAAGAGTAACATCCCCTCCCTCCTAAGTTAGGTAGCTATGAAACAGGAGGGAGGGGATGGGAAAAAGGCATGACAAATTACTGGAAGTGACATCACATGCATCATTTCTTGTCATTTTTTCTTATTCCGGGACAGTAAGGTTGACAGGTATGCTCCTCTCACACAGCAGAAGTCTTCACACAGCAGAAGTCCTCTCCATACCTACCAACACTCCGGTTTTGACCAGGAAAGTCACGTTTTTATGTTGCTCTCCCTCCTATGTTACCACCCGCTTGTGCAGATGATGTGTGGGATGGGACATAAGAAGTCGTTGACGTCACTTCCGGCATTTGGGAGGTGGAAAAGCAACGACAAATTAACAGAAGTGCCACATGCGTAATTTTCTGTAATTTCCCTTATTCGGGGACAGTAAGGTTGACAGGTATGGTCCTCTCACACAGCAAATGTCCCCTCACTGCAGAAATCTCCTCACACAGCAGAAGTTTCCCTTGCTGCAGAAGTCTTCACACAGCATAACTCTACTCAGCAGGCATTTCTCTCTACTCAGCAGAATTCTACTAGCAGAACCTAGTTGTGGGACATATTTTTACAAAAGATCAATAAAAGCATTAGCGGATCCATATATTTGCCTACTGTACTGGCTGTCTCCACGGCGCTGACCTGGTCCACCAGCTAGAGGTTGACACAGTGTGGTACATCAACCTCGGGCTGGTGGATCAGCTCAATGCTGTGAAGACAGCTGGTACGGTAGGCTAGTATATCGATTGGCTCCATTGACATCCCTGTCAAGGAATGTGATGAACGCAGGGGGTGTCGAGGAACCATATAACGCTGTGGAATCATATCCTTACAGTTCTCATATCAAACTTGTGTTGAGACATTTCACCCATGTTGTGCTTCCCTTAGGACAATTTGATAGGAAGACACTCTTTGGGAAGGATGAAATCCTCCAACTGAACATAATACCATGGTTAGATCACGGTACCTGGGGGGCCCCCTACAGGACAGACCGGATACAGAGAGCACGGCAGGGGAACACAAGATACACACTGGTCCACAATATTCTCTTTTGTTGGTAGATCACCCATTTAGGTTGTCACCCATAAAACATTGTCAACATAGTATGTTGTGTTTAAACCCAGCATTTAGTTGTAATATGCACAATATAGAATGCACTCCTATATGCACTCTCCTATATGCACCGTGTCCAAGTCAACCTCAGTCACATGTGCCACACAGTGTTGATAATGCCCCTGTTCCCCACATTGGAGCCACCGCTCTCTGTCCTGCCCCATTAAAACATCTGTCCGGACTTCCGCCCATGATTTTGAGAGCATACCGCCAGCAGAAGCCACTGCATTTCCAAGTGCATAACCTGCTAATCTTCGCTTATTACTCAGCGGAGGCTTCCCGCAAGCGAAGGGCATTTAACCCTGCCTGCTCCGAGCTGGTGGCGAAGAATATTCGATTCACCCTGGCCTATCCGGCGACGCTTCGGTTCCAGACTGCGGATGGTGCCCAACATTCCTTTTCGGATCCTGACGCAGCACTGATCTTACTACAATCAACTGACACTGTTGCTGACAAAGACCCAGACTGAGTGCTGACGGTGTTGTATATGACAAGACCATCTGCCCAATTTGCTCTGTGGACGCTATGCTGTTCCCCTTTCTTAAACCTCTTCTTTTAACTTCGCCAGTGTCTCCCAGTGTCTCCAGTTCACTGGATCACTCTTTCTTTACAATATCTACCCCTGACGGATGTTGAAACTATCCTTGTAACGACACTCCGGGGAATATCCCTCACTGCCCACGGCTGCACTTCTGATGTGTCTGCATGGAGGAAGAAGCGAATTCCACAAAGCGTTTCTACTACTTTCTTCAGGATATGTAACTACTGGGTTTTATGTTTTATTATTTTTTAGTGTTTAGTTTTTCGGGTTGTTTCTCCAGTGTCGCTGGAGCTGTTTCATTAACAGTTGGCTACTGCTATAACCTACGCACGCTAGGTGGGCGCTACAGCTCCACGTTCAGACTTTTGTGTCTGTACACCCAGGTATTATCCTGTATTACTCTTATGTGTACCTAGGGGGTGGGTTCCCTATAGCCCTGTATTTTCATGCATTCTTCACCTGACCCTCATATGAAGGTTATCTCTTGGAATGTTAAGGGGCTACGTACCCCCTGCAACGATATCAGGTGCTGCGACACCTTAACTGCCTTAAGGCGGACATTACGCTTCTCCAGGAGACCCATCTCCATGAGCAGGATTTTGTGAGAATGAGGAAACTATGGGTGGGGGGGGTCTTCAGCGGCAGGTAGAAAGGTGGGGGTCATGATCCTATTCCACTCATCGCTACAGTACAAGGTTCTGGCCTCCTCTTCACTGCTTGGCGGCAGGGGAATCCGTGTGGACATTCAGACGGCCGCTGGCCTGTTCTCGATAGTTAATGTGTATGCTCCAAATTCTCCCACCAAGGGGTTGGATCAAGATAGATGGGGAGTCTAAAATTCTGATAGGATGGGATTTTAATTCGGTTGTGGACCTGCAGATGGATCGCATGTCTAAAAAGGCCACTGCCTCCTCCCGCTCCCCCACACCTACTCATACCTCCACCCCACTCGCCACGTTTCTTCACACTAACAATTTGATAGATGTGTAGCGATGACACACGTGGGTGCCACTGTGTAGACTGGGAAACCAGGTAGCAGAAATGACCAAGGAGAAGTACTTGTAGTTGAACTTGAAGAAAAGTTTATTTGGCACATGTCATCAATGGGAGAAAGGGTCAAGGGACAAGGCTGCTCGAGCACCCGAGGTCCTAGCTCTATACTTGGCAGCTCCTTCCTCACACACAGTGGTCACTTGTCTAGGCCACCCCAGTACCTCACTAGGCAGCTTCTTCTTCAGACACGAGCACAGCACCGTCTTGGCTAGACCTCTCTTTGGGGAATTTTGAAGTAGACCTCACTCTCACTGATCCATCTTCTTCTAGAACGTGCACAGAGTTCCCCTTTAGCTCCAGTAGGTCGCCCTTGACTGCTTTTGCTCAGGAGTCCCTTTATCCTGACCCTCGGATCAGATAACAGGTCCTCTTTCCTAGACGAGATCCCCAGACTTCTCCTCTGGTCCCTCCGTCTAGACTGCCAATCACTGCAACCTAGGGCCCCAGCAGGGGAGCTCCCTGGGCTAAGACTGACTAATACATCTCCACTCTATACATTTATAACTTTCTCCCCCTCCCAGACTCTAAAAAAGGCGCTAAACTGGGCCTCTCAGCATCCAGGCAGAAGAGCACAAAAATATTAATTTTCCAGACTGGGCAAAGAGCCAGGCCACTCACTGACAGTCAACCACTGTTGCACCTGCCTGTGACAACCAGACTCTTTCCCTCCTAAAATAGTTAATACTTTATGACCCCAGACTCTGACAGGGGCTACAGATGCATGGAGGGTGTTTCACCCGACAGACCGGGAATATTCCTTCGTCTCTATGGCTCACGGCTCCCTAGCCAGGTTGGACTACTTTCTGTTGTCCCCATCATGGTTCCCCTCCGCAAAAAACCCCACTATACACAATATTGTCATCTCTGATCATGCCCCTTTGTCTTTGGACGTACAAGGCCCTCCTAAACCATCCAACCCTCCCGCTTGGAGATGCCCTTCACCTCTGTGGGCAGATACCAAGTTCCCCCAGGTTTTGCAGGAGACATGGTCGGAATATGAATACCATAATGGTCAACACAAAGATACCCCCACATTGTACTGGGAAGCGGGTAAAGCGTTCCTGAGAGGCAAGATCCTCGCATATGCGACCAGAAAAAAAAACGGTTGACTCATCAGCAATTCCTGTCGGCTAGTGCCGATCTAAGGAAGGCCCAATCCTAGCTTAATGATGCCCTTGTCCAGAGCACACAGGAACACATTGTATTCGGCCAAGAAACGGTTTGACCTGTGGTCTTAAAGGTTGGTCCTTCTCACGGAGGCCCATGTCCATTTAAGATACCATAGATTTGGCAATAAGGCGGGTCCCCTCCTGGCGAATTTGGTCAGGGATCGGTTCCTCTCCTCGGTCCAAATGCCTAAGTTGTCAGCAGGCTAGCTCGCAATGTTAAACACCCCCATCACTGTGGAGGACGTTTCCAGGGTGGTAAAATCCATACCGGGTGGCAACCCCCCAGGTCCGGACGGTCTGCCTGGGGAGCTTTACAAATGTCTACTCCCACAGCTAGGGGAACCGTTACGCAGAGTATTTACCTCAGTGTGATTTGATGGTGCCTACCCTCCCAAGGCATGCAAGGCACACATTAAGGTGATCCCTAAAAAGAACAAAGACCCCTTAGATCCCGGCTCTTACAGGTACCCAAGGTATTTTCTAAAATCATAGTGGATAGGCTGGCGTGTATACTCCCAGAGGTGATTGACCCTGCCCAGGCTGGCTTTGTGAAGGGGCTGATGGAGGTCGGCAGTCTCCATATGCAGGGAAGTTATCGCAGCCTTGGAGTTGCTTAACGCAGCCCAAAGCAGAGATGGCCATTTGTCCCGGCTAGACACGGAGAAGGAGATTCGACAATGTTAACCTCTAGTGGCTTTTCAGGGTACTGGGGGGCATGGGGTTGGGGGGCCCCTGTCTTCATTTTCTCACCAAATGTACCGCCGGCCGTCTGCCAGGATTGGGCGCAGGGGTTGCTTCTCCTTCCTGTCCCATTGGAGAAGGGTAGCTCGGCAGGGCTGCCCCCTTTCCCATGCTCTCAACTGACCCTGGAACCATTGTCGAGAGGCACTTCCTCCGCCATGGTGACTTTCGAGGATCCCATCAGCGGGGCGAATATCCCCTCTCACGACCACCCGGGAGAGTTGAATTCTATACCTCGCTAGGAAGTTCGGGGATTCTCGGGCGTAGATAAACATACTAAAAGCAATATTGCCCTCAACACTGATACCAAGGGAAGGGTGGCTGCGGATAGCCTTGTTCAGATGGCGAGGTCAGATGCACTATCTAGGCATTAAAATTGGGTAGAAGACCTCGCTCTTTACAGTCTTAACTTGAACCCTGTTCCAATCTATGTACAATCTGTAGGACATGTGGGAATCACTCCCGTTACATTATTTGGTAGGGCACATGCTCAAATGCAGGTTTCTCTAACTTTGCATCCGTTACAAACAATTCACTGTTACTGCGTCATGCAGATATGACCCATGCAGAGTGCTTTCACTTAATCTTGTGGGAAAGGTAAAAAGCTAGAAGTGGCCACTCTGAGGACTTTGCCCAAGCAGGGGAGGTCTGGCTTAACGGGACATTAGATAAGCAATTGGGCCTGTCGGTGCGCACATGTCGACTGGATACGAGAGGGATCAGTATACTCCAACGGGACCTGGAGTCAGCCCAGGCGGCCCAGGTCCCCTGCAGCTCTGTACATTGTGCCCGCGACGCGGCACGGGGCCCTTCCCATCAAATAACCTACTCGTCAGGGACACGGGTGGGGTTGGCGTGAGGTCAGGGAACTGTTCGACTCCCCTTTCAAGCGTCGATCCCTCTGCCCCTTGCAGGAATCTTACCCTGACGGCATGGGTACTCACCACATGTAGTCGTGATGGGGGGGTGGGCCCTGCCCACAGGGACTTTGCACATTGGAACAATTGTTTCAGTGACGTCCCTTCCCCCTGTCCTTAAGGACCGAACCAAAGGTACCGTTTTGCTGCATCACGTTTCCTTTATACTACCAGCTCACTAGCTAATGGAAGTCCCTACGACTGAAACCAGAAGAGGTTTTTTAAATTACATTTGCCTTGGACTCTTTCGCCACGACAGACTGCCCATCTCGAATATACATGTACAACTACTTAGTCACCAAGATCGTGATCCAATTGCGGAAAGTTGTTGTGTTCACGAACTGGACCAAAGGACCTTACCAGACCTGGAACTCTCTGACAACATCATTAACGGGCTATATCTTGAGTAACTAAGTTATTATTACTAGTGAGACCTAGAAAGAAGAAACGCAATTCAAGATCATGCATTGGGCCATATAGGGATTCTATCCCATCCCTGACTCCTCTCTGAGTCATTCATTGCTTCAGGGTGCCTGCCTCAAATAAGAAACTTGAAGCTCCATTGATCCAACTGCCTATGGCTGTGTTCGGCTATCACTCAGTTTTGGCGGGGGTGATTAACTATCATATATTAAGTGAGCTGAAAGGGTAGTGGCTGAACCTCTGCTACTGCTCTTTGCCTACCTTGACAGAGGTGAGCAGCCCCAAATCCGCTCTTCTCTATCTCACTGGGCACAATTGTGCCTCCTTGCTGTGCGCAGGTGCATCATGCATCAGTGGCCCAGCCCAGAACCACCCTCCATGCTTTTTCTCACCACCTCACTAAAGGCTCTGTTTTCTATAGAGCAGCTGGCCGCAGACACCATGGGGATAAAACAGTTACTAAGTTCTTCAGAAGGTAGAGGAAGTTTATACCTCACATCTTACCTCCCGGTGAGGTCCAGGTCATGATGCAGAAATATTGACACTCCACCTGGTATTTACACAATGACCTCAGAAATTCCCTGGGTTCTCTCAAGGTCCAGTATGTTGCTGATCCCGGCCTGGGTAGCGTGTAAGGTATATGTTATACTGTTGCTGACGTTTTCCCTAGCTACGACAGGATTATTTACTTGTGATTGAAAATATAGCTTAGCCGACACTGTTGATGTTTGTTGTTTGATTTTGATTATTTTCTATGGTTGTTCCATAGCTTTTTTCCTATGGACATGTTATGTATATGTTGTATTGTCATTTGAACTGTTACAGGACTTTGTTACTGTTCAATGAGGCACTTGCATAATATGTTCCTTCTTTAGCCTGCAATTGCACTCCACCGCTGATTGTATCTCTGCCTATAAAAGGCATGCCTGTATCTTTTCATGTTTTGTACTTTATTTGAAAATATAATAAAAATTATTTACAAAAAAAAAACCCATCTGTCCTGACCAATCAATCAATGAACATCAGATTTACGGGCAAGATAATCATGATAGAACTTCTTGGTTTACTATTATGTTATGTGTGTATGGCCTTTAAGTCTCTTATTCACATAAACTGATACTTTGTAGACCTGGGCACCTTGCGTTAACGCTAGCCTTGCTATATAGCTGTACTGAATCACACTGCAGCACAGTGTGAAATAGCCCTCAAGAATAACAATAGCAGGCAAATATATTTTTTGAGGATTGTGATGTGTTTCGCCACCATCATTCTGGATCAGAAGTAACTAAATGTTCAATTCAATATGGTTTTATTTTTAAGTATAAAAAATATTTTCTTACTAGAGAAGTGAAACTTGCCGTTTCTTCTGTTAATGTTTAGTAGTAAGGGTGACTTATTGTCAGCATTTTCAGCATTTTAGACTATAAATAGAAACTCATTTCCTTAGTTGTCTTTTTTTTTGTACACATTTTGTACTCTATAATAATATTTATTGTTTGCTATGATTTCTATATATAATTTATAATATAATAATTGTAGTTGTGTGCTTACATGATGGAGGAATATTCGTAGAGATACATATAAATGTGTATTATTACCTATGTACAGTTATTGTGCAGTGGTGAAGATGGTTTATGGTTCTTTTTAGTGTGTTAGCGTAAAAAAAAAAGGTTTGCAATCCAATTCTACCCCTAGTGTTTTTTTTTAGGACAACAATGAAATGTAAAGGGAAATTATTAATGATGAGCGAGTATTCACTAGTTCGGCTTGAGCATATCTATGCTTGGAGCATAGTGCTACTCAAATGAACACCACATGTGATTGTGCACCATGCTCAAGTCTGCGCCCCTCACGTTTCACAGGTTGTAAACGGCAATCTACAACCCTCATTGTAATGCCAGTAGCCATGTTAGGTGAGTAGCCATGTTAGGTGCTGGCATTACAGGGAGTCAGGGAGAGACACTGTTAGGCAAAGAGGGATTAATAAGCACAAAAAAACACACAGTTTAAAACACAGTACAATATTGTTAGCTGTAATCATTAAATAAATTATTACAGGTACCAACAAAACTAATGCCAATACATACCAATACCAATAACAAAACCAAAACAACACATACAAATGTATACTGTATGCCATAATTACATTAAATATTAAATATACAATGTAATTAAAATAGAGGTGATATTACCCACTATAGAAATCACAAAACTGTAACACCTTTAGCTGAAAAGCCGCTGATTAAAACAAACCAAACATATATATACATTTTAATACTGGTAACATGTAAAAATAACATTAATTATTACATGTAACTGATATACATATACAAATGGAACACATATAAGAAATTAGCAAAACCCCTCTGAAACTCACTTGAAATAAATGTAAAATTACTTATAGTTATTATGTCCAATCCAGCACTGTAGTCCAATCATGATTTCACGATTGTATAAAAAAAAAGAAATCCCCCCAAAAATAAAATAAATCCACCTTCCATCTGAAGGTTAGAGAAAAAATACATTCATAAAAAAATCCTCATCCATCCAAACACAATTTTAAATAAAAGATAATGAATTAATTTAATTTAATTAATGTCATATCTATGGCAGAATGACATCGACATGAAAAAAGTACCAACT
The DNA here is from genome assembly GCA_036250615.1 of Ptychadena robeensis. Lineage (NCBI taxonomy): Eukaryota > Metazoa > Chordata > Amphibia > Anura > Ptychadenidae > Ptychadena > Ptychadena robeensis. The sequence continues at coordinate 98,422,195 of CM070032.1, read as the reverse complement.
AATATTGCAAACTTTTACATTAAATTACAATACAATGTTATATGTCATAATTCCCGTTTTTTTTTAGAAACAAATAGGG